>OZ023270.1:54266035-54866035 GCA_964006375.1 Tillus elongatus
TAATAAGCTAAATTGGTCGTTAAACCACAACAACCCTAATTATAGAGTATTTGTGGTCAGTGAGAAGTAGAAATTTCTAATTGTTAAATTTGTATGACTGAGTACTTCATTACACTTGACATAGAAATTCTAAACATGCACACTGGTGCGTAACCACAACTGCATGTTTGTCTAGGAGATATTTTACATTAGTTTTTGTCGACTACTTTCTTTTCGAAACCTCATCGAACGACCTTTATAAAACAAATTGTTCAGAGGCGGCGATTTAACTGTTTAAAGGGAAACATGTTCAAAATAAAATGATAGAGATGTTGATAATATAAGTACAATAGAGGCTATCTCTATGGCTTCAAAATAGCCTTTTGTGTATGTTCTCTGCAACCAGCATCGTCTCTACGGCATCGCCAGGCAGAAGAAAATTGAGAAAAACTGTGCATGCCTTTGGAAACTATAAAGATAACTTAGTTGCACGTTGGGGTATTTTGATTTAAAAAATATCTGATTAAAATGGCACATCACGTCACTTAAAATATCAGTGCGATGTATTTCAATATTTATTATTAAAAATAACAGCAACAAATCGTAATACTGTTATTATAACAACAATATATATATATATATATATATATATATATATATATATATATATATATATATATATATATATATATATATATATATATAAATTTATTGCAGTTAATCGCTCGCCCATCGTAAATAGCCACGCTTAAATGTAGTGTTTGACATTTTAAAATTTAATTGAAAAGGAATATTACTAAGTAATGAGATTCCATCAAATTAGTTTGCTCGTTTAAAGCAGGGTAGTTGTCGTGAAAAAGAGATTATTTACCATGCCTATGTTAAGTCTCGATAATATGTTTTGTAAATAAATGTGTATATGCTCGTGCGTTTGTACATGCGCGTTGGTGTGTGTGGGTCGGTAGGTGGATGTGTACGTGCAAAAGTGTGTGTGTGTATGTGCGCGTGCATGCATGAACGCAATGTCATTTGCGGGAATCGAAAACCTGAGGCAGTTGAGGGTGCGTCTTACAAATAAGCATATAATTTATTTGTTTTTGCAATATATAATTATGGCCGATAACTTATTTTAAATGCCACCACAAAATATGTTCGTTCGTTTTTTTTTTATAATAGGGCCAGAAATGATGGATCAATTTGAGATAAAATGAACTTTAATTCCTGCTTGGACAGACCGAATTTATTTTGCTTTACTTTGGAACCCGAATTAGAACAGACATCTCAAAGGCGACACAACGTAGTCAGTTTTCCCATAATACTAATTTGCAAATTTTGCTATATATATATATATATATATATATATATATATATATATATATATATATATATATATATATATATATATATATATATATATATATATATATATATATATATATATAGTACCGATAACTTAAAAAATAATGGACCGATCTTGATCAAATTTGGTGAGTACCTTCCTTTTACAAGTGGCTTGGATAAGTTCATTACCCAGGAAAATCGGACAAGGTTTTCCAGGAAAAATTTGTGTTTCCTTCCTAAAAAAAATTATATCTCCGGGAATAACAAAGTAAGGACAAGGTACGCGTGTTTACATTATAAAGAGTGAATCCTGTACCAAAACTTAGGTCTCTAACTTTAAAGACAAAGAAGTTATGGGCAGTTGAAAAAAAAAATTTGGAGGTTTCCTCAAAACGTCAAAGTCGCGATTTGAAACGTCAAAATTGTCAATGTTTAGGCAAAGAACGTGAAACAAATACGGATTGTGAAAAGAAAATATTGCAAGAAGAATGTTCTGAAAATCCTTAAGTTTAAGCTTCAACCGCCATTGCCCTTCATTTTACTAAAATATTTACAGAAAATTCATTTCAAATAGACCCTTTCTCTGATGCTTTGGCTATCGGTTTAGTTAAGTTGATGCTTTCGCTGTAGGTTTAGTTAAGTTTATGGTTTAACGGTCGATAATTTTTAGCTAATTTTCGCAGAACAAATTCGTTAATGAATTTTTGCATTTTTATCGAGATATGATGCATGTTTGTAAGAAAAGATCTGGATGCAGTAAGTGCGTTTTGGTAGAGAATTTTCATTAAATACTTCAAATTTCAATAACTCGATTTGCTATTAACGTAAGGTATGTTGGCTAGGAAACCAACATTTAAGTTTATTTTCGGATTTTTTTTTACATTTTCAAACAATAAGTAATTTTGATAAAATATAGTACATTGTTTCTTCTACATAGGCTATACCGGTAATCAGATTGATGTCTGCTCGCATTTGCTATTAAAAACATTTTTATGAAAATTCACTTCAATAGCGCACTTGCTGTGTCCAGACTTTTTTCTTTGTTTCCTACATGTTGGTCATTATTTCCAAACTACGCGTCTTGTTATACAATTCCATTCAAATTTTAAATTTTAACATGAAAATGTTTGACTTTTATTTGACAGTTTAGAATGACGTAATTTAATAAAAACTCTACAACTACTACAATCAGCCGCACCTACGCTAAATACATATCAGGCTATCAAACATAATAGAGAAAATATGGCGATGCCAATACAAAGTCCGACAATCGACAACCGTCACTAGATTAGACTACGTTTAATCGCTCAATGGACCTACGTCTTAGGCCAAACAAAATAGACATAGAATAGAATTAAACTGGCTAAAAAAGATATTATTTGATTTGTTTTATTTTTATGTATTACAAAAAATTCAAAGGTCATATCGTATTTGTTTTAATTTTAAGTGAATAACCATTCTCAACTCTACACCTATGAAGGTTTCCATGATCGTAAAGCCAATGACCGTTGTCACTTTCTATACACCGTTATATCTCATAAAGTAAAATGAAAATCCAAACATTTAGTGACAGATGGTTAATTTCCACTGTAGATATTATCGCTTCTTGGCTCATTTTGGCAAAAGATTTGTAGAAAGTTTATTTGCTGTCGGACACGATGGGTTAACTTCAAACCTTGACCTTGTAAGGCAATTTCTATTTCATTTTTAATCAGTTGAACTAAAATGAAAAAGTCAATATGAGTTATGGTATGTAACCATCGCTTTAATGCCCAGTTTATTATTTGTCTTACATAAGCATCCTCAGAGAAAAATAGCTTCGCTTCATATTTCGCTGTGGAAAGTATTGGCTTAATTGATTCTCATTTGTTTTTGTGGATTAATGTTAATTATCATTAATAAATAGACTGGAAACTAACTGTTTTAAATCAAAACGTGCCAGATAGAGCCAACATAAAATATATAAAGAAATTCAAAGATATACACGTACACACGTACCCACACCCGATCAGGGGCTCTCCAGGAACATCAAAATATCTTTAAAGAACTTGTATCTTACAGGGGGAAATTCGGGGCAAGTGAAACCAAGGCTCATTAATTCTACTAAAACCAAGTCTTGCGCAGTGGCTCCACCTATATATATATATATATATATATATATATATATATATATATATATATATATATATATATATATATATATAAGACATGCTTGGTTCTCGGGTTAAACCGCGTCCAGAATATATGGAAACTCGACGTTTCGGCTCCTGTTTTGGAGCCATTTTCAAGAGGTAAAGGAAATATGTAAGGACACTCTAAGGCCTCAATCTGCCTACTCCTTAGAGTGATGGACAAAGGTGGGTAAAGGAAATATGTAAGGACACTCTAAGGCCTCAATCTGCCTACTCCTTAGAGTGGTGGACAAAGGTGGGTAAAGGAAATATGTAAGGACACTCTAAGGCCTCAATCTGCCTACTCCTTAGAGTGGTGGACAAAGGTGGGTAAAGGAAATATGTAAGGACACTCTAAGGCCTCAATCTGCCTACTCCTTAGAGTGGTGGACAAAGGTAGGTAAAGGAAATATGTAAGAACACTCTAAGGCCTCAATCTGCCTACTCCTTAGAGCGGTGGATAAAGGAAGGTTGGGTTGTTGTAGCTCGATTACGGGGCCTCAATCTGCCTACTCCCCAAATCTCACCGGAGATCGTTTGTGAGGTCTCAGTGTGTTCAACCCTAGGCCTCAGAGAGATCTGGCAGTTCGTTGCAAGTCTTGTCTTATATATGTCGTTCCGTCTACCTGTTGCGTCATCAGTATAAGTAGTGGGGTCACCGTCAATTAGGTGGGGGGCTTTGGTCACGGTATTTAGAGGAGGCAGATAATGATGCAATAAAATTGTCTGTGGAATTTATTTCCTTTTTGTGTGTTTGTAAAGAAGATATAATAGGTTTCCAAGTAGTCGGAAGGCGAAGACCATCATCTCTCTTATTTAAACAATCGGGACGTTTTTCAATCTCGATTGCTTCGCGGATAATTCTCGTTTTGAAATTGTAAACCGGTGCTATTGTTTTGGTTTTATCGAAGTCTATTTTGTGCCCTGTATGAATATGATGCATGGCCAGCGCCGATGAGGGGTCGGATTTTCTAACTGCGAGGGTAGGTATATATATATATATATATATATATATATATATATATATATATATATATATATATATATATATATATATATATATATATATATATTTGTGTGTGTATGCGTGGGTGTGTGTGTGTGTTTCACGATTCATATTTGACTGTGTAAAAGTATTTGCTTAATTGCTTCTCATTTGCTTTGGTGGATTAAGCGAGACCAAGGCTTATTCTTATACTCATTAAACCAAGTGTTGCAAGGTGGCTCCACCCATTGCATACTAACCCAGCTATATCCTCTAGATGCTCTGTGGTATATTGGTATATGGCGCCGGCAGCAACTCATTTGCGGTTTGACTTTGACAGTGTACTAACATGTGTTTGTTATCAGTGCCTACCACCAGCAAGAAAATTGTGGGTTACTTAAAGTTTTTAAAAGGAATAGCTGATAAATAGTACTTTTTCATATTTTAAATTTATGGAAAACATATAACTATTTGTTGATTGATTTGTTGATTAAGGAATCGTTCATGGGTTACACTTGTCGCTAAAAATTACGGAGGGGAAAGTGTAAATTTCCACTTGCCCCACAGTTGAGTGAGCATTGAATATTTTAAATTGTTTACATGCTAATTTGCTTTCTTATTATTTTTATAGGCATGGTACGTACGTTCGGACAAAGACCCCGCCTAAATACTACAAGGAGATGCTAATATATGTCATTGTAGCCAAATATGGCGGTATGCGGAACTTCAATAACTTACAATATTCCTAAAGCAACACGTTAAAGGCCAAAAAGATATAAAAAGCTCGCCTATCAGCTTATCCACTGTCATCCCCCATGAGGAACAGAAAATACCTGAAAATAACAGGCAAATCGAAATACAGGGTTTTGACTTTTCAAACAAAAAAAAGTATCGGCAATTATAGGCCGTTATGTGGAGAGAAACAACATTTAGACTCCATCCAAACATTAGATACCAAGCGACGACTATTTGATAAAATTTACAGGAAGACCGTGTCCGACAAGGCTCATCTCTAATTCAGCAAAATCGAGAGATAAGTATACTTTGGAGCACCCGATTCACTACAAAACGTTTTTAAGATCTGACGATCGTGTTACTCATAAATAAGGCACGGAGAAAATGCATTTTTTTCAATCAATCCAGTTTTGCATGTTATTCACAAATTTTAAAATTATGTCAAACACAAAGGACATAAAGCTATATTGTCTGGTTTATTAGTGAATTTTCATTATCAAAATCCACTAACAGAGAGGTATCGATGGTGAGGCTTTCGGAAAATTTCTTCAAATGAGCACGAATTATGGCCCCTGGAATACATTTGCAAGGTCAGTTAAAAAGTTTATATATAAATATATATATATATATATATATATATATATATATATATATATATATATATATATATATATATATATATATATATATATATATATATATATATATATATATAGGTGTATGTGTGTGTGTGTGTGTGTCTAGCCCATACAGCACAAGATATTCGCAGAATGTTGTCACAATGTGAGAACATTCTTTTTTTCAGAATATTTGTTTCGGAATGTTCTAATAACATTTATGGAATTTCAAACTTCAATCTTGAATATTCTGAGTACATTCATTCAATCACATCCTAAGAAAATTCTTTATCAATATACTGAGAATATTTGAATACTTTCGAATATTCGCTTAAAATGTGCTTGAGATGTCCTTATAATATTATATAACTTTAAAATTTAATGAAAAATATAGTTGTGATTTCCAAGGTAAAAAAGAACAGAACAAGGCTATACTCCAGACTGAGTTTTTATTAAGTAAAAGCCCTACTCGTTTCGGCCCATTCTATAGAACGAAGCCCCTGAAGATGGCCAGATATATGGGCCGAAACGCGTAGGGCTTTTACTTAATAAAAACTCAGTCTGGAGTATAGCCTAGTTCTGTTCTTTTTTACGTTGGAAATATGTCTAACCCAGACGTTGTGACGTTCAGAAATTACATATATAGTTGTCATTGCCGTATAGTGGTGAGAATTAAAATAGTAACTATTTTGCATGTTTGATTCTGTTACCTGTCTATGGTATACATATTGTATACTTAGGCAATCCCTTCTTTAGGCATAGAGCACATGTCCATGCCGCCAGGAAGGGAAGATGGCAAATGGCAAGATGGCCGCTAGACGTAAATGAAAATTAATGTCAAAATTAATGGTGTGTGATCAATGTTGTATAAGGTTTTATTCTAACATAATTAATTAAAAATAATAATGTGACGTGAATACGGAGAACTGTGTGTAATTGCAAACATAGATCCAGAGTACAGAAGCAACTAAAACATGGTGTCAGGTTAACTAATACGCACCCAGTAAAGAAACAAGTTTAAAAGCATCTCCTGTAATTGACACTGACGATGGATTCGCCAATTTTGCTTGAGACTGGATCATCTTATGAATTAGGAACACCTACATTGTATAATATATAATTACAAATTGTGTTATTTTCAATAGTACCTAAGTTATGCAATATAAACCACCACCACCGTTTTATGTAGATGGACTGATGGACTGGAAAATGCAAGAATACTGGAAATCTATAAAATTGTCTAAGCAACATCTCGGGCTTTTTACTCCTGTGGAAGAAGTTAATGTGAAATATCACTATCAAGTGCAGAAAATGTGGACCTGAACATATGGTGGGAAGATTAATGTATAATCAAACTTGCAATTTATCAGATACGGAATCACTTTACCAAAGTATGCCTTTACAACCAGAATATCCAAGCTGTTGGTGACAAGGGAAGGGCCAAAAGGTCTGATCGATGACTTTCAGTTGTAGTTTTGTGTAAGTGCAAGTGAGTGTGATTTTGTGGCATGTTCTGTCCAATTTAGTTGTATTCTATAAAGGTGTAAGTACTATTGTGTAATGCAATTCCTTTAATGCCACACTAAAAGCCTGTAGGAACAATAGTGAAATTTCAAGTTACTTCAGTGGGGTAACCGCGATTATTCATCTCGGAAACTTTGTATTTGGGTATTAAATTTTCTGGCAACTCCAAGAACTGTATCTTTATTTATTTGATTTTTATGTTATTGAAATTTTAATTGTTTTAGTTATATTTTATTTAGACATTTTTTTGTATTTGTTATAAGTACATACTTAATCTGAATTAATATGCAATACTCGAATTGTTGACTTATTTCGTATCTGAACTTGAGTTTACAGGTGTGTGTGTGTGTGTGTGTGTGTGTGTGTGTGTGTGTGTGTGTGTGTGTGTGTGTGTGTGTGTGTGTGTGTGTGTGTGTGTGTGTGTGTGTGTGTGTGTGTGTGTGTGTGTGTGTGTGTGTGTGTGTGTGTGTGTGTGTGTGTGTGTGTGTGTGTGTGTGTGTGTGTGTGTGTGTGTGTGTGTGTGTGTGTGTGTGTGTGTGTGTGTGTGTGTGTGTGTGTGTGTGTGTGTGTGTGTGTGTGTGTGTGTGTGTGTGTGTGTGTGTGTGTGTGTGTGTGTGTGTGTGTGTGTGTGTGTGTGTGTGTGTGTGTGTGTGTGTGTGTGTGTGTGTGTGTGTGTGTGTGTGTGTGTGTGTGTGTGTGTGTGTGTGTGTGTGTGTGTGTGTGTGTGTGTGTGTGTGTGTGTGTGTGTGTGTGTGTGTGTGTGTGTGTGTGTGTGTGTGTGTGTGTGTGTGTGTGTGTGTGTGTGTGTGTGTGTGTGTGTGTGTGTGTGTGTGTGTGTGTGTGTGTGTGTGTGTGTGTGTGTGTGTGTGTGTGTGTGTGTGTGTGTGTGTGTGTGTGTGTGTGTGTGTGTGTGTGTGTGTGTGTGTGTGTGTGTGTGTGTGTGTGTGTGTGTGTGTGTGTGTGTGTGTGTGTGTGTGTGTGTGTGTGTGTGTGTGTGTGTGTGTGTGTGTGTGTGTGTGTGTGTGTGTGTGTGTGTGTGTGTGTGTGTGTGTGTGTGTGTGTGTGTGTGTGTGTGTGTGTGTGTGTGTGTGTGTGTGTGTGTGTGTGTGTGTGTGTGTGTGTGTGTGTGTGTGTGTGTGTGTGTGTGTGTGTGTGTGTGTGTGTGTGTGTGTGTGTGTGTGTGTGTGTGTGTGTGTGTGTGTGTGTGTGTGTGTGTGTGTGTGTGTGTGTGTGTGTGTGTGTGTGTGTGTGTGTGTGTGTGTGTGTGTGTGTGTGTGTGTGTGTGTGTGTGTGTGTGTGTGTGTGTGTGTGTGTGTGTGTGTGTGTGTGTGTGTGTGTGTGTGTGTGTGTGTGTGTGTGTGTGTGTGTGTGTGTGTGTGTGTGTGTGTGTGTGTGTGTGTGTGTGTGTGTGTGTGTGTGTGTGTGTGTGTGTGTGTGTGTGTGTGTGTGTGTGTGTGTGTGTGTGTGTGTGTGTGTGTGTGTGTGTGTGTGTGTGTGTGTGTGTGTGTGTGTGTGTGTGTGTGTGTGTGTGTGTGTGTGTGTGTGTGTGTGTGTGTGTGTGTGTGTGTGTGTGTGTGTGTGTGTGTGTGTGTGTGTGTGTGTGTGTGTGTGTGTGTGTGTGTGTGTGTGTGTGTGTGTGTGTGTGTGTGTGTGTGTGTGTGTGTGTGTGTGTGTGTGTGTGTGTGTGTGTGTGTGTGTGTGTGTGTGTGTGTGTGTGTGTGTGTGTGTGTGTGTGTGTGTGTGTGTGTGTGTGTGTGTGTGTGTGTGTGTGTGTGTGTGTGTGTGTGTGTGTGTGTGTGTGTGTGTGTGTGTGTGTGTGTGTGTGTGTGTGTGTGTGTGTGTGTGTGTGTGTGTGTGTGTGTGTGTGTGTGTGTGTGTGTGTGTGTGTGTGTGTGTGTGTGTGTGTGTGTGTGTGTGTGTGTGTGTGTGTGTGTGTGTGTGTGTGTGTGTGTGTGTGTGTGTGTGTGTGTGTGTGTGTGTGTGTGTGTGTGTGTGTGTGTGTGTGTGTGTGTGTGTGTGTGTGTGTGTGTGTGTGTGTGTGTGTGTGTGTGTGTGTGTGTGTGTGTGTGTGTGTGTGTGTGTGTGTGTGTGTGTGTGTGTGTGTGTGTGTGTGTGTGTGTGTGTGTGTGTGTGTGTGTGTGTGTGTGTGTGTGTGTGTGTGTGTGTGTGTGTGTGTGTGTGTGTGTGTGTGTGTGTGTGTGTGTGTGTGTGTGTGTGTGTGTGTGTGTGTGTGTGTGTGTGTGTGTGTGTGTGTGTGTGTGTGTGTGTGTGTGTGTGTGTGTGTGTGTGTTTCGATATCCTTATGGCACTTTGTGTGTGCATAAAGCTGTGGTCTGGCACAGTCCAGAATTGCGGCACCATACACACGATGCCACAAGGAAATCGGCTACAAATTTCGACCAGATAGAGTTTTGTGTTTGATTTTCATATTGTTTTACTTCACACAATACTCTGTCTCTTCCAAGAGGCCAAACGTGACGTTAATGCCAATTACTTCAGAATAAATTCAGTCGTGTGTATGTTGCCACAATACTTGTCTTCGATGTGTGTTCACACAGTCATATTTGTGGCATCTAAATTGTGTCTGTGTGGTGGCGCCCCCTACAAATTATGTTAACTAAGGTTGCTGCGTTGCAATATCTCAGTATTTGTATGCTGCATGCTATTATACTGATATAGGCGAATAACTACTGACAAACCTCGCTCGCTCATTTCGACTTGTGTATTACGTCGTTCTAACCTTGAGCGCGTCTATAGCAGGTATGGAGATAGGGTACTAGGGTTTTTTATTTATTGTTTCTTACAACAGCGTGAATATTAGAACTGTCTGTATATTATTAAGACAAACGGCCACATAATAATATCGGTTTAGGAATATATATTCAGGCCAACAAACCGAAATAAGAAATGTTATTTAGTGAAAACACGACTGTCCATTTCTGGAAAATTTGTGACTTTTATTATCTAGGTGTATATTTATTATCAGATTTATAGAAGCTGTGCGTTAAAATGTAAAACAATTAAAAGAAAGCTAAAATAAATATAGTTGTTTGAAAAAATCCTCAAACAGGTTAATTTTATTTTTAAAAAATGCACAATATTCTGCTACAATCATTTTCCGTTATTTAATTGTTCTAAAATGATGATGTCAAGGCATTTTTTTTTAATATAAATAAATACCCCCAATTTTCTTTGCTATTTAGAAAGATCATTCGATTATCTAAATGACAACATTAAAAACATGGCGCGGCAAGTGCCTTATGGTAGCGAATTTTTAAAGAAATATTCCAAATTACGCAAAATAACAAAAAAACTTGTCGGAAATACAAATTGTTTGTGTTTTGAGAAAAACTTGTTTGTCAGAAAACCGCTTTGACTGGGTCGGCTAACGAATTTATCCAAGTGATTAGCGAAATGTATAAATTTTAGCAGGTAAATAACTTATAGTAAATTTAAAAAACCGATACAAAAAGCAGAATCACAAAAAGACCACAAAAATAATAACAAAGAGTTATGCGCTAGATGCGTATTTCGATAACGAAGTTGTGTTCATGAGTAGCTGTCGCTAAACTAATTTAGCGACAGTAGTTTAGCGACAGCTACTAATGAAGACAACTTCGTTGTCGAAATACGTATCTAATACATAACTCTTTGTTATTATTTTTATGGTCTTTTTGGGGTCAGAATCACCCCAAAAGGCCACAAAAATAATAGCAAAGAGTTATGCGCTAAATACCTACGTATTTCGACAACGAAGTTGTCTTCATCAGTAGTTGTCGCTAAACTAGTTTTATCGTTTGGTGTCAGAATCACCGCAAAAGACTACAAAAATAATAACAAAGAGTCATGCGCTAAATACGTATTTCGACAACGAAGTTGTCTTCATCAGTAACTGTCGCTAAACTAGTTTAGCGACATTAAGAACATAATAATAAATATTTTTAAAGATGAAAACAGCTTATTCAATTTCACTGACCAAAAAAAAAACCATGTTCTTACACCAATTCACTAAAAATATCTTTCCTTGGAAATGTGCATAAGGTTTTTTTTTATACAAAAATTCGCAGAAAAGGCCTCAAACATATGCTAAAATAATAGACTATATATTTTTATAGAATATTTTCATAGTAAAATTACTAAAAAATTGTTGCCTTGAAAAATTGGCGACAGTTTTTTTTTTCCAGAATAACTCATTAAAAATATTTGTTTATTCAAAATCGGCACAAAAATTCGAAAAAAACTTTTTTAGAAAAAAATTTCCTAACAATGTTTTTCACAAAAATTCACTAAAAAAAAGCCTGGACGCAGCAAGTGCGTTATGGTAGTGAATTTTCATAGAAATGATCTGGCACAAAAATTTTGATTATAACTTTTTTTTCTTGTAACCTAGAAATCTAAATTTTGGTGTATAGTTTACTATTTATATCGTAAACCTAAGTCAAAATCGGCAACATTTAGGCAAATAACGTGAATCTAATACGGGCTATGGGAATCAAATGTCTCAAGAAGGATGTTTTACAAACCCTGAAATCTTAGTTTCAACCGTCATTGTCCTTCATTTTACCAAAATGTTTCCAGAAAATTCATTTCAAATAGACCCTTTCTCTGATGCTGGGCCGTAGTTTTAGCTATAGAGTTTATCGTTTAATGGTATATAATTTTTGTCGAATTTTCGTAAAAAATCAATAAAGCTCAATATATCCGTTATTATACAAGATATGAAAAATATCTTTATACATTAATTATAGGGTGTCTTGAGCTGCATCTTCAAAAAATATTTCTACAATCACAGGTGGCCCAAAAGTCGTCGGTGATACAAATTTTCTTTTTTTTTAATCAAACACGCCTTATGTTATTGCATTTTTGCATTTTCCATCGAAATATAATGCATGTTTGTAAAAAAGAAATTCCGGATGCAGCAAGTGCGTTATGGTAGCGAATTTTGATCAAATGCTTCATATTTGTATAGCCTAATTTGCTATTAACCTATAAGGTTGACCAAGAAACGAGTTTTTCCGGGAACACTTTAAGTTTACTTTAGGAAATGTTTGTACATTTTCACACAATAAAGTTATTTTTATGAAACATGGCACATTGTTTTTACTATATAGGTTATACTGGTAACCGAAATTGATGCCTCTTTTCTTAAATTAAAAGAAAAACACATATTTGCAATAAAAACATTTTAATGAAAATTCACTACCATAACGCACTTGCTGCGTCCCGAGTTTTTTTGATTTTTTGAGATGAAAATTTTTTTCGAATGAAAACTCAAAATTTTCCCGGAAAACCTCATCCGATTTTCCTAACTAACGAAATTATTCAAGCCATTTATAAAAGGAGGGTACATGCCAAATTTTATCAAAATTATTTTTTTGAGTTATCGGTGTGATACATATATGTATATATATATATATATATATATATATATATATATATATATATATATATATATATATATATATATATATATATATATATATATATATGTATACATATACATATACATATAAAAATTGAAACGGACCCCGGATATGGGTTCTAGGAGTCCTAGTTCGCGCTCATTTGCAATTTTTTTTTAATTCAAAAGTCTGGATCTCTCCAATTAAGCAGCCTCGATGCGTATTTAAAATTTTTCAGTACAAACTGTAAATCAACATACTGAGGCCATTGTCTTTCAGCAAAGTTGAATGTGGCCCGCTTTTTTCTTCGTAGTGAACGGTGTAAAGCATTGGTCCGGTGTTCAGTCGATGTTGGTCATGTTAAAGATATCTATCTACCCGTCTTGCAGAAGAAAAGGGATTCGGCAAAATTGCCAGGTTGGTGAGGTGTCACTGCTCATTGGCGTTTGTGATTGACATTAGACGCGGAAATAGGTCCACGTTAAATAAATAAAGAAAAGAAATCAAACATCCCGTACCTTTATAAGCATGTCACTCTTTCATATTAAAGGTTATTTGTTTTAATATTAATTTGGCACCACCTTCCACAAGAACCATTTACAAAACAGATTTCAATAATTTTTTGCTTTTTAGTGCATTCTTAAAGTCGTTTTTGCACATATAGGTATATTTTTTCAAAAATGGTTTTTGCTCAAATCTTTTTATAATTGTCTGAAAGTCAAAGTCTAAATTATAATGCATTTCTGTTGTTTCCCAATTACCTTGTCTAAATAAATTTTATTTTATTAGTCAATCTTTAGCTTATATTTATATATATATATATATATATATATATATATATATATATATATATATATATATATATATATATATATATATATATATATATATATATATATATATTTATATTTATATTTATATAAACTATTATCCAAAATTTATATCTCTATATTACAGGGAAGAAACGTTATAAGCATTAAATTTAAAAAATGTTGGGTGCTAAATCTGTTTTATGACATTTCACTACTAGAACGCACTTGCTGCATCCAGACTTTTAATATTCATCAATACCTAGTTACATATATGTAGGTATTAAGGGCATCATAAACAACAGTTTGTGTTGCCAGAGTCATGACTTTCACATCGCATTACATTCACCTATCTTATATCCACGATCGATATTTTTTAATAAATATAAAATATACAGTGCAAGAAATGCCTAACTAAAATTTGTTTCTATTTACGTCGAATTATTGACACCATCAACCTTGATGTTTTGCTGTAACCTAACTGTGGAGATGACCGCATATTATGAAACCTGGCATTTAGGTAATTAGGTACACCACTTGTCAACCATTTATTGTTTGTTGAGTTTTCATTTAAACATTGTACCGATTAGACGCCATAACTTTGCATTTTTGTCGTAAATGTTTTCCAGGTTTTACCTATATCGATATTTAGCAAATGTGCCTGTTTATCTAAGTATTTATTAAAACAACTCAATATGCAATACTCTTCAAGTTGCGGTAAGAGATCAATAATAATGGTAAAAGTAAGAGTAAGGGTAAGGGTAAACGAAACGCATAAAACATAGTATTAGGTAATAACCACGTTTATCCTATATTTCTGTTAGATTCTAAGTTTTAAAATTTACCGCCATGTAATAGTACAATGTAGCTTATTTCTGATTCCTGGAATCACTGTAGTTAGGCTCTTCTTGTAATCTTAGCTGGAAGCAGTAGCAACGTTATCTGCAGCGTTGCGGACTAACAAATTTCCCACTAGAACTAGTGTAATTTTTATTTTAATGTAAAATGTAATACACCAAATATCTACTACACAATCTACTCCTCTGTGATTTTACAACGTACCTATTATAATAGTGTGTTCAGATTAAAGCTACAAACTTCTGCCACTTTCGTATAATCTATTGTGCGTGTTTTTGTAAAAACTACGCCGCTAATCTGGGATGTCAACTAAAACTAATTGGCAACGATGGTTGATATGTTACACACTGCGGCAGCCGTCGGCCCTTAACTCTACTGTGTTCTGTGATCTGTGAATGTGTGTTATTGTTTTACTATGCAGTGAGCAGTGGTAGGTAGAATATATAGCATTAACGTTACCATATTTGCATTCCATATTCCATATTTATTAAAGTCTGTTTTCTTCGCCTCCTGTTTGTAGGTATCCACATAGTCAACAGAAAGGTAAATATAGGTAGCATATTACTTTTATTAATTATTTTTAAATCAAATATGAAATATAGTATTTAGATGGATAGCAACAAGTAACACGTTTATAGGTTACTTTTTTATCATGTTTGTTTCTTATATGTTGAATACCCACATACAATATATTTTATTGTTAAAGCCGGCAGGTGAATTTTTTAGTAGATATGTAGGTATTTATTTCCCCATTCTCTTTTATTTTTTGTATATAAACTAATGCGCAATCATGTCATGTGTTAGTGCCTATATTATGATTACTCATTACCTATTCAGGAGTTTGAAGACAAAGATCACTATTGAGGAAATTACAACCTTTGAAATTTGAAAAGATGTTCTCAAACAAGGGCGAACTAGGGACCTTTAGAACAGATTTCCGGAATCAGTCTCAATCTTTATATGTGTATATTAGTGAATTTTTATTTTAAAATATTTATTAATAGAGAGGTATCGATGGTGCATTTTTTTTTAAATAAGCGCGAACTAGGACATATCGAGCCGGGATCAGCTGAAATTTTTATATGTATATATATATATATATATATATATATATATATATATATATATATATATATATATATATATATATATATATATATATATATATATATATATATATATCGAGTTATCGGTTGGAAACTCGGCAAGTACTTTTGTCTTATGAGCTGCCCTGGATGAGTTCGTTAGCCAGCAAAACCGAACAAGGTTTTCCGGGAAAATTTTTACTTCTTTCGAAAAAAAATTCTTTAATGGATATGTTGCCTTGGGAAAGACCTTACTACATACTAAAATTCAGCTTTCTAAGTTTATAGAAAATTGAGTTATTCAACTTTGAAGCATTTAATGAAAATTCAGTACCATAACGCACTTTCTGCGTCCCAAACTTTTTTATATATATATATATATATATATATATATATATATATATATATATATATATATATATATATATATATATATATATATATATATATATACAGGGTTAGTAAGAAGTCCCGGAATGGTCGAATATCTCTGTTATTAACGAGGCAATTTTTTTGGATTTTTGAAATGACGAATGGTCACAAATAGGCCTTCTTTTATAACACAATCGTTTTTTTCTCAATTTTGGTTTAATAGAAAATGACTCCAACCTAATTTATTTAATGGAACTCCTTGTATTATTTACCATTTTTGGATGCAGGATAAGAAACTACATACTGAAACATCAGCATATTTTTTGTAACAGATAAGATACCAAAAAAAATTACGAAGGAGTGTGAGATTTGGCATAATTAAAGCTCATATGGAGAAGGAGTGCAAAAAGATAAGATTTATGTATAATATGTGTTACAACTAGATTAAGCAATGATTTGTTTTAATTAGACAATTGGATTCGAGTTCTGAGCTGAACGTTATAAAATGTCAAAGACGTGTGTGTCAAACAGTCGTACTTAGATTATAGGGGTATACTTTATGACAAAAGAACATCAATAACGTCCAAACTTATAAATTTAATGAATTACTGTCGAATGTCGACCACTGCGCAGGTTCACAAGTATGTATATATATATATATATATATATATATATATATATATATATATATATATATATATATATATATATATATATACACCCTTCTGCTTCAACCGTCATTGAAAAAATTCATTTCAAAAAGACCCGTCCTCTGATGCGTTCGCAGTAGTTTTGGTTATAGAGTTTGTGATTAATTAGGGTATAATTTTTAGGGAATTTACGTAGAATATTATATATATATATATATATATATATATATATATATATATATATATATATATATATATATATACATTTTTTAGTTAGCTTCAGTTGTTCTCTTCATATATACAGGGTGACGCATTTTTACGGTAAGGCTCAATATATCCGTTATTATACCAAATATGGGAAAAATAATTATTGGGCATCTTGAGCTATGTCTTATATCTTATATTATTTTGACAATCACAGGATGGCCTAGTAGTCTATCTATTTTTAGGTGAAACAGCCCTTCTAATAATGCATTTTTGCATTTGCATTCAAAGTATGATCCATGTTTGTAGGGGAAAATGTTTATATCGTTCATCGTGTTCGGGTCACCTATTTCAATTGTTTTGTCACTTTTCACGCTTGTAGCACATATACAAAATTTTGATACGTCGTTTTTGAGCGGAGTCGCATGAAAATGACGCATTCAATGTTTTTGAAATTTCGTAAAAAAAATTGGAAACTTCGTAAAAAATATGATTTTTGTGAAACATTACTTAAGCTACTACTACTAATTTGCAAATTTTTGTTAAAGAAAGTTTCCATGGGAAAATTTATGTTTTTGGAATTTTTGTCAAAAAGCTTTTTGTGGATAATTATATCTTGACAAGTATGTAAATTGCTTGAAGAGATTTGTTGGCCAGGAAAATCGTACCATTATTTCGGGAACATTTTAAGTTTATTTTCGGAACATGTTTGTACTTTTTCAAACAATGAAGTTATTTTGATGAAATATGGTACATTATTTCTACTATATAGGTTATACTGGTAACCATATTTCATGCCTTTCATTAAAAAAAGACATATTTGCCATTAAAAACATTTTAATGAAAAATCACTACCATAACGCACTTTCTGCATCTAGACTTTTTAGATTGTCGCTTCATTTTCAGATAAATGCATTTTGTTCCAAACATTCTGAACTTATAAAGGTGGCAGTTATCTATCTAGTCACAAGATTTGACACCCTCTGGCGCTTATTGGGTGACAGCTAGCGAATAGGACATTGTCGTGTTCATAACTAAAGAAGTGATTAGTTACAGACATCATCAATGCATTGCTCTATATAGAGAAATGTGTAATATCTGAATAGGTTAAAAGGGACTGTAAAAAATATACTTCCTTATTAAGACAGCTGAAATCATTGGTGTATCGGACCCCAATTAAAACAGAGGGGATTGTGAAATAAAATAGTGGTTTCATGCGACATAATTCGCAATACTTCTGAAATTTTTTAGTGTCCGTCGGTCTATGGGGAAAAGAGAATTTGATTTAATGCTACAAATTGCTTCAGATAGTTGATTACTATCACGGCTGATTATCATTTTCCTTTACTTCCTTTACGTTCTTAAATTGCATCGATAGCTATTTCTGTCGATTAACCGAAAACGGTGAAAGTTAAGAGAATCATTCACAAAAAAAAACGGAACACTAAATAATTGAAGAGACAATTCAAATTTGGTATCAGAATTCATACAGGATGCTCCTAAAAAAGTTGCGGAGCATAAAATAGTACATGGCCCAAGAAAACATAAGACACTGTATATGACGATCGACGATTTTGACATTTTATTGTAGAGGCTCTTAAAAAAACAGGTATATCAAATTTTAAAAGTTTAGTTCACGGCTATGAGAGAAAAACGCAAGATATGATAAAAAATAATTAAACTTTGTCACATATATCAAAAAAAGTCTGGGTGCAGCAAGCGCGTTATGGTAGTGAATTTTAATTGAAACATTTTTTTATTATAATTTATAAATTTCTGCTTATAATTTTGTTTCTTATAACATAGAGATCTAAATTTTTGTGTGTAGTTTACTTTTTATAACATAAACCTACGTACTAAGGTTATTTTCAGAGATAAAATTTGTTGAAAGAAACTCCAAAATTTTTTGCGGAAAACCTGGTCCAATTTTCTTAGCTAACGAACTATCCAAGAGACTTGCGAAAGGAAGGTACTCACCAAATTTTATCAAAATCGGCCCATTATTTTTTGAGTTATCGGTGTGGCGCGCACACACACACACACAGATATATATATATATATATATATATATATATATATATATATATATATATATATATATATATATATATATATATATATATATTATATGTATACATTATATGTATGTCTGTATGTCCCAGCGTAACTCTGAAACGCCTAGTGGTATTTGAACTAAACTTCCTAAACATATGACATGATGCCGTTAAAAGCACTGTGGGCGTAAGCCACCCTCTAGAACCACTTCTGTGGGTGGGGTGCAGCTTTTTATTATAAATAGTAAATACTCTAACTCAACCTAAGTGTCGCTGTTTCTCTAAATAAACTTGACTGGCAAATATGCTCGGTGGTTTGCCATTGCCTTCCGAGAGCATTCAATATCACACGATGTTTCCAGGTGGTCACTCATCCAAGTACTGGTGGCTTTAAGCCCGACGTTGCTTAACTTTGGTCATAGCACCGATGTGTTTAACGCAGTGTGGCGGACACCGTGTCTTTAATATAGGTATTCTATAGTATAATAGATTTCTTGTCTGATAGAAAATTAAGATAAATAATATCTGGGCAACGACGGGCGGTATAATATTGAAATATCAAGGCAAACAATTATTATACGCCTTAATAAAATGGTGAATGTCATTGACACGGGAGTTTTCTGATTGGATCATATTCTACAAGTTCTGGTTTAATTAATCATCATGAGCAGAAATGACACTGAGCTTTGGTTTTAGCATTACTTCTGCAGTATGGTTATATCTACTCTTTTACTAGGTACTTTGACTGTTCTAGGGTTGGGTTTGTTTTTGGCATTCCTCAAAACCTCAATATGAATAGAACACAAAAAATATTCCAAGAATTAGAGAAAATAAAAGAACTTGAGAAGAGGAACTTGCATCTGCCGAAATATGAAACCACTAAAGGGACTTCAAAATGGGAGCAGCAAAGAGCTATTGAAGGTAAGCAAGGGAGATAATTTAACGTTAGAAGAAGGGGGGCGTTATTGTAGAAATTTTAAATAAAAAATTTTCCGAGTAGTTCCATAATGATAAATTTTCCATTCACACCAATTTTTATTCATACTTGTTATTGCCTACTTTTTGTAGTCTATACAAAGTCTATAAGTTTGTTATGCCTAAAGCAAGTTAGAAGAAAATAATTTTCTTCAACATTTGATTTTGAATATAATCCCTATTCGAGACAAATGTAATCATTTATTCTGTTCCAATAAAACATTTTCATCTTTACAAGACTCAAGTCAAGGTAGTTCTTTTCATATGATTGATGCCTACATTTGTTTGACGTTTCCCCAACTCTCGGTGGGGGCGCAAAGATTGGGTTGTAGAAACTTGTTATATCCTTGTCAGCTGGCAGATTCTTAGATCTCATAGCTATAATGATTAGCTGAAATTTTAAGTCACTCTATCCTTGATCTATTACGTCAGCTGACAAAGATTTAAGTTTTATACAACCAGACCTATAAGTAATTCTTTATGTCATAGGATATGCAAAATATTTCAAAGAAAGGCCTTTGCAAATCACTGAAGATAAGATTGGAGAAACCGATTGTAATAGTAAATCATCTGAAGATGAAGACCTTGTATTTTCAGATGGTTCCTCAGATAATTTTGTTCCATCACCTGATTCTTCATCTAACAGCTCTGTCAGTGTCAAGGCATACATCACAAGGACCAAAAAGAAGAATATAAAAGGTTGGTGTGTAATCTCAGAAAATGAAGCGAAAACGAATCCACAACCTGCGGGCTCTGAAAATCAAGAGCAAACTCACACAAACTCGATTCAGCAAGCTGATGTTTCTTCTTCTACAGGGGTAACTAAATCTGCTGCGCCGCGCCAGACATTTTACTCGGACTTAGATTCCATTGAAAAAAGAGTCCACATCTGTAATTCAGAAAAATCCCTTTCTGGAAAAAGAATTCGCGATAAACGGCACGCTTGTTATTTTTGTTTGAAAACAGTCATTCATATGAGTAGACACCTGGAATTGGTGCACAAAAATGAATTAGACATTACTAAACTAATAGCGATGCCAAAGAGTTCGGGAGTTAGGAAGAATGGATTTTTGGAAGTTATGAGGGCTGGCGATTTCTACCACAATTGCAATGTTTTATCAGCTGGGCGAGGTGAGCTAATTTTGGTAAGAAGGCCAAATAGAGATGAATTAAAAACAGTAACTTATGCTAGTTATGGACCATGCCCTTACTGCCTGGGCTTTATGCTAAAGAAGCACCTTTGGCATCATGTTAAAAATATGTGTCCTAAAAAACCAAAAGACTTAAATGTAGAAGGACAGCACCATATAATTGCAGAAAGTAATTCTCTTCAAAGTAGCGCAGTAAATAGGGCACTTGACAATAATTTCTTAAGAACTATCGTTGATCATCTGAGGAATGACGATATTGGTTTATGTTGCAAAGAAGATAGATTGATTTTGCGATTTGGGTCTATGATGTTTGAGAAACATGGTATGTCCCAATGCGAATTAATTAGACAAAGTATGAGACAGTTAGCGCGGCTTACACTCGAATTGCATCGTCATACTATTCAAAAGTGTACATTAGCTGATTTTATGAAGCCGGAAAAATTTGACCTAATCATTGCATGCACCAAAAAAGTTGCTGGACATGTAGCATGTGAAATAGGTAAGAGGAGTGAATTTGGCATACCCTCTTTGGCTTTAAAATTAGGGTATGCTTTAAGGAAATGTGTGGGAATTGAAAGAGGTGTAGCACTAAGAAAAGGTGAATTGAAGAAAAATGAATCGTTACTTTCTTTTTTATCATTAATGGAACTTGAATGGAGTGTTAGAGTTTCTTCAAACGCACTTACAACCCTTTACAACAGAAGGTTATCTGTAAGCCAGTTGTTGCCCATAACTTCAGACTTGAAACTTATAAACAAACACATAGACATAGAAATGAATGATGCTGTATCAGCGTTAAAATTAAACTGTAAAATTTCGACCTGGTCACGATTGGCGTCTCTGGTGTTGTGCCGAATAATACTTTTCAACAAAAGACGTTCTGGCGAATCATCTAGGATGACCATATGTCAGTTCTTAAATCGACCTGCATATCAAGAGTCAACTCAAGAACTTCAAGCATCTCTTTCCCCATATGAACGCAAATTGGCTCCAAATTTGACAATGGTCAAAACTATAGGTAAAAGAGGTCGCCATGTTGCTGTTTTACTTACAAGTTCATTGAAATCTGCAATTGATTTGTTGATCAGTACTCGTCATGAATGTGGAATTGCCGAAAACAATCCCTTTGTCTTCGCAAGAAGCTCTCAGTCAACAATGCCCTTAAGAGGGCATGATTGTCTAAGAAAAGTTATAGAAGAAATAAAAGATTCTCTTCAACGTTCAGATCTAATAACAGGAACAAAGCTGCGAAAGTATGTCGCCACTGTGTCGCAACTGTTTAGCCTAAAAGAAAATGAAATGGACTGGCTAGCACGTCATCTAGGCCACGACATATCTGTCCACCGAGAGTTCTACAGATTGCACGAAGATGCTGTAGAATTAACAAAGATAAGTCGATTATTACTTGCCATTGATGATGGACAAGCGACGAAGTTTGCTGGAAAATCATTAGATGAAATAAATGTGGAAGGTAAACAATTTTTATTGTTATGATTGTACCAGTTTTTTTAAACAGACTTGAGGAAATGCTTCACTAAATAAGTTGAATGTTTCAAATATAAAAATTTAAAAATTATCTTTGCAAATTGATCTTGTCATTGCCACTAAGTTAAGATTGGAACCTGTGATGAGTACTGATAAGTATACACTTGGAGAACCCAAATTACCACCCCAAATTAAAAAACCTGATGATCGTTTCACTAACCAAGTTAGCGTCATCAGAGGATGAATAATTCTAAAATTTAATCATCTTTAGAATTATTATTTTTATAATTATTCATCCTCTGATGACGCTAACTTGCTTAGTGAAACGATCGTCTTGGTTTTTTGAAATGTGTTGTGGTGACTTGGGTTCTCCAAGTCTACTTAGCCATTGCCCTATAATTTGTAATTTCAAAACAAGGAGATTTTTCCAAATATTTTATTATTCAGAATAACTCAATTATAGTAATGCGATTATGACAAACATGCGTGTATGCTGGAGAATATTGAAAATATAATTTCATTTTATTGTCACATTTTGCCTTGTACTCATGATTATAGGAATTTTACAAACAATCAATTCAAAAAATAATTCCGATTTTTTACAAAAGATCCATAAATTCAGCCAAATGGTCATTTATATTACTTTCAAGTGTACATTTATTTATAGCTATGAAATTTGACAATTAATTAAATATTTTCTCAAATATGTTTTGACATCTAAGATGATCAGAGATACAGTCAGTTATTTTTACTCATTAGAAGAACACAATATGAAGGATTAATTTTCATAATCTCTATCCAGATTTGCCAGATTTAGAGGAAGATAATGATGAAATGGAAAATGGTGAAGAGATAAGCCAATCTAGAAGTCAAGCTGAAATCAAAAGAAAAAGCATAACTTTCGAAGAACTCAGTAAGTACGAATAATTTAATTACTTATTTTACTTTCATCAGTGACATTTCATAACGTTTTTTTTTTAAATTCAGGTTCAAGTTATGAATTGGACAGGACTGAGACCATTTCTAAAGCCCAAGAAGGAAAAAACAATACTGGAAATAAATTTAAATCATTAAAAGGTAAGAGATATTATTTCTGGTCCATTGGAACTAATAATACTTTGTTATAGGAAAACATCTCAAATGGAAAGCAGAAGAAAAAGAAATGGTGTTTAGCTACTTCAAAAATGAAATTAGAAAAAATGTCCTTCCTGGCAAGGTGAGATGTGAGGAGCTATTGAATCAGAGTCCAGCTTTGAAAGACAGAAAATGGACTGATATCAAATTCTGTATCAAGAATCATTTAACAAAAATTCAGAGAAACTAATGTAATCTAACCTACCTTTATCAAATTACACCACATAGTGTGGTCTGATACTTATTATTTGTTTAAAATTTTTCAGTGCTGATATACTATTATCCATGTTGTTTTAAGTTGTACAAGAAATATATTTTTCTGTTTTTTGCGCCTACACAGACTCTTCTTTTCATATAGTCCTATCCCATGCATATTTTATAGAATAGATAATAATTGTTATAAAAACTGCATTTATTTTAAAAGGTATTGTAAACGCATGAAACACAACCAGTATTACAAGCTTATTTTTAAGTCTAATCAAACAAGCTGTTTGAAAAGTTTTAGCAGCTGAATTTTAAATTTTATATCTGAGAAAACATTATTTCTGTAATTTCATTAAGAAAATTCGTAAATAGGTATCAAAGGTGAGGCCTTTCCATATATATATATATATATATATATATATATATATATATATATATATATATATATATATATATATATATATATATATATATATATATATATATATATATATATATATATATATATATATATATATATATATATATATATATATATATATATATATATATATATATATATATATATATATATATATATATATATATATATATATATATATATATATATATATATATATATATATATATATATATATATATATATATATATATATATATATATATATATATAGTGAGATAAGGTTTGAATGTGCACATTTTGATATAATTATTTTTTTGTTACGTCATCGGTTTCGCAGATATGAGGTCAATTTTTTTAAATGGTAACCCCTACTTTTGACGTTTTATTGGAAAAAGCGGATTTTCTGAGTACAGATCACCAAATTTCACGATATGTTACATTAGGATATTTTTGAAAAAATTGTGGTTAAGTTTGGAACACTTTAATCAATGTAAAGAAACAATATCAAGGCATAAGAAAGTATTAAATTAAGTGTTTAAATTGTTCGCTATTAACTTCTTTTCAATAAGCAAGATGATTTTCAAATTCCCGGATTACTTGTTTTATCGTTAGTGGCGGGATTTGCATTACTTCCATGGTAATCCTATTTGCAATTCTGCGATATTTCTCGGTTAATCAAAATGAACTTTAGATTTTATGTAATAACCGCACAAAAAAATCTAGCGGAGTAAGGAGATCTGGCTGGCCATTCAATAAATCCTAAATAACAAAGTGGGGACAGGCCAAATTAGCAATAATTGAAATTCCGTAAAAAACCGTACCGTGGGTAGTTAGGACCCTCGGCAGGAGGGTAACATATTTATGTAACATATCGTGAAATTCAGTGATCTCTATTTAAAAAAGCCGCTCTTTCCAATTGCACCGACAAAGTAGGGGTTACCAGTTTAAAAAGATTTCGATAACGCCATATCTGCGAAACAGATAACGTCACAAAAATTTTTCGATGTGCACATTTAAACCTTATGTTCCACATATGTCTGAGTGATTTTTCCCCCCTAAGGATTTTACGGAATTTGTTTCATTCTATGCGGACTGACTGGATATATACATATATATATATATATATATATATATATATATATATATATATATATATATATATATATATATATAATATATATATATATATATATATATATATATTATATATATATATATATATATATATATATACACGTGTCAAACAATGTTTTTGACAAATTTCCTGAGAATTGGTAGTGCTTATATTTTCGAAAACAGAAAAGATAAAAAACAATGATTGAGTGTAGAAAGTGTTAATAACTTACTTGAAGTTTGGGAAATAAATGCACTGGGTAGAATTAAGGATATACAGATATATTAAGGAAGCAACATTAACCATTTTAGTATGTCAACATTTAATTTAGCAATGCCATCTTTACAAGTTTCGATTAAACTACCTACTTTGGATAAACCTATAGAAACTGTGACTTGGACAAGTTGTTACCTTTTTTTAACGTCAGTCTATTGCCGCGACTATGGCTAACCACCAACTTCAGGAAGCAGTTTCAGCTCACTATCCTGGAAATGTTGCCAAATCCCTGCCTTTCTGTAAGGAGGATAGGTATCTTTAACGCGCCCAGCATCGCATGGAGTTGTATCTTGGAAAATAACAAAGTTTTTTAGATCAAATTTGGTAGACATATTGCCCTGGTAGAGGGCAGTATATACCGAAATTAGAGATTCTAGACTGGTGGCAAATTTAGCTTCAAATATAATGAAGCATTAAAAAAAAACTTTTAGAAATCGACCTGACCTCGGGCTTTTCTATTTTATTCAAAGTATGTGCCTTGTTTGAGTAAATCACCAGATTTTGTTTCTCAATAGTACCTACAGTAAATCGTAGTCATAATGAATGTGATAAAAACATATCCTCTAGACCTAAATCTCTCGACCATAAGTTAATAGAAATTTCTTCAGATTCAGATTTAATTTACTAAAATGTATTACAGAGCTAATAGATTACCTGAATAATGTGTACACAATGAGAATCTAGTGATAGATTCTGTACAAAATATTTGTATTCAGTAAAAAATAAAAAAATAATTGTGTCAAAAAATAACCACATATAAAGAGACTACTTCTTTGGCTTCACAAATTGTTGTTTTCTCATATGCAACCGGTTTCGCCCTTTACCGCATCATAAAATACGAAACCGGTTGCAGAGAAGAAAACTAGCATTTGTGAAGCCAGAGAAAAAGTTTCTACGACTGTATTTACTATAAAACGGTTTCACCAAGTAAGGGGGAATAACATTCAATTAATCGAACAATAAATTCTAATGAGATGAGTGAAAACATAGAGAAACACTACTGTTTGGACTAATTTTTAACGAGAATCTTGATAGTAAGGGTGTTTTAGATTTGATCTGACCAAAGTATGACATATAACGTCTGTTAAATAACAGAAAACTGACTTGTACGTTTGGGCAGCAGCTTTTTTGCATTTCTGTGTAATGATACTCGTTGGTCTGAAGTCTTTGGACGTGAAAGCATAGTCTTCGGCCCCAAAATCGTAAACTAATGATACACGTCAACCCATTTAACCAATAAATACTGCTATCATTTTTATAACTAACATGTGCTATACTATAGAAAATAAATATATGCTCACTGAAACAACTAAAACAATGAGGTAATTTCTATATTCAGAACAGTAAAAAGTCAGGACGCAGCAGGTGCTTTAGGGTAGTGAATTTTCATGGAAGTGCTCGGGCACCAAACATCTTTTAAAATTAAATGCATATAACCTTTTTTCCTTTTAACCTAGACATATAAATTCTAGCGTATACTTTACCTTTTATAACGTTAACCTACTTACAAAATCAGGTTACCATAGTTACCATTTGTTTTCAAAGATTAAAAAAAATCCGAAAAAAAACCAAAACTTTCCCCTGAAAACCTGGTTCGATTTTCCTGGCTAACGAACTTATCCAAGCCATTAATAAAGGGTGCCTGTCAAATTGTATCAAAATCGGTCCATTATTGTTTGAGTTATCGGTGTGAACACACACACGCATATATATATATATATATATATATATATATATATATATATATATATATATATAATATATATATATAAATATAAATATATAAATATATATATATATAATTTTTATGTATAAACATATAAAAATTGTAATTGACCCCGGATATGGGTTCTAGGGGTCCTAATTCGCGTTCATTTAAAAAATTGTTTGCAAAATTCAAAAATCGAGATGTCTCCATTACTGAATTTCTTCTACGAAAATTCACTAAAAGTAAGCAAATTTTAATATTTATAGACGGGCATAAAGTGTTCTTTAAAGTAGTGCTGAGGGCAAAACACTTTTATACGGAGGCCGGCGGAGCCGTAATTCGTCATACATAATAAATACATATTACAAAATCTTCCACTATTGATTCTACTATCTGCATTGGTAATAACAATAATAAATGGCACTGCATAAATAACACCCTGCCACCCACGAACTCTGAGCAGCTTGTGCGTGGGGAGGCTACATAGAAAAAGCACACACCTAACACAGTGGCAGAAACTAGGTCCACCGACAATCGAACCCGGGTACTCTATATAGCAGCCAAACACTCATTCCACTACACCACGGATGTGTATACGATATTTTGTGAATTTGAACTTCAGGTAACTCAATTCATTGCATTCTTCCTAAACATTAATCAGTTATTGACGGGACAAATACATCTACCTAGCCGCTTACTTAGAACAATTACAAGGCAATACATGGTAGATACATAACTGAAAACTACCTAATGTTAGGAAAGCTAAGGTACCATAATTGATAACACACGCTAGTTTACACAAAATGCCAACTCTGACAACGTCGCAAAGTTAGTTCTGGCACCTTTGTGTAAAACTACTCTTGGTCCCACATACTTATGGCATTTTGTGTTTTTATTCACGAAATTATATATTTGTGACAGACATGCCATAATCATGTTTCAATTCATAACTAAAGAACTACGGTGTGTAACGCAACCAGAATTACATCAGTGCTTTCAACTTGCCGTCCTCTATAAGCTCAGCATTCCAAATGCGATGGTACCGTAAATTAGGAAATAGATTGCGGTGCCACAAGGATTTCCAAACATGTATGTGTGTGTGTGTGTGTGTGTGTGTGTGTGTGTGTAGCCACTAGAACAATATGGTAACCTACACAATGGTGAGTATTTGAAGTTCAAATTCTGTTGGGCTTGCTTATACGAAAATATATAAAAGGCCAGCCAAATGGTGGAAAATCAGTAAATTATGAAGATAAATCCGATATTTCCTATCTTTACATTTTCTTAATTTTTGTATCATTTAAAAAATGTGTACAGGGTGTTTTGCATACACAGGGCAGGGGCATGTAGGTAAACGTAAAATATGGTGATTTAAC
Source organism: Tillus elongatus (assembly GCA_964006375.1). Classification (NCBI taxonomy): domain Eukaryota; kingdom Metazoa; phylum Arthropoda; class Insecta; order Coleoptera; family Cleridae; genus Tillus; species Tillus elongatus. The sequence goes on from OZ023270.1 coordinate 54,294,648, forward strand.
GCAACTTACTCCTATATTAAGTTGCAGCCCTGAGAAGTTATAGGCCTTCAAAGTGGGGTTTCAAATTTTAAAAAAAGTCAATATCTCTGTAATACCTTAACTTAGAAAAACGAAATTTAGTACCCATCTTGAGTGTACCAAGAGCCTTAATCAAAGGTAAGTAGAGTTCAATTAAGGCATTTGAAAGGGTTGATTAGGGGCAATGCACCCTTAAAATGTCACAATTTTTAACAGATTGGTAGATTTAAGAAAATATTTCGTTTTATGAGGAATTTAACTCTAAAACTTTGTTACTCCTGTTATTTTCAAAAAACATTATTGTTTTCAAGAAAAACACACAAGCTTGCTTTGGTCGACCGGATATGAGTGTAGTCTTGGACAAAAGCTAGGTTCATACACTCGCGAATTGCGAAATCGCCGCGAAACGTATTACAATTGGTTTATTTAAAATCATATCGTAAAACTGTTGTTTTTATTAGATTTTATAAATGTGTTTTAGTAATTTTTGTGTGCATACAGTTGGAAGTGATTTTTTAATAAAACTTATGGCTGTTAACACGGTCTAAATGTCTTCTCTGCTTTCAAGTTTGTGTATCCTCGATGTTCACTAAGAGCCCCCTTTATTATACTTACTTATCTTGTGCTTATATATGTAATATAAAAACGAAAAAGAAGTAAAACAGCAAGTGAATTTATTTACTTTAGTGCTGTATTCGATGGCGTTATAGGCGACGTTGTGGAATGTAATTTACAGTTTACTGCACGGAGGGATTTTAGATTTTTTTCAGAAACATGCTTAGAACCTTCCTTGGATGCACAAGCCACAAGGCAAATATGTTGCACACACACACAGATATATATATATATATATATATATATATATATATATATATATATATATATATATATATATATATCTGTGTGTGTGTGTTGGTGTGTGTGTGTGTGCGTGTGTCCGACAGATAACTCAAAAAATACTCAACTGATTTGAACGAAACTTGGCACATGCCTTCATTTCGTTACAATTGCGGACGAGTTCGTCAATCAGATATAACGGATATATTTTTCCCAAAAAAATATAGAAAAATATTTTTGAATACGCTATATTTTTGAAAGTGTTAAAGCAACTGAAATGAGACTTTGCATGTAGTTAGAAATAAATAAAGTAAATAAACCTCTGTTGCGAATTTTAAGTAATTTGGGTCACAACACTTTCGGTTTCTCCAAATAAAAATAAAAATAAATATCTGAAAGACATGAATTGAAACAACTTAAGTGGTTAAAATATGATTCCAGATAAAGACATAGTAGTCACCTGTCACGCGTAGATTGATACATATACCACAGGCATACATCATAATGCAACGATAACGTTCACGCCCGAACAGTGGCGATCTCACCCTATATGACCGCCTTTGGGTATATTCGGATGCGCGGATTTAGTGGAAAATAAGCAAGATTCATATCAGCTACTTGAAGTAAAAACCAGATGGAATATTGTGTTTTGTTTATTTATTGTGGTTTGACAGTTCTGCTTTGAGGTTAGTAGTAAATGATTGTCATTGAAATAGATATAACAACTTGTACCTATATTATACTTTTAAAATTGGAAACTAAAGAATAATAACGTGTTTTCTTTATTTATCATGGTTTGACAGTTCTGTTTTGAGGTTAAATAGTAAATGATTGTACAGAAATCAACGAATAATAATATTAAGATTAATATTCGTGGATAAATTGTTCAAGTAGGAAAGTTACCTATTTGAATAATGAATTGACTTCTTGGGAATTAATAAAGCTTCCTTGTGATAAGCTTTTGTAACTTTAATGAAATTTGTAGTACAATTTTCTTTTAACGAGACTTACAGTACCTAGATCCATTAAATTTAAATTTTCTAGCGTCATGGAAAATAGAGTTTTGGGCATTCCAAGTTTTTTCTTAAAAGGAGCTAAAACACACGATTTGCGTATTTTTCATGATAATAGAAAGAAATTTTTTTTTCAAATGAGCTTGTATTAGGACTTCTAAACCCGATATTCGACGTCTGTTTAAATTAAAAGTATTACTTTTAGTAATATGCCGTAGATACTAATAGTGTAAAATTCTTATGAAAATTCACTATTATAACGCACTTCCTGCGTCCCGACATTCTTTTAGAATTAGATAATGAATGTTATCAAGAAGATATTATGTAAATTCGTAATTGATATTGTGTTTTAATTAAAAAAAAAGATATATGAACTTTCAAGATTAGAATAATCAATTATACTAATAATACAGAACAAACGTTCATTATAATGTTATTCATACAATAAGAAGCCTCACTTAGATCATGTGTCTCTTGGCACACATCATAACTTTTTCTTGTGAAATAGGCCCTGTGCTTTTGTGGTAATAAATTTTCTTTTTTGCCCTTCTTGACTTAATTTTTGTTCTTTGTATATATTGTAGTCTTTTTACCGGGCTTTCAATGTACAGGGTGATTTTCTTAAGTGTCTCACCCCTGTAATTTCTTTATTATCAGAGATATCAAAAAAATCCAACGCCATCTGACAAACTATTATGCGGTGAGTCAAAATATTGCCACAGAAAAACAATTGCACATCGCCTTTATAGGAATCCGTGGCCAACGTTCATTTTCTTAAATGGAACGATAGGTCTCAGACACATACAGTCGATGAAGAATCGAAATCTGCGTACAACGATGTCACGCTCGCATTTCTGAGGCCATGGATTTCTATGAAGGCGATCTGCAACTGTTTTTCTGTCACAATATTTTAACTCATCGCATGGTAGTTTGTCAGATGGCATTCTTTGATATTTCTGATAATAAAGAAATTACAGGGGTGAGACACTTAAAGAAATCACCTTGTACATAAATTAAAATTCCAATTTTTAGTGAATTTTTATTTTAAAAAAATTCACTAATAAAGAGGTATCGATTGTGAGACTTTGCAAAAATTTTTGAAATGAGCGCGAATTTGGGCCCCTAGAACCCATATCCGGGGTCAGTTTCGATTTTTATATGTTTATATATATATATATATATATATATATATATATATATATATATATATATATATATATATATATATATATATATATATATATATATATATATATATATATATATATATATATATTGTGTGTGTGTGTGTGTGTGTGTGTGTGTGTGTGTGTGTGTGTGTGTATCCAACCGCTAACTAAAAGAATAATTAACCGATTTTGATAAAACTCGGAAAGTGCCTTTCTTTTATTAATAGCTTGGATGAGTTCGTTAGCCAGAAAAATCTGACACGGTTTTCCGGGAAAATTTTGAGTTTTCTTTCGGAAATTTTTTTTTTCCGAAAATTACAAAGATATTTCGATAAAATTTGGTGTACATATTGCTTTGGGAAAAACATAACTATGTGCCAAAATTCAGCTTTCTAGGGTTACAGAAAATTCAGCTATTCAAATTTGAAACATTTATGTTTAATTCCACCGCCTTTCATTGAATAGTTTATATGATATCTAGTTGTGGTTGTCATGGTAACGTAACATATGATTATTATTGCGCAGGTCTGTTAGACGCTGTAACTGACATTTACCGTATATGATATGAGATCGTTTATATTATGTTTTTTATTTATTTGTTTGAGTGGACGAATTATTTGTGTCATTTGAGAAATTTTTATATACAAGTGCAAATAATTCCTTTATTAATGTTAGTGGGTGGATTAAACAGTGTTTGTTATATTTTATCAATACATATATACGTAAATGGTTTATAAACTGTGTATTTGCATATTGAATAAATAAATAAATATAAAGGATCGAAGTTTTACAAAAGGGCTGATATTATACAGGGTGACGCGTTTCTACGGTAAAGCTGAATATAATTATTATTATACAAGAGACGAGAAAAAATGGTATAAGTTAATTATAGGGTGTCTTGAGCTGCATCTTATAAAATTATTTTGGCAATCAACGGCTGGCCCACAAGTCGATCGTTGGTGATCCCTACAATTATTTTTTTTCGAACAGCCTTATTTTATTGCATTTTTTATCGAAATATGTTTGTAAGAAAAAAAATCAAGACGCAGTAAGTGCGTTTTGGTAGCAAATTTTCATTAAATGCTTCAAATTTCAATAACTCAATTTGCTATTAACCTAAGATTTGTTGGTTAGAAAACCTACGTTAAGGTATATTGTCGGAAAATTTTTGTACATTTTCAAACAATAAGTTATTTTGATAAAATATGGCACATTGTTTCTACTATATATTTTGCTCATAACCTTATCTCGTTTCTGTGCTTCTGTGTGCTCTGGAGAATGCATTAACAAGTCGTTATTGTAGTGTAAAATTAAAATGTACTAAATGTAGTTTTGATAAAGCAGAATGAAAAAAGTGAATTTATTGACTGAGGAGTAATATTGTGTTCTATACTGGGAGAGTGTTTGAAAATGATCATGTTATATTCTATAAATTAATTAATTATCAACATATTATGTAAAAAACTTCAACCACTTTATTTAAAACGTTAAAATGGTGTATCTGCTTGTCATAATAAGGTTACTTAAAGCACGAGGGATATACTGTTTGGTTTGTTTTATTAGTGAATTTTTATTTTAAAAAATTCGCTAATAGAGAAGCAAATGAGTGCGAACTAGGACCCTGAGAACCCATATCCGGGGTTAGTTTCAATTTTTATATGTTATATATATATATATATATATATATATATATATATATATATATATATATATATATATATATATATATATATATATATATATATATATATATATATATATATATATATATATATATATATATATATATATATATATATATATATATATATATATATATATATATATATATATATATATATATATATATATTTGTGTGTGTGTGTGTATCCGCACGATAACTCAAAAAGTGGTTAACTGGTTTTGATTAAACTCGGTAAGAATCTTTCTTTTAATTATGGCTTAGATAAGTTCGTTAGCCAGGAAAATCGGACAAGGTTTTCTTAGAAAATTTTGAGTTTCCTTTCGAAAAAAATGTTTGTTTCTGAAAATTACATAGCTGCTTTGATGAAATTTGGTGAATATGTTGCGTTGTTTTAAGATTTCTCGCATTGTAAAAAGACGTCCAAACTGCGACACATTACATAGAGCAACACTTATAAGAAAGAACACAATGCTTTTATATGTTGTGTATTGTGTGTTGTCTAAGATATCATACTAAGTTCAGCAGGTCCCGTTCCGACACTATAGGATTAAAAATGCATTGCCAAAAAAATAAACAAATTGCTTATCCTTTAACCAAAATATTAGTGAATTTTTATTTAAAAAAATTCGGTAATGGAGAGGTATCGATGGTGAGACTTTGCACAATTTTTTTCAAATATCCATCCGATAAAAAATTAATTAACCGATTTCAATGAAACTCGGCAAGTGCCTTTCTTTTATTAATGGCTTGGATGAGTTCGTTAGCCAGGAAAATCGGAAAGGCTTTTCCGGGAAAAATTTTTCCCCGAAAATTACAAAGCTGTTTTAATAAAATTTAAAGGGTATGTTGCCCTGGGAGAGACCTTACTACGTATCAAAATTCAACTTTCTAAGTTTATAAAAAATTGAGTTATTCAAATTTTGATTTTTCTTTCGGAAATTTTTTTTTCCAAAAATTACAAAGGTATTTAAATGAAATTTGGTGTATATGTTGCCTTAGGAAAGACCTTACTACATACCAAAATTAAACTTTCTAAGTTTATAGAAAAATGAGTTATTCAAAATTGAAGCATTTAATAAAAATTCACTACCATAACGCACTTGCTGCGTCCAGATTTTTTTTGTTTAAGAAATAGCATTGGTAGTTATCGTTAGCGTAATAAGATCTACTAAAGTGTATAAAACGTTACCTAGTCAGTGCCTTAGAATTCACATCAAACTATAGGTTCCTCGCACCCGTTTATCACTGTAAGGTATCAACATAAGACATATGTGGGAATCGATAATATTTGAATTAAATATGGCACTTAAAGAACAAGCAGAAGATACCAAACGAGCAAATTACATGGACAAACCTTTAGGCTTTATTTCTGTTTTTTTTCTTTTTCATTTCATGGAGGCAAATAACCTATTCCAAAATTTGCATATATCTGTGGTAATGTATTTTTATTATAAATTGTTTATTTTCTTAAGCTTGCTATATTTTAAAAATTTACATATTTAATTCAAATTTTTCATATTTAACTAATTGCAGCCCTCCAATATCTTGTTGTTTTTTTTAACTTAAAAATTGTTCAGGAATGTATTAATAAATTATTTTAACAAACAGGAACTAGAGACTGGTCCATTGGGGATATAGCTTCGACCTTATATTTATATATGTATATTTGTTGTTTGAATTAAGTGCTTACGAATTGTATTAATGTATAATCATTAAACGGGATATATGTATATCGAAATGCCATTTATAAATTTTATATAAATTATCTGTTATCGATTACTAAATATAGATTTAATAACATGCACCTAAAATCCGGTTAAAAAAAAGGTTTTAACATTAAAAAGTTGTTTTTTATATAAATTGGTTTTATGAAAACAAATATTTCTGAAAAGTAAATTAAAAATTGAAAATACCTACTGCTGTACCTTATTTACCCTGTGTTTATGTAGTTATACTTTTGAATTAAAAAATATGCAAAATAAACTAATCCCCAAAATGTATTTGATCTTTCTACTATCGTGAAAGTGTTCCGCTTTTCATAAGCCACGTAGCTGTAAAATCTTTTTTTATATTATTTACTACATCCGTGTTGTGAGAACACACAAAATAATAGACATATTTTGGTTTTATAGAATAGACTTATTATTTTTATGATAGGGTGTATAATAATTATGTTTAAATATATTAAGTATACTATACTATGCTACACTTACCACAAAAGATACAAATAAACTTTAGTATCCTTCTAAAATTACATTATTACATTGTTAAAATTCACAACCAGACATAATTACAATAGGAAACCGCCCCGAGTTGTAAATAGCCCTTTAATGGAGAAGGGGTGGTAAAAATGTTCCGGCTAACAGTGCATATATATATATATATATATATATATATATATATATATATATATATATATATATATATATATATATATGGTTGCTTTTTTCAGTAAGTCACTTATTATATTTATCACACAAGTTTTTAAAGTGTCCTGTTTTCTTACATTCTTACAGAAGAAACATTTAATCGGTTTGGCAAAGGTTTTTTTAACAGTATCACCATCCAAATTTTCGTCGTTCGCATGTGACCGTCTCTAATGTTTTGCTAGTAGCTTCTGTTGGACCAAACCAAATGTAAACTCCTCTTCCGGGCGAGTTTCTAATGCAGTTATCAGTACATCATAAGACCGAGGGATTGGCTATGAAATTACAGCGTACAACAGACGAAAATTCAGGAAACATTTGTTTAGTACGTTTTTTGAATCGGTGGTTTAAATGTGAGTATGCCGAATAGTGGAATAGTGGTTGTGCCTAAACATTCCCAATTTCGACGTTTAAAATTGCAAGTTTGACTTTTTGAGGAAAACTCCAAAAGTTATTTTTTTAACTGCCCATAACTTCTCTGTCTTTAAAGCTAGAGACCTAAGTTTTGGTACAGAGTTCACCCTTTATAATACCAACACGCGTACTAAACTGGTTGCCCTCGCTTTGTTATTTTCGGAGATATGAATTTTTTTAGAAATAAAACACAACATTTTCCGGGAAAACCTGATTTGATTTTCCTGGCGAACGTACTTATACAAGCCACTTGCAAAAGGAGGGTGCTCACCAAATTTCATCATGATTTGTCCATTATTTTTTGAGTTATCCGTCGGATATATATATATATATATATATATATATATATATATATATACATGCAAATATATATATATATATATATATATATATATATATATATATATATATATATATATATAAACACAGATCTCCTCATTAGCGAATTTTTTTTTTAATTCGCTAAAACTGTGATATGTCCTTTTAATCAATAGATGACAGTTCAGGATTGCGCTGACGCTCTTGGGAATCTGGTCAGGACAAAGAAGACATAGCTTATGTGGGTTTCCGCACACTGTGGTGTGGCGAGTAACGAGGTGGCGAATGAGCCTTTCTGTGGCCCTAAGCCTGCTATAGACATAAGTAGGAAGATGGTATCCGACGCCGTAGATAGTTTTTTATTTATTTTTTATTTCAACAACACACCACGAGGGCTTACAGCCTAAATACTATCGGACCGTGGGTGTCGACAAGGAGGAAAGAGACCACTTGTTAATTCTAGATTTGAAGGTTTGGAGGTTCGGAGGAGAAGGAAAAACATGCGCCGGCAAGGAATTCCACAACTTGGAAGTCCTCGGGACAAAAGAGCGGGCATAACAAGATGTTCTATGTATGATGACCTCGACAGTAAAAGAGGGCATTCGCTCTGTTCCCCTGGTAGATCTGTTGGGGGCAGCAGGTGGAGGAACTATGGAAGAAAGCTCCTCTGAGCCGTGCCCTTGCATATATCTATAAAAGAGAGAGAGAGAGGTCATCAACGGCACCTCGGTGGGCAAGGGATGCCAGCCTTTGGGTGAGGGTAGGGTCACCGATGAGACGTATAGCTCTCTACTAAATGGAGTCCAGGATAGCGAGTGTAGAAGCGGCAGCAGCACCCCAGATGTGGGAGCAGTATTCGAGGTTTGGTCTTATTTGTGAAGTATATAAAGTATAGAGATTAGCTGATGAAAAGTATTTGCGAGCCCGGAAGAGGAAACCTAATTTCTTAGCAGCCGCTTCTGCAATTGATGTGACATGTTGGTGCCAACTGAGATTTCGATCCACAGAAATGCCAACAAGTGAAAATGACTCATTACTTTTAATAACTTGGTTGTTCATTGTGATGGGTCTAGGGCTGGTGTAGCTTTTATGAGAAAGAAAGCATGACTGAGATTTGGTGGGGTTGAATTGTACAAGATTTCTACTTCCCCAGTCTAATATTTTTTGACGATTAACGGAGATACAACCCTCCATGAGTCTGCGATCCTCATCTAATTGGGCCAAAGAGACAGGCTTAGAATATTGTATATTTGAGTAAAGGGTGCTGTCGTTCCATAGACGTGTTCTAAGAATGGGTGACAAAGGAAAGGAGGTCATCAGTTGATTTGCGCTGACGGAATCCATACTACCTGTCGTGGATTAGACTGTGTTTTTCAAGAAATTTTAGTAATTGGGTGTTTATATACTTTTCCATCACTTTAGAGATGACTGAAAGGAGAGAGATAGGCATGTAGTTGCTAGGAAGCGCTTGGGATACTTTCTTGGGGACGGGTTGTACTCGAGTAGTTTTCCAGTTACTAGGAAATATACCTCTATTGTTCTGGTGCGCATTTTTTGAGAACAATTGCTAGGATCTCGTGAAGGCCAGGGGCTTTCCTGGCATTAAAAGAAGAGATCATCTTTTGTACCTTTTTAGTTTTGAAAATGACATCCGTCATTTAATGCGCGACATTGGGAACTGTCGGTGGTTGAACATTTGGAGGTGGGTCGAGAGTAGAATTGCCGGCGAACAACGAGGCAAAAAGTTCAGCCTTGCCCAGAGCGATAGAAACAATGCAATCCCCAGAGACAAGAGGTGGGAACGTGTCTTGCAGAAATTATTCCCAATAGATTTAGCAAGAGTCCAGAAGGGTTTGCTGCCCTTGGAGCTCAAGAGGACTTTGTTTTTGATGTGGTTATTAAACGAGTTTTTGCCTCAGAAAGAATGCGGACATAGCGGTTTCTTGCGTCGTTAAATCCCTGACGGTTTTCTTGACTGGGATTATGTAGAAGCTTTTTGTGAGCTTTGACCTTTTCAAGTCTGGCCTTGTCACAGGATTTAGAGAACCAGGGCTTTTGAGTGGCTGCAGAGGTTGTCTGTGTACGTGGAATAAGTAATTCCATGCCAGCTTGGATAATTTCGGTGACGTTTTGTAAGATATCAGAGGGGTCAGGATGAGAGAAGCAGACAGACGCCCATGGAAATGAGGAAAAGTAATCACGCATTTCGTCCCAGTTCGCTGAGTTGTAGTGCCAAACGATACGTGGGTGTGGTGACTGTGTGACCTCGGGTTGCATTGCACAAGAAGCAGTGACGATGCCGTGGTCTGAGCGACCCAGGGGGACGGTGACTGATATCTTATAGCAGCCAGAATTTGTAGTAAGAAGGAGATCCAAGGGATTTGAGCTGTGTGTTGGGATGCGAGGAAAGTAAGTAGGTTGCTAAACCATATTGGCTAAAGAATTGCTGACTGCAAAGGCCTCCGCTGCGCTTAGTTGTGGATCGGTTTTTGAAGATCCTAGCCATTCCTTATTATGGACATTGAAGTCACCAAGAATAGTGACTTCGGAGGAAGGATATTCAGAAATCAGATGGTCGGTTTTTTCAGAAAGGTAGTCAAAGAGCTGGACAAAGTTGTTGTCAGAAGGTGACCGGTAAATGCAACAGATGAAGTTAGTTGCAGCCCTGAGAGAGATTTTTATCCAAAGTATGTCTTTTCTTCAAGCTTCTCAGTTGGGGAGTCTTGTGCAGGATAGATTGCGTGTGCGCACACGCCTCCATGCAACCTGAAGGAAGTAAGGAGCTCATACCCCGGGAAATTAAGGTGATTATTGGCTGTTTTGGCACTGATTTGGGTTTCGGCGAGGAAGAGGAGTTGGGGCCTATTAGCCTGAAGGAAATGGTGGACGGAGTTCAGATTAGAATTAGGGCCACATATATTGGAGAAGGATGTGTTAAATCTTGATGCTGGCGTCCCCTGTACACCCCTCTCCTGGAGATCCGAACGGAGGGGTATTTTACCTCCGGAATGTTTTGCACAAGGAGAAGCCATCATCATTTTGCTTATAAGGGAAACCGACTCATACACCAGAACCGGAAACGTCCGTTGGGAATTCACCGGTGCATGGGGTGGTACCTCCTCAGGCGTGAAAAACCTTTACTATCACGTAAAGGAAAATTCCACTACAACCTGCAAAGAGAAGGAGCGAGACTTTAGTAGACCATCAGCCCTGGGCGTTATTCTCGTTGCCGACAGTCACGCCAGGGGTGGCCAGCCTCTAGGAGTCCAGTAGCTAAGTCACGCGTCGATCAATCAAGAGAACAACCGGCGTACGACTAGGCTAAGGGACCACACCCCCCAAGTTGGACTGAAGAGGCCTTGGAGAAGCACTGGTTGTTGGTCAGTGGCTGTAAACAATAAAAGGACTTTGTGGAGGGGCCGGATAGAACCAAGATGGTCTGGCCCCTTTCTAGAAGTCTTACTGGACCCTGCCGTTTCCTTGGGGTGCTAACGGGCCACTGTAGTTCCATTCTATAGAAGACCGCGATGACCTTTATTTTGAGGTCAAGAAGGTTTGGTGACGAAACCGAGGAGGAGTAGGGCCTGGTTGCTGTGTGCCAGGGTGGAAAAAGCCCTAATTTAATTTGAGCTCAGAATACTAGATGTTTAATGAAATTGAAGCTTTTCTAATAGACAAACCCTAATACGTTATAGTACTCGGGTTTTAACGTAAACTGTCAATTTTCACCAAATACACACACACACACACACCTCCCTTCAACCCCTAGCCCCTGAAGCGATTTTACTCAAAAACAATCCGAACTGTTCGTTTATCGGGTGCGAACTTTATCCAAATTTGAAGACGATATCTCAATTCGTTCTAAAGTTATGGCAGCTACGAACAGACATACATGCAGACCGACAGACAAAAATATTATTATTTCTATGTTTTGACACTTTCTACGACGTTTAAGCAAAAAAACTTTAAAAAAATTTTGTCGTTGATGTCATATTTCCACACGTATTGACGATGTGGAAGTAATTAATTGAAGTCCCATAAAAAGCCTACTAGACATTGTGCATTTTGGATACGAATTTACTAATATTTCAGCAGGCCTAGAGTTTGGTTCCAAAATAGAGGGCTTACTTTATTTTAAAAAACGGGTAATAAGCACTAATTAAAACTACATGGATGTACAATTTTAATTTTTTATTTTAAAGGACCCAAAATAATAGACAATTTGCATGGATTTTCCATTGCATGAATTTAACATATACCTAATAGTTTTTCATACATAGATCCTTATTACATCCGTATTATCATGTCACCGCGAACGTTCTGTTATTGGTCGTGACGTACTTGGACAGTGAATTCACGTGTTTACATTTGCCCTATGATATGATAAGTACTTTCGCTTGTTTCTCAACATCGTGGTGATATAAACACAGAGAAGCAAGCTCGTTGTCATTGTGACATTACCGTCCAGGGACGTCACAGATTATGCCGGCAAAATAGTGGTGTTTGAAATCAATTATGATATTCGCATTTTCAAATCTTTTCGCGTCGTTATTTTTGTAGTAATGTAAAACCAAAAAAATACTAAAAACATCTTTGTGGGATGTCTATCAGATGTGATAAGAAAAAAAGACATGCAAATTGTCTATCATGAGAACAGATATTATATTTAGGGTACCGTCAACTGGGGTGACTTCGGACAGGCGGGGTGACTTCGGACAACACGTGGTAATTTCGCGCATGTCCTTCTAGCAGCAAACCGATGCGCGAAATCCCGATTGTTTTCGATCAAATCTGTCCCTCTTAGTTCCGTCTAGACGTCCGTGGCGCGTGTTTGCTTGTTCGGGAGAGTTTTGCCGATTTAACAGCATTTTTCTGCATATAGGATTTTCTCGCTAACACAGTAAGTGGAAAAAGATACTTTTCTCCACTTTATATTGGTCACTTTAGGACTATTTCATTATTATTATGTGATAGCCCAATGTTTTAAAAACATTTTCATCAATATGTGGTTTTTCTATTTTCAACATTTTTTTATTATTCAGGGTGATAATGAAAATATCTCCATTATAGGGGGTGACTTCGGACATGGTACGAACCTACAAAAAAGTCTTAGGCGGCCGCCGATATCAATATTATCGTGCAGGGCAGTTGGAGAAAGCAGTCCAAGATGTCCAAAGTAAGAAAAAAAGTGTGCGACAGGCGGCAGAATATTATGGTGTGCCCAAATCCACCATAAGTGACAGAATAAAGGGGATTCATGGTAAATCTGTTGGGGGCCAAACAAAAATACCGGAAGAACAAGAGGAAAGGCTGGTTGCAACAATAAATATCGCGGCGCATTGGGGATTTCCCCTAACTCAATATGATATTCGAACTATTGTTAAGAGTTATTTAAAAAGGGGTAAATATACCACAGTTTAAACATAACTTACCTGGCTCTGACTGGATGAAATTGTTTTTGGATCGCCACAAAGGGCTGACAACAAGATGCTGTCAGAATATCAAAAGATATAGGGCTCAAGTCAATAAACAAACTTTGACAAGTTATTTCGAAGAGTTAAGGGTTTCTTTAGAAGGTGTTAGCCCCGAGAAAATCGTCAACTATGGCGAAACAAACTTTTCAGACGATCCCGGTAAAGTTAAGGTGGTGTGTAAGAGGGGATCAAAACACTGTGACAGAATTATGGATACATCAAAAAGCAGCATCAGCGTTATGATGGCGGCTTCAGCAAGTGGGTAATTATTACCGCCGTTCGTAGTTTACAAGGCAAAACATCGATGCGAGGATTGGGAAGAAAATGGTCCGGATGGTTGCCGCTATAGTGTAAGCAAGTCAGGATGGTTCGAGACCGTCACATTTCGCGAATGGTTTCGACAAATAGCTATCCCATATTTCAAGAAAAAAGATGGAGCAAAAGTGCTCATTGGTGACAATTTGTCATTGCCTATTTTGGCCCTTTGAAAAAAGCCTGGAGAAAAATTCTCACAGAATGGAAGACAAAGAGAAGAGGGCCATTCCAAAAATGCGGTTTTCCAAACCTCCTTAAACGGACATTAGCGTCAATAGAAGCTAGCTCAAAAAAATATCTTGTCTGGTTTTAGAGCTGGGGGCATTTTTCCGCTCTGTCCTCAACAGGTTATAAAACGCCTACCCGAAGAAATATCTGAGACTGACCAAACTAATTTACCTCATAAGATAGACGAGAGCTTACTACAATTTTTGAAGGAAAATAGAACGCCGGAACAAACAAAACCCAAAAGAAGGGGGCGTGTCAATATTCCACCTGGACGTGAGATCACACTTTTAGATATCCCAGATAATCGACAAAGTGAACCGAGTGCAGAAAACACTCCATCTGTATCTGGGATTAAAAGAAAAATGGGTAAAAAACCGAGTAAAAAACCCATAGATATTGCATGCGACGGCGATTCCGATGTTGTCGAGGATGATCTTCCATTATCTCTTCTAGGAAATCAAATCAAATAAATAAGATGCTTCCTTCTCAATCATCCTTTGATTTACGCTTAGATATGGAAGTATAAAATACAGAAGGGGCTGATGAAAGCTCTGAAAATATCTCTCAGCAAGACATCTCAGAAGAACTAGCTGTAAATGTCTTTGTCGTCGTTGAATTGCCCGTGGAAAATTCCTCCAAAAATAAATATTACGTGGGAAAACTTCTTGCGAAAGAAGGGCAAAGCTACTCAGTTAGTTTTCTTCGAAAGAAAACATTTGGTGACGAAATTTACTTCCATTTTCCAAATGTTTCTGACAACAGCATCATTGGGGAGTCTGAAATTTATCAGAGACTGTTATTTAAAGAATTTAGAAGAGATCGCTATAAATTTGTGAATTTACCAAAGAATATTATTTTAGAGTGACTGTGACTATACCCCACCCTATGGGGTGACTTCGGACACTTTTCAAAATTTTAAAAAAAATGTTTTTGATTAAAAAAATCAACAATCTCAGTTGATAACCGTGTAGGTGAATGTTGGAGCTATATTGAGTTAAAATTTCAGAACGATTGCTTCGTTAGAAAAAAAGTTATTGATAAAAAAGTCCAAAGTCTGTCCGAAGTCACCCCAGTTGACGGTAACTTACCGCTTGTAGATTTTAATTTTATTACTAAAAAATTTCAACAGCATTAGAAATATTGGTAGCGACAAGCAAAATGCTGAGTCGTTGAGCATGAAATAAACGAATTTAACACAACTTTGGAGAAAGAAGCATAAGATGTAAAAATATTTCTGTTTTTGTTTTAATAACTATATGCGGCTGTTTCGAATTATTTAAGTAAAGTAGGTTTTGTATTTGGGCACGGGGCACTGTATACATTTACAATTAAACACTTTTCAATGTCACTTAGAGTAACCATTTGTTGAATTCCAACGACAATGTAAATACTTAAGAATTCTCATGTTTTGGGTGAAGGTCGCTGACGATCGTCTGGCGCCATAAACTGGGGTTTTCTATCGCATACAAGTATCTTAAAGATCTCGATAATATCAATGTCGTGGGGTCAGAGTTCGGTGAAGAATATATGTCCGCTATTGTATAATACCATAGAATCCTAGAAAAATGCTTGTTAT
Source organism: Tillus elongatus (assembly GCA_964006375.1). Classification (NCBI taxonomy): domain Eukaryota; kingdom Metazoa; phylum Arthropoda; class Insecta; order Coleoptera; family Cleridae; genus Tillus; species Tillus elongatus. The sequence continues at coordinate 54,310,120 of OZ023270.1, forward strand.
ATGATAATTCATTCCGTGCGAATATGACTTAATTAGTATATTTTAACACAGGAAGTCAAAATTATTTACCTTTTTAATTTAATAACGTTATAAGAAAGATTTATTTCTGTGTGGCTGTGTGAGTATCTAATATAGCGTAAAATGATAATAATTATCATTTTTAAATAAAATGTATGAAATATATTGATAAAGTTAACATTAATATACCTTCTACATTTACAGATAGGCCAAATAAGCGAATTTATTTCTTTGTGGGTACCTAATCTAATGCTGAATGACGTGTGTGTGTATTTTGTTTCTTTAACGTCGGCCTATTTCCGCGACTATGGCCAATCACCGGCGCCAGGGAGCAGTTTCACCTCACTATCCTGGAAATTTTGCCAAACCCCTACCTTTCTGTAAGGTCTTTAACGTGCCCAACAATGCATGGACACGGGACCGACGGCCTTACGACTCACCCCCCCCCCCGAGGGGCGGAACGTGCAGACATTTAACTTGCTCAAATACAATGCCAAAACCTCGGTTGATATTAATGTTACAGTTTGTACTGAAAAGGTTAAAGGAGAACCCTGGGATTTAACCCAGTACCCTTCGGTTCAGAGGCACCGAGGCTCTAATGCTGAATGAAAATATTAAATTATTTCTATATAATGTTTCAAAAATGTCCGCCAAAATTTATAGGACGTATAAAATAAGTGTAGTTAACTCTATAAAACTATTTCCGAAAATGCACCCCTAAGGAGCTTTAGCCCCTAGAAAGAAGACTCTCAAAAATCGTTTTTTGGAATTTTCTTCAAAACTACAGCAGGTAACATAATAAATAACACAGGGACGTAGTTTTTTATGAGAAATAATATTATTGATTTGTTGGAATCTTCATATTTTATTCAGAGACGGGACTTACAAGGAAGCTGGAATGGTTCAATTTCCATATCTTTTTTGCGTGGTTTTATCAAATACATTTATCGAAAATCTCAAAGCTTCATTTATTTTACATAAAAAACATATTCTTGTTAAAATGCTTTAAAGTCGACCGTTTTCGAGTAATTAGCAGTTGAATGGCCATATTTTTCAAGGTGTTGATATCACTTGTCCAAAATACCTTCGAAAATCTTGTAAGTAGGCTATGATATAAATGAGGCAAATGATCAGGATGTCAGCTTGACATTGTTTGACGGATTATAATTGTCATATCATTATTTCTGTTATTTATTTTAAAAAATGTCAAATTTTACGTACGCTGGACCCCAGTTGATATTACCTTAATCTTGGGTGAGTGTTTGGGAAATTCGAATGTTGCTGTGCGAAGATATGGAGAAAAATTCAAAAGATTTTCGACGGAATTTTGGACAAGTGTTTTCCAACATTTAACTGCAAATTACTCAAAAACGGCCAACTTTAAAACATTTTCACCAGAATACCTTCTTTATGTAAAAAATTAAGCTTTGAGATTTTAGAGAAATGTATTAGATAAAACCACGCACAAAAAAGGTATGGCAGTTAAACCATTCCAGCACTCTTGTAAATTACGCCTTTGAATGAAGTATGAAGATTATAATAAATTAGTAATATTTCTCATAAAAACTACGTCCCTCTGCCAAATCTCAGTAAGTTACTTGTAGTAATTTCGAAGAAAATGCCAAAAAACCATTTTTGAGAGTCTTCTTCTAGGGGTGTATTTTCGGAAACAGTTTTATGGAGTTAACTACACTTATTTTTTGGTGTACTATTGGCCCTAGAAATTTTGGCAGACATTTTTGAAACACCATGTACATAAGTTACCCTTGTGCATGAAATGTATCAAATATGTTGATAAAGTTAATATAAATATAGCTTTTAGGTATATAATAGTAAGCCAAATAAGCTGGATTCTTCCATTATGCCTTTATCTTAAAAGTCATGAAAAAATTATTTATACCCTTTTCATTCAACACAGCATGAAATTATTCTTACTTATACGGGGATCTCATTTTTGTGAATTTTCATAAGAAAATTTCGTATACATGTATTGCTATCTCCGTTATTATTAGATATAGGGTTCTTTTTTTTTAATTCTAGGGGTTTGGCTGCGGCAAACTGCCATTCGCTCAAGTTGCCATATTTTTATATTTATCACCTTTATCATTATTTTTTACCTGGAACTCCAAGTCAGAAATCAGTTTCTATTATGCTTAGTTTTGTTTTTGCCAAAATCTTACCTTACATTCTTTAGGATATTCTATACCTTATTCTACCTTAATTTTTGTTATTAGTTGTTTTTCTTTTCTTTTTTTTTTGTTCTGTTTTTTTTTGTTTTTTTTTTTGTTTTTTTTTTGTTTTTTTTGTTTTTTTTTTCAAATTCATTATTTGGGAGAACAGGGACACATTGGACCATGGGGTTTGTCATGGCCACTTTTACACGAACAAGAGAACCACGGATAGTGCAGGATCACATTTGGAAAGACATTTAGGTTTTCATCTAATATTACTATTTACAATGTACTCACACTATATCTACCTTATATTAATAACAGTGCAAATATTCTTACACCTTAATTTGTAATTCTTTTAGCATTGTCACAAGAAGTTGGTATACTCTTTTATTTTTTGTCTGTAAAATATGTTTCAAGTTGAAGGGAGGCACAAGCCCTTGTATATCACATATACAACACATTTAAATATTTATTAATAACACTTTCATTTTTTCCACAACCCAACAATAAGTGCTCGGCGTCCCCTAACTCGCCACATTCACAAAAAGGATTTTCTCTAATATTTATCTTATATAAATACGCGGGAAATCAGGCATGGTTAAATCGCAGCCTGCAAATTGTTTTGACAGAGTTCTTCTCTAAATTCATGTCTAGAAACCAAGGTTTTTTTGTAGGTGTCACCTGTAGTCCTTTGTAATATTGCCCTTTATTGCCATTTTGGTATCGTTTTACCCAATTCTCCCATTGCTGTTTCTTTATTTCATTTAAAATATCGTTTGCTGGGCATAAGAATTCTATTGCGATGCAACCATTTAGTAAGGCTTGTTTTTCCAAAGTATCTACTTTTTCGTTGCCTCTTATTCCACAGTGTCCTTTTATCCAACAAAAAATAATCTGTTTCCCATTCATTTCAAGCTCGTATAAAGTTTCACTCATCAATGAGGTCAGATATTAACATTTTTTTGAAACATATATATTTTCTAACTTATCTATGCAGCTCCTACTATCAGATAATATAATAAAACTTTCATGGTTAATAGTTTTTATATATTTAAGGGCTTCCCATATAGCTAACATCTCAACCGTGTATATGCTCATAATTCTATTTGTTTTAACTTTTTTGTTAAATTCGTTTTGGGGGTCATAAATTGCGTAACCTGTGTATTCTCCATTTTTTGATCCATCAGTGTAAATATGGTACGCATTAGGCATTAGATTTTCTAAATCAGACTTTAATAAGTGATGTCTAAGATTTTGTGGATAATTGGCTAGGTCCCTCATATATGTCGTGTGAAATTTCACATATTTTTTGTAGGTAAAGTTTGGGTTGACTTCATATTGTTGAACCTGTTGCATTAAATCCAAGATATTGTTATATGATTCCACTAGAGGCACCGATTTTTTTTTCACCCAAAATTGTTTTGTCAGGTCGTAGATAAAAAGTCTATGGAGTTTTGTAGTAACGTCGCTCTTCTTTTCATACATTTTTATGAGGAATCTCTCTGCCAGCATCAGTCTTCTATGACATAGGGGCATCTCGCCACTTTCTGCTCTTAGGTTAGGGGGGTACTTTTTAGTGCCCCCAAGCAGATTCTTATACATCTGTTTTGAATTATCTCTAACATATTGAGATGCACGTCTGCTGCTTGATGGTAAAATATGGCACCGTAATCCATAACCGATCTTATGAAGGCTTTGTAGAAAATCAGAGATATTCCTGGATCTGCACCCCAGCTGGTATGTGTTACCATTCTAAGAATATTAATGCCCTTTCCCATTTTTTTTATTGTGTTGTCTATTTGATCTTTCCACAATAATTTTCGGTCCAACGTAATCCCCAAATAAGTCACTTTAGGCATAACTGGATAGCTTGATGCTCCTAGTTTTATATTTTCTTGCGTTATTGCACGTTTTCTGGAGAATATACACAACTGAGATTTTTTTGCACACATAGATAGACCGTTTTTATAGCACCATGCCTCAAATTTTTCCGTTGCTTTTTCAAGCTGTGTTATACCTTCTTCAATGTTTAAGTCCTTAGCGTATATACAGACATCGTCTGCAAACTGTAAAATTTCAATGTCACCCAGATCATTTTCTAAGTCTGTCGTATATATAAGATATAGTAATGGGCTTAAAATTCCACCTTGAGGCAATCCTATGTTCGTTATTCTTGGGCCAATTAATTTTTCGTTAACTTTGAGAAACAGTTGTCGATGTTCCTATAGTTTTAAAATTTTTCTGATTAAGTTTTTCGGAATACCTAGGTTTTCCATTTTCTTTTTTAGTATATCAAAGTTAACATGATCATATGCTCCAGAGATATCTACAAATAAGGCTACCACAGCTTTTGAATTTGTAAATGACAAATTTATATCTGTGATCAGGTGTGTCACGTTTTCAGCTGTTGAACAACCTTTTCTGAAACCAAACTGTGTTTTTCCAAGTTTGTGATTAACTTCGAGCCAAGATTCTAAACGGTTTTTTAAAATTCTTTCATATGTCTTCAGTACGCAAGACGCTAGACATATCACTCTGTATGAATCTATTGTTTGTGGTTTTTTTTTTGAGGTTTTAAGAAATACACGGCCACATATATTTTCCAGGTATTTGGAATTTCTTCAGTTTCAAAAATTTGATTGAATATCTCAAGTAGTTCTATTTTCCCTACATGGGGTAATTTCGATAGCATTAAATAGTGTAAGTTATCTCTACCTGGACCCGAATTTGCTGTATATTTAAGAGATTGTTCCAGTTCGCCGAAATGAATAGGTTTACGCAACTCATGTTCCTCTTGAACTATCTCATAATCAATAGGTTTTTGAACCCAATCTGGTGTTATTTTACACAATATATTGTATGCCCAATGTTCATCAACTGTATGTGTCGAATAAGGTTTATAAATATTTTTGATTTTTTTTATTTCATTCCATATTTCTGTTATGGGAGTATTTTTATTTAAATTATTGCAGAATGTTTTCCAAGAATTTCGTTTACTTTCTAATATTGTTTTTTTTTTGCGACTGCTTGGGCTTGTTTGTAGTTAATAAAATTTTGCATGCTAGGGTTTCTTTTATAGTCTCGCAAGGCTTGATTTTGACAGACTATGGCTTGTTGACAACTATCATTCCACCAGACTTTATTAATTTTTTTATTAGACCCTTTCTTCTTAAATGGAACTGATTGCTCACTTGCAACATTCACTGTTTTAAAAAAAGTATCATATCTATTAACTGTCTCTTGACTATGCTCAAAATTATTTTGCTCCATGTGGTAAGAAAAAAGAGTCCAATCAGCTTTATTTACATTCCATTTATTGCTATATGCAGATAAATAAACATTGGATAAACTATTATTTACACTGTTATTTACATTTTGTGGAAAAGTAATATTTTGGCTGTTGCTGTCATTAATATTTTTGTGCATTGTATATGAATATTCAACTGCGTAATGATTGGAGCCCAAGGTAAAATCATGAACTTTCCAGTCAAAACAATGTGCAATATCAGTAGAACAAACCGTGATATCTATTGCTGATCTGGAAATGCTCTGTGGTAATCCGACCAAAGTTTCTGCACCCGTATTTAAAAAAACCAAGTTACACTCTTCCAGAGCGTCCAACAACTTTTTTCCCTTAGTATCTGTCCACGAGCAGCCCCAAGCCAGATTGTGGGCATTATAGTCTCCCCCTACAATAAATGGTTTTTTCAAGTTGCTAAAAAATCGTTTCCATTTCTCAGCAGAAATATTTGCTGTAGGTGTTACATATATGGAATAAACATTTATTGTTTGTCCTCTGTTACCCTGCAATATTTCTCCCGCAACGCACTCTAGACCATTCGGTTCATTTAAACTATAAAGAAGTGGTTTATAATGCAAATTATTTTTCGCAAGTATTGCTACTCCCCCGTACCCGTCATCTCTATCTTTTCTATAAATATTGTACCCGCTAAAATGAATATATTTAGTTTGCGTCAGCCAAGTTTCACTGACTAAAGCAACATGTATATTATAGTCGTATATACACCGCTCTAGTTGTCCCTTATTCGAAATAATTGACCGCGCATTCCACTGTAAAAAATTCCAACTAAACATTTTAGCGATAAATTATTTGTTGAATCTTTATCCTTATTTGATCTAACCAATTATCTTGTAAAATACTACGGTCCTTTTCTTCGAAAATATCCCTAATTGTGTAACCAAAGCTTCGCTAATGTTTTCTCTATTTTCAACATCCCTATTAGTTGTCCTGTATTCTGCTGTGTTTGTGTTGTAATTGTTTGTAACTTGTTGATTTCTGGGCACTATTGGTGTTGCCAGTATGTCTCTGTGTGCTTGGCTATATCCTGATGTGTTGTATTCATGTGTGTCAGTACGTCTACGTTTTATCTGTTCTGTGGTATAGTGATGTCTAAATTGTGTGTTTGAAGTTCTCGTATTTGCAGGTGTATTTGAGTTTTGTGTATTTATGTTCTGTGTATATCTCAAATGGGGTGTTATATGTTCGTTTGTTTTGTAAGTTGTCTTTTGGTATTCGGTATTGTTGTTTACAGGTACATTTTGGCATAGCGTAGCATTGACGTAACTGTTATTAAATTTTTCTAAAGCGTCTTTATAAAAGACATTTTCGTGTCCCATTATATTTTTTATGGACTTTTGTCTGAAAAATTCGGTACATAATTTGCGATCTGTAGCACGATGCTGTCCTTTACAATGTATACAGAAAGGTGGGTTTTCTGAGTTACAGTCATTATTATTATGTTCCCCGCCACAATTGCTACAGCGTTCCTTACCCTTACACTGAGTGCTCATATGCCCGTAACGGAGGCATTTCAAACATTGAAATACTTTTTGAACATAAGGTTCCACTGGAAAAATTATTCTTTTTATTATTACTTTATTTGGAAGTATTTGACCACTAAATGTAACCAATACTGAAGGTGTTGCTACATATCTTATCTCATTGTTATCATTATTCCTTTCAAGAACCTTGCGTTTAAAACGTTTTACTTCGTATACTTCAAATGTTTTTTCTCCCGGGGCTGGTTTAATTATTTTAAATAGATCTGCGTCTGATATATCTTCATCAACATTTTTTATAACACCCAGTCGTCTAACTAGATATCTCGGTATATATGCATTATAGTTTTTTGATTTCAGGTAAGTCGACATTACCAGTTTGTTTGCACTATTTCTGTTTGTCAATGTTATTTTTATTCTATTTCTGCCGATGCTACTTATATTAACTATGTCATTTTTTATTGTGGGTTCTGCTAATTGAATTAATTTAGATGTCCCTATTATATGAGCCCGACCAATATTTCCTGTATTATTTTCCACGTATACCACGAACGGTCCGTTTTCATTTAAAGAATATAAATTATTTACCATTTTTACGTTCTTATCTTGATCTGTTTTGTCCACATTATTAATAACGTCTATATTTTCAACGCGTATTTTACAACCCAAATTCAAAGTTTCATCATAATTTCCTTCACCTGTTTTACTATGTTTATTTGTAATAATTGTACTTACTTGATCCACTTCTTTTTGTTTACTTTCCATTATATCATTTTTTTTTTGTTACCTAAATCAAATACCGTATCCATTGCTTCATCCTCATCCTGTACATCATTCCAATTCATTAGATCTCCTTTGCCCCTATCCGGGGGGTTTTTACCTTGTCCAGTACTCATTTAATTAATAAAATTCTCTCTGTCACAATATTTTATTTTATTATCACAATCACTATCAGCTGTGTCCTTCTCGTAGCGAACCACAATTAAGACTGGATATAGGGTTCAGCAATGTTTTGTAGAATTTCATGCTTGTTCCAAATATGACTTTTATTTTGCCCTGCCTCTTTTCGTTTTCGAGTTATTTTGAAAAAAAAAGTCGATTTCTTTTTTCTTCAATATATAAGTAGGCGTTGATCTGACATGTCTAAGACTTGCACATTATCAGAAAATTTTTTACAGAGTAATCATTTTGTGCTTTTCTCAACTTTGGATTGTCATTTGTTTTTGAGCTACAGGTATCAAAGTTTGTTTTTATTATGGCAGTCATATTGGATTTTTTGCTCATGTAATAGCCTGTGAAAAGAGCTTTTCAATGATGTACAACATGTTTGAGAAATCTTGTAATTGCACTGACATGCTATGAAATCCAATACCAGAAAACAAATGACAAAAAAGTGTTCAAAAAGCAGTAGGCCATGAAATCTAACAATTGACTTCTACTTTTAACATAATTTTCCGTAATGATTCACGACAAAAAATAGGAACTTCGAGCACACCAATGAATCGGCCCATTATTACAAATGATATTCTACATTACAACATTATCCTAAAAAATTGTTATAATTTAATTAAATAGGTAAACCTAGTAAATAACTATATTTACTAACAAAACTCAATAAAATGCAGATTAATGATTTATAAAGACGCCTTTGAACATTGTTTGATTTTTAAACGTGTCAATTGAAAAAAAAAACAGAAGAAAGGGGGCTATGGATATAACACTATTGCGATAATTAAGAATACTGTGATTCTTAATTATCTGAACAGTTTGAGGTGTATTTACCACGTCACTTAAAATTTGGTAGTGAATAGTGTGTTTCCTGTCTATTTTAAGTATTATTCAACAATATGAAGAATATTTGGACATGTTGGAATGTTATATTCATTATAACCGAAATCCTGAGGCAGCTGCAAATTCATATCAAAACAACTACCGGGAAAAACTACAACCAAACATGAACATTTTTCGCAGGATAGTGACCAATATATTGAATGACGGTAGCTTCCACGCAAAGAAACTACCAATGCCTAGAAATGAGGAAAGAAATAATGCCGTCTTACAGGTTTCAAACGAAAACCCTCCGCAATCTGTTCGGTTTCATGGTGAACAAATTGACGTTCCAAAAAGTAGGGTACCCCGTAGACATATATATATATATATATATATATATATATATATATATATATATATATATATATATATATATATATATATATATATATATATATATATATATATATATATATATATTTGTGTGTGTGTATGTATGTATCCAACCGATAACTCAAAAAATAATTAATCAATTTGGATGAAACTCGGCAAGTACCTTTCTTTTATTAGTGGCTTGAATGAGTTTGTTACCCAGGAAAATCGGAAAATCCGGAAAAATTTTGAAATGTCTTTCGAAAAAGATTTTTTCTGCGAAAATTACAAAGATATATTAATGAAATTTGGTGGATATGTTGGGAAAGACCTTACAACATACCAAAATTCAACTTTCTAAGTTTATAGAAAATTGAGTTATTCAAATTTAAAGCTTTAAATGAAAATTCACTACCATAACGCACTTGCTGCGTCAGAACTTTTTTCCATTTCTGCCTGTTTTTCTTCAGCCTATCTGTTTCATTTTTGTTAAATAAATTGAATAAATACGGTGAGAGTGTGTCATTCTTGCAATAAACCTCTCTTGATTTTGCTTTAATTTCATATCTGTTAATACTTATTATGATGCTTTGATTCTTGAATAGACTGAGAACAATGCGCAAATCTTTTTAATTTATTCCAGCTCTTTTTCTTATATGGAGTTTAGAGTTAAGTTTAGATAATACTTACAGTAGCATAATTCCCATTCTCTCAGTTTTCGTATTTTGAACTCGACCAATTAATACTAGTAACTATTTTTTTAATGGGACGCTACTTACAAGTGACTGACCTATTAAGTACACTTGGAGAACCCAAATCACCACATCACATATTTCAAAGATCGTTTCGCTGACAAAGTCAGCGTCATCAGAGGATGAAAAATTCTATAATATAATTTTTCATCCTCTGATGACGCTGATTTTGTCAGCGAAACGATCGTAAGGTCATTGAAATATGTGTTGTGGTGATATGGGTTCTCCAAGTGTACTTATCAGTGCTCATCACAGGTCTCAGTTTTCACATAGTGACAGACCTATGTTGGTCATAATGTTACGTCAACTTATAAAGGAATGCAGAAAGTATATATTTTAATATTTTGCCTTGGCATGCTAACAGTAATCGGATTGTCTACTTTTTGCACAAAATTAGTAAATTTACGTTATCTCAAAACTGAAACAAATGGAGTAGTATTGTTTCATATTTTCATTGACAGGAAATTTTGTAAACATCAATTACAAAATTTTAAGAATATATTTGGGTATACCCAAAGAGGTTGTATATGTTAGAGGGAACAAAGCCGAGTTTGCAGCCTGTCGATTTCCCACTCCTGTCACCGTCCAATCACAAACAAAATTTTGAATAACGCGCTAATGTGTTTTGTTTTGATTCGTTCCCCCAACCGCTCTTGAAGTTATTGTCAGCTGTCAACAAGTATTTGAAGTGTTTGTTGATTTGCGATTAGAGGTTATCTTGTGTGTTTTGCCGTTTTTTAGCAGTGTTTTAAGAGTGTAAAAGTTAAAAAATGCCAAGGTGTATTGTGAAGAACTGTATGTACAATAAAAGTGCCAATTATGAAAAGGATAAAGCAACTGTGCATTTATTTCGGTAAGTTGTTTACATGTCTTCTGTTTCCTTGTTTGGCGCCAAATGTTTATTGGTTTTCACAGGTCCGTATTTACACATTGTATTGCTTTTGTTAAATCTTTAGCATTTATTATTGTCAATTGTGTTTTTTCAAGAAATAAAATCTTAATAATGCATTATTTATTGAATATTTGTAATGAAATTAGGCATTTTGTTTGGCAATTATTATTTGAATTAGATGTATTTACCTATGTAGTTCCAGTAGAAGCAGAAAAAAAGTAGAATAGTTTTGTTTTATCTATTACTGCATCTTTCTAGAGGTTCAGTCACTGATAAAGTAGATAATTTGAGATATTATTTTCAGATTTCCCAAAGCTGGTGAAAGATAAGAGGCTTGGAAACGAGCATTAAATTTAAGCGATGAAGATATTTGTATGAACTCAAATGTGTGCAATTTACATTTTACCGAGGAATCTTATGATTTAGAAAAATCACCTTTTGCAGTATACTTAAAAAAAAGTTCTATACCTGTATTGGTAAGTACTGAATCAAGGTTATTAATTTATGTAACTATTAGTGATATATATATATATATATATATATATATATATATATATATATATATATATATATATATATATATATATATATATATATATATATATATATATATATATTGAATATTGAAGAAAAATCGTTTCAATATCGCAGCTGCTGTATGAAAAACGATCATCACTTAAGAAAAGCCAACATCGAGTCAATGAGACTAGGTTAAAAAATAATCATACTTCATATATATATATATATATATATATATATATATATATATATATATATATATATATATATATATATATATATATATATATATATATATATATATATATATATATAGCCAAACAGCGGTTTTTCAATGGCACTGATATCAGTGATGGCTATTTTTAAATAACAGGGACTTTAAACAGCTACTGCGATTGTGGTTTAGCCATTTACAATGCTGCATGTGCGTATGCTATTATTTTAAACACTTACAAGGTGTTAGTGTTAACCGCTTAATTGAAACCACAATATGATCTTCAGATAACTTTTAAATTATATATTAATTTTAAAACTACTCAGATTTTTACTATTAATAGAAGTTCTATAAAATTAGCATATTACAAGAATATACGATGAGAGAAATCTACATATTATTTTTATTTTAATATAATGAAAAAGTTGGAAGGCATATATATGCTACAGTTCGGTGCTGCTTTAATTCTAGATTCAGCAGGTTTTTCCATGATATAATGACTTACAAGATATATGATATTGCGCATATGCCCCGTCCCCTCCTATGACATCACATGGTGAGTAACGTTATAGAAGGCCAACTACACACTTAACACAAAGTCATTCGCAATCAAAAAGTTTCTATACGTCACTTTAATGTGGTTGAAGTTACATTCCATTCCATTTTTATATTACATATATATATATATATATATATATATATATATATATATATATATATATATATATATATATATATATATATATGCACAAGTGAAGTATAATAATTAAGGGGAGCCCTGAATTAGCATTGGTGATACACAAACTTAAAAAGTAGAGAAGACGTTCGTAGACATTTACAGGGGGCCTTAACATTCATAAACTTGATTTGATCATCATGTCACATAATCATAGTATAGTATTCTGATCTTAAAAAGTTAATTCCAACTGTATGCACTCAAATATCAGTAAAATACCTAATTTGTTAAGGGGTTGTGATGAACCGTCAAACTCCACTGTACGACAGCATATTATTATTGCATTGGACTCACCACATGACGCCATGCGCGTGACGGTTCTAAAAATAGATAGTCTCATTATCATATCTCGCGTTATTTGTATCATGAGTTTTTCGTTTTCTACCTATAAGAAAAGGAGAAATGTTGTATTCTAATAATGGCGAGAAGGAAAGTATACAGATACTTCTACTCGCTCGCACAAACTGCGATTGCGTGTATTATGAATACAGCAATTGCTGTTTGTCATGGAGTTTTTAGTATAAGATGAATTTCATAGAAATAATTACTCTAATGATTTGTGTAAATCTCGGTTTTCACAATCGCTGTTGTTTTGTGTTTTAATAACAGCTACTAACAGCGATCTTTTAATAGAAGCGATTAAATCACCGGTAGCTATATATCGCTCATCTCTAGTAACTATGCTACTAATTACATTCACGTAATATATTGTTATGATATTTATCGTAATTTAATTAGCCCTGCAAATTTACATTAATGGTATTCGTTTCAAATTTATTTATGCAGGTAACAAACAAGCCATCAACACAAGTCGTTTTTGGCGAGCAGCCAATGACTGATATAACTGCTATCAATGTGCCATTTGCAGCTAACCCGTCAACTAGTACTTGGTCTGGTAGCAATGTACCTGTAATGGATTATTCTCGGCCATCAACAAGTGCTGGTTTTTATGAAGAGAAAACTGTTGTAGAGGTACCGCAAAGATCGTTTAGTAGTTTAGGATTTGCTGAAATGAAAACACCTTCAATGCCACCCACTTTGAAGGACATGGTGAGTTAAATTCAGTTTTTGCCGTTTATGAAATCAGTATAATTTTAAAAAACCTAATATGTTATTCCATCACATTTTATATGGTGTTTAAGTTTGTATAGTCCATGATTAAATAAGTTAGAAACAACTGTTTTGCAATTTATCTCAACCACTATTAACCAAAATGTGTTGTTGGAAATTTTGTTTATATATTCATTTTACTTGAGAAAATAAATGGTTTATCACTGAACATTTTTTATAGGTTGTTACACCGCGCAAACGTAAACTGAAGAAGCAGTTATTCGATGCACGAAAAAAAATTAAACGGCTCAGCAGTAGTGTTCATCATTATAAGAAGAGAACAGCAACCCTTGCGAATATAATCAAACAACTAAAAGGTAAAGTAACCGACGAAACATTAGAAACATTAATGCAAATAGGACCTAATGAAGAATTTTTACAAAGACAATTAGGTCGTAAACATAAGTATGAAAATCAACTTAAAGCTTTTTCTCTTACGCTGCATTATTACTCTCCCAAAGCTTACAGTTTTGTCAGAAACACATTTAACTCGGCTCTTCCTCATCCAAAAACTATATCTAGATGGTATCAAAGCGTTAATGGGGAAGCTGGTTTTACGTCAGAGGTGTTCAACTTATTAAAGTCAAAATCAGAAAGCACAAATGGAAAACTTATATGTTCTTTAGTCATAGATGAGATGGCAATTCGCCAACATATAGAATGGGATGGGGTAAAATATTATGGGTTTGTAGATTTTGGTATAAATCTTGAGACCGATTGTAACCCTGTAGCCAAAGAAGCTCTTGTTTTTATGCTTGTTAGCATTAATCAATCATGGAAGCTTCCTCTTGGATATTTTTTAATCGACTCTTTAAGGGGTACACAAAAACAAAATTTGGTATTACAGTGTTTAACGCTACTAAATGAGTCGGGCATATACGTGGTCTCAATAACTTTTGATGAGGCAACAAATAACCTAACGTTAGCAAAAGAACTTGGCTGCGATTTGAATTGGAGGAACATTAACTCTACGTTTGTTGATCCTAGTTCAGGTAGGAAAATTGCAGTCTTTTTTGATCCATGTCATATGATCAAACTGATAAGAAACACATTAGGCGATAAAAAATTAATAATTGATGAGAATGGGGAAAATATAAAGTGGGATTATTTAGTAAAATTAAATGAGTTACAGGATCAGGAGGGCGTTCATTTGGCAAATAAATTAAGAAAATCGCATATATTTTATACAAACCAAAAAATGAAGGTTAAATTAGCCACACAACTTTTTAGCCACTCAGTGGCACATTCTTTGGAATATTGCAATGAAGTTTTACATCTTGAGGAGTTCAAAGAATGTGAGGGAACTGTGAAATTTATCCGACTTATAAACAATTTATTTGACATTCTTAATTCTAGAAATTTAAACAATTCAGATTTTAAGAAAGCAATAAACGCAGAAAATTTTGAAAACATTAATGTATTTTTAAAAGAGCTATCACAATATTTAACGTCACTTAGGATAATTGATGGACCGCTTCTGTGTGAGAGTGGTAGAAAAATGGGTATAATTGGCTTTTTATTTTGCATACAAAGTTTGCAATTTGTTTATAAAACTTTAATTGCCGACAATAATTTTTTGCTGTATTTTCCCACTTACAAAATCAGTCAGGATCATATTGAGCTTTTTTTTGGGCAAATTAGATCCATGGGAGGCTATAACAATAACCCATCAGCAAAGCAATTTAAAAGTGCATATAAAAGGATGATGGTGCATCTTGAATTAAAAGATTCATTTAAAGGAAATTGTATCCCTTTGGAAGCAATTCCTATTCTGTCACCCATTGAGGTAATAAATAAAACTTGTGGGCGAGAACGAATATCTGAAGAACCAGATGAAGACATGAGTCAAATAGATAATTTTGACGACGACACAGTTCTTCAAATATTAGATATGAATATATCAGAGTTTAAGAAAGAAGTCGTGACATATATATCTGGCTATGTAGTAAGGAAAATAACAAAAGCTCTGAGATGCGAAGAATGCGCGGGTGAACTTGTTGGGGAGAGGTCTGTGTTATTAACATCGTTTATAGATCAGAAAGACAAAGGTCAACTCCTCACATACCCATCTGACGATGTAATATCTATTTGCACTATTGCAGAAAAAGTTCTTCAAACATACTTAAATGAATCTGCGGTGATTATAAATGTAAAGGAAATAAACATGCGAATATTAAAAACTATAATAAACCAAAACAGCATATTTAAAAAACTTGAAGTTCACTTTCGAGAACAAAATCTTTTGACTTGCCATTATGGCCATCTAATTAAACTAATATCTTCTATGTATGTTTCTATTAGAATACATCATTATAACAAAAATCTATTTGATAAAAGTAGAAGTTTAAGGGCTGTTTATAACAAACTTCTCTTATTTAAGGGCCAATAATTCAGTGTACATTTCAAGTACTCGTATGTCCTTCAAATAATGTTATCGGAAAGTTATTATGTCTTATAATATGACCAATAAATTTTAGCTTCCTCTCTATTTCTTTGAGCAACCCTCTTTATTCTTTCACCTCTCCTAGCACACTTTGAAGCGTCTTTCTATCAACCTGCACTGTCTTTGAAATTTTTCTTGTCTACATTTCAAAAGCTTATATTCTCTTCATATCCTGCTTAACTACAGCCCAAGTTTCCGCCCCATACATTACCATACTCCATACACGTACGACTTGCATTTGTTCCTCATGTACAGGTTAAAATGTTTATTAGTGAGAACAGTACTGTGGTTATTGAATGCTTGTTTTGCCATCGCGATCCTCTTCAGACCTTTCCTACACTTACCATCATCTGTGATAATACTTCCAATCAATTATTTGAAATAATCTAATAAATCAAGCGTCATGTTCTAAGATTTAAAAGCTACTTTTGTATTTGTATAGGTATTCAAAATTTGTGAAATGCACACGTAACGCAATCTACATCGATCAAACTTCTAGAAATTTTAACACCCAATACAAAGAACATATTTTTGCATTTAGAAATAACCATGCTGACAAATCTACATATGCAAAACATATTATTGATACCCAACATAGACCCACAGTAAATAACGGCATAAAACCACAACATTTTTGTCATGACAAGTGTAAACTAGACTTGTTTTAAGCTTTAGAAGTAAAAAAGCATATACACGACAATATTTAGGATTTCTGAGATATTCTTCTTCCTAATTAAATAAATCAGACAACATAAATCTAACTATTTTTTCCAAAAAGTTGTTATAAGACATGATGTGTGTCGATATTTTCATTGTATAGTCTGCTTTATTAATGTGTTTGTTTAGTTATTTTATTGTTGTAATTGTTATTATAGTTATTACTGTTATAGGTTTCTTCTATCTTTATGTTAAATATTGATATACATCACGTAGACATTTTAAAGGCGTCATCCGTCATATTTGTTTTACTTTATTTTCACTTTTAAAGATTTTTTTGATTATAACATCATAAAATAGCAACAGATCTTTATTTGTAATTGTCATGATTTCGTATTAATTCAATTTTTTTCTGTCTGAGGATACTATCAAGCAGCAAAACCAGTAACAGAGACGTTGAAGAACATCTAGAATTCAGAAGGGCCACTTGCTTCAGTTAGCTTACGCGCTGGCTACGTCCTTCACCTACAAAAACGAAAACCAACAGTGAAGCCAGAGAAGTAGTCTCCAAGTCTGTATGAAGTATGGACCAGTTTCACGAAGTAAGGGCAACAGCAATCAATGAAATTAATCTCTATTTCTTTAAAAAAGACAAGGAATGTTAACATTAATTTGTAAACAGTACAATGTACTTTATGTTGTATTTTCTTCTGTTGTTGAAATAAAAACTATTATTATTTATCTAACCTTTTGAATATAAAACTTTATCCAATATATTCATCCAACAATTTATCCAACCAATAACCCAAAAAATATTTCACTGATTTGGAGAAAATTTTGGAATTATGCTTATTTTGCTAATGGCTTGGATGAGTTCGTTCATCAGATCTTAACACATAGTTTTTCCTAACAGAAAATTAAATATATTTTTTTAAACGCAATAGCTTTCAAATTGTTTAAGTGATTGGAACGAAAATTTACAACTTAAAAGAACATACAGAGATGTGGTTGTGTACCAATTTTCAAGTCTTTTGATCAAAGAAAAATGAAGTTATTCGAAATTAATAATAAAATAATCCTCGACATCACTTCAAATTCTGTAATGCAATATCTACAATGTTGGACAAAGGCAGAGCAATACAGCTACCTGTACTGTTATGCTATTTAAATAAATTGTAGATAAAATCTAAATAATGGAAGTCACAACCATTGCCAGATGTCAAGATGTTGCTGACCGGGGTTGCCCGATCTTCAGAAATTTCATGTAGTTAAACCTTTCATGTATAAACATATGAAATTTTTACAACTTCTGATAATAAAGAAAACATTTTATAAAATTTAATTTTATCAGTCAGTTAAAAAATACTGTGTTTAATACCTGCAAATTTCGAATTACCCATTTCTCATGATTTTCAACTTAGGTATCCCTGCGATCATAATTTACTCTATCCGACAACTTTGTTAGACTGCGTATGTGCTGAAGCTCAGCTGTCATTTGTCATTGTGTGGTAGTGTTATTTATTGACAATATCAAATTGGAAATTTAGGACAGTAGAAACAGACACCATAAACAAAGAAGAAATTGGAAATTTAGCCTCTAGTGTAGGTTTTTGACATGATACCATTACTAGAGAGATATGATAATGTGGCAGCATAATAATATTATGCTAATGCTGTGGTACAGTCAGTTTGGCGTTTCATCACATCTCGTAACACACCAGCTGTTGTGTGCATACAGTTAGATGTAATTTTTTATTATCAGAATACTACTGTAACATGATGAAATCAAGTTTATAACTGTTAACATACTGTAAATAATTTCTCCACTTTTCAAGTTTGTGTTGCTGCAATGTTAATTAAGGGTTCCCTTAATTATACGCATATTGTGCGTATAAATGTAATATAAAAAAAAAATGAAAATGCAAGTGAACCTATTTAATTTAGCTCTGTATTCTACATTATCTGAAAAAGACATTATAGGCGACGAAGTAGAATGTAATTTCGGTAAATTTGCAGTTGACTGCATGAGGGTTTTAGATATTTTTTTCCAGCAACATGCTTAAAACCTTCCTCGCCCACAAGGCAAATTTTCTGGCAAACAACCCCCAAGAAAATTAAGGGACTTTGAAAACATGCGTTTTTCACATTTTACAGCAATACCTCCTTTAAACCCTGTCTACCCCATATTCGCCCAGGTCCAGCAACCTTCTTGGGGGTTGCTCACAAGAAATTTTTCTTGTGCTTTATGCTTTGAAGGTAGTTGTATGCATGCACAAGGGGAAGGAGAACCCCCCGAATTTTTGGGTGAGGAGCAGAAACCCTCTTCCTCCTGGGGTTCTTCTCCTGCATGCACACAATCACCCTCAATGCATCAACCAAAGGATTTTTTTTCCAGCTTTCTAGTTTATTTTTCTAGAGTATATTTCCTGTTTATCAATTGCTTTGTTTGAGTTTTGTATCCAAATTACTCTATAAATATATGTCATAGATCATGTTTTTGCTTGTCCTTCTTTACCTTGTTTTACTGTTCCTAATTAAATTAATTAATTTTCATAACTTTTAATATAAGGCTAAATCTTACAGCTTATATAAATATATTATTTAATATTGTTATGAAAATTCACTATCATAACGCACTTGCTGCGTTCCGAACCTTTTTAGGTTACCTATTTATACAAAAGCTTAAGAAATTCATGAATAAGCATTACATTTCAATGATTGAATAATTTCAGTTTTATTTCTAACCAAACTAAAAATTCCTAAATACGTCCCTGACGTTTCTCCCACTCAAGTCACCGAACTCCGCCCAGTTAGGAAAAGTGTACAGGCTTCTTGTATTGCAAAACTGCACCTTTGTTACCTCTATCCCTTACAACCTCTTTGGGTATACCCAAAGAGGTTGTAAGGGATAGAGGTAACAAAGGTGCAGTTTTGCAATACAAGAAGCCTGTACACTTTTCCTAACTGGGCGGAGTTCGGTGACTTGAGTGGGAGAAACGTCAGGGACGTATTTAGGAATTTTTAGTTTGGTTAGAAATAAAACTGAAATTATTCAATCATTGAAATGTAATGCTTATTCATGAATTTCTTAAGCTTTTGTATAAATAGGTAACCTAAAAAGGTTCGGAACGCAGCAAGTGCGTTATGATAGTGAATTTTCATAACAATATTAAATAATATATTTATATAAGCTGTAAGATTTAGCCTTATATTAAAAGTTATGAAAATTAATTAATTTAATTAGGAACAGTAAAACAAGGTAAAGAAGGACAAGCAAAAACATGATCTATGACATATATTTATAGAGTAATTTGGATACAAAACTCAAACAAAGCAATTGATAAACAGGAAATATACTCTAGAAAAATAAACTAGAAAGCTGGAAAAAAAATCCTTTGGTTGATGCATTGAGGGTGATTGTGTGCATGCAGGAGAAGAACCCCAGGAGGAAGAGGGTTTCTGCTCCTCACCCAAAAATTCGGGGGGTTCTCCTTCCCCTTGTGCATGCATACAACTACCTTCAAAGCATAAAGCACAAGAAAAATTTCTTGTGAGCAACCCCCAAGAAGGTTGCTGGACCTGGGCGAATATGGGGTAGACAGGGTTTAAAGGAGGTATTGCTGTAAAATGTGAAAAACGCATGTTTTCAAAGTCCCTTAATTTTCTTGGGGGTTGTTTGCCAGAAAATTTGCCTTGTGGGCGAGGAAGGTTTTAAGCATGTTGCTGGAAAAAAATATCTAAAACCCTCATGCAGTCAACTGCAAATTTACCGAAATTACATTCTACTTCGTCGCCTATAATGTCTTTTTCAGATAATGTAGAATACAGAGCTAAATTAAATAGGTTCACTTGCATTTTCATTTTTTTTTTATATTACATTTATACGCACAATATGCGTATAATTAAGGGAACCCTTAATTAACATTGCAGCAACACAAACTTGAAAAGTGGAGAAATTATTTACAGTATGTTAACAGTTATAAACTTGATTTCATCATGTTACAGTAGTATTCTGATAATAAAAAATTACATCTAACTGTATGCACACAACAGCTGGTGTGTTACGAGATGTGATGAAACGCCAAACTGACTGTACCACAGCATTAGCATAATATTATTATGCTGCCACATTATCATATCTCTCTAGTAATGGTATCATGTCAAAAACCTACACTAGAGGCTAAATTTCCAATTTCTTCTTTGTTTATGGTGTCTGTTTCTACTGTCCTAAATTTCCAATTTGATATTGTCAATAAATAACACTACCACACAATGACAAATGACAGCTGAGCTTCAGCACATACGCAGTCTAACAAAGTTGTCGGATAGAGTAAATTATGATCGCAGGGATACCTAAGTTGAAAATCATGAGAAATGGGTAATTCGAAATTTGCAGGTATTAAACACAGTATTTTTTAACTGACTGATAAAATTAAATTTTATAAAATGTTTTCTTTATTATCAGAAGTTGTAAAAATTTCATATGTTTATACATGAAAGGTTTAACTACATGAAATTTCTGAAGATCGGGCAACCCCGGTCAGCAACATCTTGACATCTGGCAATGGTTGTGACTTCCATTATTTAGATTTTATCTACAATTTATTTAAATAGCATAACAGTACAGGTAGCTGTATTGCTCTGCCTTTGTCCAACATTGTAGATATTGCATTACAGAATTTGAAGTGATGTCGAGGATTATTTTATTATTAATTTCGAATAACTTCATTTTTCTTTGATCAAAAGACTTGAAAATTGGTACACAACCACATCTCTGTATGTTCTTTTAAGTTGTAAATTTTCGTTCCAATCACTTAAACAATTTGAAAGCTATTGCGTTTAAAAAAATATATTTAATTTTCTGTTAGGAAAAACTATGTGTTAAGATCTGATGAACGAACTCATCCAAGCCATTAGCAAAATAAGCATAATTCCAAAATTTTCTCCAAATCAGTGAAATATTTTTTGGGTTATTGGTTGGATAAATTGTTGGATGAATATATTGGATAAAGTTTTATATTCAAAAGGTTAGATAAATAATAATAGTTTTTATTTCAACAACAGAAGAAAATACAACATAAAGTACATTGTACTGTTTACAAATTAATGTTAACATTCCTTGTCTTTTTTAAAGAAATAGAGATTAATTTCATTGATTGCTGTTGCCCTTACTTCGTGAAACTGGTCCATACTTCATACAGACTTGGAGACTACTTCTCTGGCTTCACTGTTGGTTTTCGTTTTTGTAGGTGAAGGACGTAGCCAGCGCGTAAGCTAACTGAAGCAAGTGGCCCTTCTGAATTCTAGATGTTCTTCAACGTCTCTGTTACTGGTTTTGCTGCTTGATAGTATCCTCAGACAGAAAAAAATTGAATTAATACGAAATCATGACAATTACAAATAAAGATCTGTTGCTATTTTATGATGTTATAATCAAAAAAATCTTTAAAAGTGAAAATAAAGTAAAACAAATATGACGGATGACGCCTTTAAAATGTCTACGTGATGTATATCAATATTTAACATAAAGATAGAAGAAACCTATAACAGTAATAACTATAATAACAATTACAACAATAAAATAACTAAACAAACACATTAATAAAGCAGACTATACAATGAAAATATCGACACACATCATGTCTTATAACAACTTTTTGGAAAAAATAGTTAGATTTATGTTGTCTGATTTATTTAATTAGGAAGAAGAATATCTCAGAAATCCTAAATATTGTCGTGTATATGCTTTTTTACTTCTAAAGCTTAAAACAAGTCTAGTTTACACTTGTCATGACAAAAATGTTGTGGTTTTATGCCGTTATTTACTGTGGGTCTATGTTGGGTATCAATAATATGTTTTGCATATGTAGATTTGTCAGCATGGTTATTTCTAAATGCAAAAATATGTTCTTTGTATTGGGTGTTAAAATTTCTAGAAGTTTGATCGATGTAGATTGCGTTACGTGTGCATTTCACAAATTTTGAATACCTATACAAATACAAAAGTAGCTTTTAAATCTTAGAACATGACGCTTGATTTATTAGATTATTTCAAATAATTGATTGGAAGTATTATCACAGATGATGGTAAGTGTAGGAAAGGTCTGAAGAGGATCGCGATGGCAAAACAAGCATTCAATAACCACAGTACTGTTCTCACTAATAAACATTTTAACCTGTACATGAGGAACAAATGCAAGTCGTACGTGTATGGAGTATGGTAATGTATGGGGCGGAAACTTGGGCTGTAGTTAAGCAGGATATGAAGAGAATATAAGCTTTTGAAATGTAGACAAGAAAAATTTCAAAGACAGTGCAGGTTGATAGAAAGACGCTTCAAAGTGTGCTAGGAGAGGTGAAAGAATAAAGAGGGTTGCTCAAAGAAATAGAGAGGAAGCTAAAATTTATTGGTCATATTATAAGACATAATAACTTTCCGATAACATTATTTGAAGGACATACGAGTACTTGAAATGTACACTGAATTATTGGCCCTTAAATAAGAGAAGTTTGTTATAAACAGCCCTTAAACTTCTACTTTTATCAAATAGATTTTTGTTATAATGATGTATTCTAATAGAAACATACATAGAAGATATTAGTTTAATTAGATGGCCATAATGGCAAGTCAAAAGATTTTGTTCTCGAAAGTGAACTTCAAGTTTTTTAAATATGCTGTTTTGGTTTATTATAGTTTTTAATATTCGCATGTTTATTTCCTTTACATTTATAATCACCGCAGATTCATTTAAGTATGTTTGAAGAACTTTTTCTGCAATAGTGCAAATAGATATTACATCGTCAGATGGGTATGTGAGGAGTTGACCTTTGTCTTTCTGATCTATAAACGATGTTAATAACACAGACCTCTCCCCAACAAGTTCACCCGCGCATTCTTCGCATCTCAGAGCTTTTGTTATTTTCCTTACTACATAGCCAGATATATATGTCACGACTTCTTTCTTAAACTCTGATATATTCATATCTAATATTTGAAGAACTGTGTCGTCGTCAAAATTATCTATTTGACTCATGTCTTCATCTGGTTCTTCAGATATTCGTTCTCGCCCACAAGTTTTATTTATTACCTCAATGGGTGACAGAATAGGAATTGCTTCCAAAGGGATACAATTTCCTTTAAATGAATCTTTTAATTCAAGATGCACCATCATCCTTTTATATGCACTTTTAAATTGCTTTGCTGATGGGTTATTGTTATAGCCTCCCATGGATCTAATTTGCCCAAAAAAAAGCTCAATATGATCCTGACTGATTTTGTAAGTGGGAAAATACAGCAAAAAATTATTGTCGGCAATTAAAGTTTTATAAACAAATTGCAAACTTTGTATGCAAAATAAAAAGCCAATTATACCCATTTTTCTACCACTCTCACACAGAAGCGGTCCATCAATTATCCTAAGTGACGTTAAATATTGTGATAGCTCTTTTAAAAATACATTAATGTTTTCAAAATTTTCTGCGTTTATTGCTTTCTTAAAATCTGAATTGTTTAAATTTCTAGAATTAAGAATGTCAAATAAATTGTTTATAAGTCGGATAAATTTCACAGTTCCCTCACATTCTTTGAACTCCTCAAGATGTAAAACTTCATTGCAATATTCCAAAGAATGTGCCACTGAGTGGCTAAAAAGTTGTGTGGCTAATTTAACCTTCATTTTTTGGTTTGTATAAAATATATGCGATTTTCTTAATTTATTTGCCAAATGAACGCCCTCCTGATCCTGTAACTCATTTAATTTTACTAAATAATCCCACTTTATATTTTCCCCATTCTCATCAATTATTAATTTTTTATCGCCTAATGTGTTTCTTATCAGTTTGATCATATGACATGGATCAAAAAAGACTGCAATTTTCCTACCTGAACTAGGATCAACAAACGTAGAGTTAATGTTCCTCCAATTCAAATCGCAGCCAAGTTCTTTTGCTAACGTTAGGTTATTTGTTGCCTCATCAAAAGTTATTGAGACCACGTATATGCCCGACTCATTTAGTAGCGTTAAACACTGTAATACCAAATTTTGTTTTTGTGTACCCCTTAAAGAGTCGATTAAAAAATATCCAAGAGGAAGCTTCCATGATTGATTAATGCTAACAAGCATAAAAACAAGAGCTTCTTTGGCTACAGGGTTACAATCGGTCTCAAGATTTATACCAAAATCTACAAACCCATAATATTTTACCCCATCCCATTCTATATGTTGGCGAATTGCCATCTCATCTATGACTAAAGAACATATAAGTTTTCCATTTGTGCTTTCTGATTTTGACTTTAATAAGTTGAACACCTCTGACGTAAAACCAGCTTCCCCATTAACGCTTTGATACCATCTAGATATAGTTTTTGGATGAGGAAGAGCCGAGTTAAATGTGTTTCTGACAAAACTGTAAGCTTTGGGAGAGTAATAATGCAGCGTAAGAGAAAAAGCTTTAAGTTGATTTTCATACTTATGTTTACGACCTAATTGTCTTTGTAAAAATTCTTCATTAGGTCCTATTTGCATTAATGTTTCTAATGTTTCGTCGGTTACTTTACCTTTTAGTTGTTTGATTATATTCGCAAGGGTTGCTGTTCTCTTCTTATAATGATGAACACTACTGCTGAGCCGTTTAATTTTTTTTCGTGCATCGAATAACTGCTTCTTCAGTTTACGTTTGCGCGGTGTAACAACCTATAAAAAATGTTCAGTGATAAACCATTTATTTTCTCAAGTAAAATGAATATATAAACAAAATTTCCAACAACACATTTTGGTTAATAGTGGTTGAGATAAATTGCAAAACAGTTGTTTCTAACTTATTTAATCATGGACTATACAAACTTAAACACCATATAAAATGTGATGGAATAACATATTAGGTTTTTTAAAATTATACTGATTTCATAAACGGCAAAAACTGAATTTAACTCACCATGTCCTTCAAAGTGGGTGGCATTGAAGGTGTTTTAATTTCAGCAAATCCTAAACTACTAAACGATCTTTGCGGTACCTCTACAACAGTTTTCTCTTCATAAAAACCAGCACTTGTTGATGGCCGAGAATAATCCATTACAGGTACATTGCTACCAGACCAAGTACTAGTTGACGGGTTAGCTGCAAATGGCACATTGATAGCAGTTATATCAGTCATTGGCTGCTCGCCAAAAACGACTTGTGTTGATGGCTTGTTTGTTACCTGCATAAATAAATTTGAAACGAATACCATTAATGTAAATTTGCAGGGCTAATTAAATTACGATAAATATCATAACAATATATTACGTGAATGTAATTAGTAGCATAGTTACTAGAGATGAGCGATATATAGCTACCGGTGATTTAATCGCTTCTATTAAAAGATCGCTGTTAGTAGCTGTTATTAAAACACAAAACAACAGCGATTGTGAAAACCGAGATTTACACAAATCATTAGAGTAATTATTTCTATGAAATTCATCTTATACTAAAAACTCCATGACAAACAGCAATTGCTGTATTCATAATACACGCAATCGCAGTTTGTGCGAGCGAGTAGAAGTATCTGTATACTTTCCTTCTCGCCATTATTAGAATACAACATTTCTCCTTTTCTTATAGGTAGAAAACGAAAAACTCATGATACAAATAACGCGAGATATGATAATGAGACTATCTATTTTTAGAACCGTCACGCGCATGGCGTCATGTGGTGAGTCCAATGCAATAATAATATGCTGTCGTACAGTGGAGTTTGACGGTTCATCACAACCCCTTAACAAATTAGGTATTTTACTGATATTTGAGTGCATACAGTTGGAATTAACTTTTTAAGATCAGAATACTATACTATGATTATGTGACATGATGATCAAATCAAGTTTATGAATGTTAAGGCCCCCTGTAAATGTCTACGAACGTCTTCTCTACTTTTTAAGTTTGTGTATCACCAATGCTAATTCAGGGCTCCCCTTAATTATTATACTTCACTTGTGCATATATATATATATATATATATATATATATATATATATATATATATATATATATATATATATATATATATATATATATATATATATGTAATATAAAAATGGAATGGAATGTAACTTCAACCACATTAAAGTGACGTATAGAAACTTTTTGATTGCGAATGACTTTGTGTTAAGTGTGTAGTTGGCCTTCTATAACGTTACTCACCATGTGATGTCATAGGAGGGGACGGGGCATATGCGCAATATCATATATCTTGTAAGTCATTATATCATGGAAAAACCTGCTGAATCTAGAATTAAAGCAGCACCGAACTGTAGCATATATATGCCTTCCAACTTTTTCATTATATTAAAATTAAAATAATATGTAGATTTCTATCATCGTATATTCTTGTAATATGCTAATTTTATAGAACTTCTATTAATAGTAAAAATCTGAGTAGTTTTAAAATTAATATATAATTTAAAAGTTATCTGAAGATCATATTGTGGTTTCAATTAAGCGGTTAACACTAACACCTTGTAAGTGTTTAAAATAATAGCATACGCACATGCAGCATTGTAAATGGCTAAACCACAATCGCAGTAGCTGTTTAAAGTCCCTGTTATTTAAAAATAGCCATCACTGATATCAGTGCCATTGAAAAACCGCTGTTTGGCTATATATATATATATATATATATATATATATATATATATATATATATATATATATATATATATATATATATATATATATATATATCACTAATAGTTACATAAATTAATAACCTTGATTCAGTACTTACCAATACAGGTATAGAACTTTTTTTTAAGTATACTGCAAAAGGTGATTTTTCTAAATCATAAGATTCCTCGGTAAAATGTAAATTGCACACATTTGAGTTCATAAAAATATCTTCATCGCTTAAATTTAATGCTCGTTTCCAAGCCTCGTATCTTTCACCAGCTTTGGGAAATCTGAAAATAATATCTCAAATTATCTACTTTATCAGTGACTGAACCTCTAGAAAGATGCAGTAATAGATAAAACAAAACTATTCTACTTTTTTTCTGCTTCTACTGGAACTACATAGGTAAATACATCTAATTCAAATAATAATTGCCAAACAAAATGCCTAATTTCATTACAAATATTCAATAAATAATGCATTATTAAGATTTTATTTCTTGAAAAAACACAATTGACAATAATAAATGCTAAAGATTTAACAAAAGCAATACAATGTGTAAATACGGACCTGTGAAAACCAATAAACATTTGGCGCCAAACAAGGAAACAGAAGACATGTAAACAACTTACCGAAATAAATGCACAGTTGCTTTATCCTTTTCATAATTGGCACTTTTATTGTACATACAGTTCTTCACAATACACCTTGGCATTTTTTAACTTTTACACTCTTAAAACACTGCTAAAAAACGGCAAAACACACAAGATAACCTCTAATCGCAAATCAACAAACACTTCAAATACTTGTTGACAGCTGACAATAACTTCAAGAGCGGTTGGGGGAACGAATCAAAACAAAACACATTAGCGCGTTATTCAAAATTTTGTTTGTGATTGGACGGTGACAGGAGTGGGAAATCGACAGGCTGCAAACTCGGCTTTGTTCCCTCTAACATATACAACCTCTTTGGGTATACCGCACACTCATGAAGTAAGTGCCGTAAATTAACCCGAAAAATTTATATGCACAGTTTAGTGACCTTCATGTTTGTAATGCTATACTTCCAGCAACCAATTTTCGTAGAAAAAATTAACTACTGGGTAGATCCCGACCTTGCAATTTAAAAAAAATGCTTCACGTGAGCGGGAACTAGACCCCCTAGAACACATATATGGGGTCAGTTTCGATTATTTATATATATATATATATATATATATATATATATATATATATATATATATATATATATATATATATATATATATATATATATATATGTACATAATTTGGATCAGATTTTATAATTTTAGTGTATTTTCATTAAGAAAATTTACTAATAGAGAGGTATCGATGGTGAGACTTTAGGAAAGTTTCTTCAAATGAGCGCGAATTAGGGCCCCTGGAACCCATTTCCAAGGTCAGTTAAGTTATATATATATATATATATATATATATATATATATATATATATATATATATATATATATATATATATATTTGTGTGTGTGTGTGTGTGTGTGTGTATCCAACCGATAACTCAAAAAAGACTTCACTCATTTGGACTAAATTTGGGAATTACCTTTATTTTATTAATTGCTTGGATGAGTTCGTTCATCAGATCATGACGCCCAATTTTTCTTAACAGTAAACGCAATATCTCCCAAATTGTTTAAGTGATTGAAACTTAAAAGAACATAGACAGACGTGGCTGTGTACCAATTTTCAAGTCTTTTGATCAGGGAAAAATAAAGTTATTCTAAATTAATATTAAAACAATCCTGGACATCACTTCAGACCCTGTAATGCAATATCAACAATGTTAGACAAAGACAGATGACGTTACCTGTACTGCCATGCTATTTAAATATATCGTAGATAAGAAACAATGGAAGTTACATTATTGCAACATGTCCGAATGTAGAACATTGAGAGATGTACGACAGGGATGCCATCTCGATGCGGAACCAGGTAATATGTCGTCACGACAGCTCAGGTTAACACAAAATGTTATACTATGTCAAAACTGGAACCTGTGATGAGCACTAATAAGTACACTTGGAGAACCCAAATCACCACAACACATATTTCAGAGACCTTACGATCGTTTCGTTGACCATGTCAACATCTTCAGAATATCGAATAACAATCGACCACTTCTTCTTTCCGCACGACGGCACCGGATAATAAATAATTTAAAAAAAATCGGTTCCTTTCAGAACCACAATATACAATGATTTCCCTGATTCATTTTCTACCGTTCGTCATGTAAGAATTTTTCTTCCTATGAAGATGTTGACATGGTCAACGAAACGATCGTAAGGTCTCTGAAATATGTGTTGTGGTGATTTGGGTTCTCCAAGTGTACTTACAAAATGTTATAGATAGAGACTATGTGCAACATTTGATATTTTACAACTGACTTTTAACCAACCTAACATATTTAAAACATGGATATAAATATTGAAAATAAATATTGGGCGATGGTTACAAATGAAAATTGTGAGTTAATAACTTAAAACAATACCATTTTACGTAAAACAGAATATCAGTATATCCGTAAATCATATTCTAAGAGCAGTGTTAACACTCAGCTTTTAATGTTTCTTAATTGAGCCACGACAGAACCCCTTGGACATTATTATTATTATTGTATAACCGGGGGAAATAAATAATGCATTATGTAGTAATAGAAATAGTATCGGCATTTTTAAAGTTTGTCTCCGTGCGGAAAACAATATTTGTTAGGTTCTTTGTGTTAAATTTAGTACCACGGACGTCAATGTTCTTTGCAAGTATCAAAATGAGTGCAGTACCTACTGATAGATAAGCTACTAGATCCAACATTTTTATTATCCATGATTTCGCAGGTTCGTTGCTCAATATTTTTTTTATAAATAGCACTTTAAATCGTAATTCTGCATTTATCATATTGTATGTTTCAAACAGTACAGTCTGCCGCTTAAAATTAGACATACCTACGTTTGTTAATCATCCAAGCCTATCGAGCTTGATCTACAACATGCTTGCTTGTGGTTGACCGGATTTCAGTGTAGTCTTGAACAAAAGCTAGGTTCATACACTCGCGAATTGCGAAATTGCCGCGAAACGTATTCCTATTGGTTTATTTAAAATAATATCGTAAAACTGTTGTTTTTTATAATATTTTAAAAATGTATTTTACTAATTTTTGTGTGCATACAGTAAGATGTGATTTTTTTTATCAAACTTATGACTCTTAACGCGATCTAAATGTTTTCTCTACTTTTCAGTTTGTGTAGCCCCCCTTTATTATACTTACTTATCTTGTGCTTATATGTGTAATATAAAAACGAAAAAGAAGTAAAACAGCAAGTGAATTTATTTACTTTAGTGCTGTATTCGATATTATCTGAAAAATGTATTATAGGCGACGTTGTGGAATGTAATTTCGCTAAATTTACAGTTTACTGCACGGATGATTTTTAGTTTTTTTCAGAAACATGCTTAGAACCTTCGTTGGATGCACAAGCGACAAGGCAAATTTGTTGCAAACAACCCTCAAGAAAATTAAGGGACCAAGAATGAATAAGGATGCTGGTCGGGAAGGAAATATGAGCGGAAAATGCTAAAAAAATATTTTGTCGGACTTTGAAAAGATGCGTTTTTCACATTTTTCAGCAATACCTCCTTTAAACCCTGTCTACCCCGCACCGCATCCATATTTGCCCACGTACAGTAACTTTCTTGGGGGATACTCACAAGAAATGTTTCTTGTGCTTTATGCTTAGCAGGTAGTTGTATGCATGCACAAGGGGAAGGAGAACCCCCCGTGTTTTTGGGTGACGGGGCAGAAACCCGCTTCCACCTGGCGATTCTTGTTCCCGTTCTGAATGCACACACTCACCCTCAATGCATTAACCACGGAAATGTATTTTTATGTTCAGCTTTCTAGTGAACTTTTTGTTGAATATATTTCCTGTTTATCAATTTCTTTGTTTGAGTTTTGTATCCAAATTACTGTGTATATATATATATATATATATATATATATATATATATATATATATATATATATATATATATATATATATATATATATATATATATATATATATATATATAACAGAGGTCATGTTTCTGCTTGCCTTTCTGTACCTTATTTTTTACTGTTCCTAAGTAAATAAGGTATTGTGTTATAACTCTTAATATACGGCTAAGTCACTATAATGTACTATTGTTATAAAAATTCACTACCATAACGCACTTGCTGTCTCGCGAAAATTTTTATATATTTTATTAGCGACATTTCAAGTAACCTTTTATTCGTTTGTTAAATCTGGTGTTGTTTTCTACTTTAAGTAGTCATTGACTTGTAGTTACCAGCCACGGTTTTAAACTGCGCTAATGGCTAGCTGCCTCCGCCAAAACAGATAGACAGACAGACATTTCATGTACACAATGTTCTCGAAATAACGAATTTTATTTACTTGAAGGAAACATTTGTTAATGCAATATTTTTTCGCGGAAAATAATGTTTGTCTCAATGAATTTGTGTGCTTTCTGTTTAAGGAAATCTTGTAAAAAATATATATATAATTTTTTTTTTCAACCAATTTTTAAAGAAGTATTTGGTTTTAGCGAACTTTCCTGGAAAAATTTTTTGGAAAATTTTGGTCGATCTTTGTAAATCATTTTTAGAACATTCTCGTAGTTTTTTCCTCATTTTTGTGGAACACACCTTTCGAGCGAATTTGCGTAGAAAACATTCCGTTCGTTTTGAACATATCACGACTTTGAGACTTTTGGAAATTTTCGTCAGATGAACGTATAAACTATGACCCATAGAAACTCTTATCCGAAGTTAGGGTAGGTAATCACAAAATTTAGCGCTTTGTACCACCCAGATTCTTGTGATGCCACTTCCCTCTCCTTATTACTCTGGACTTAATTGGCAAACTAATTTTCAAATTACTGATTCAGCAAGCGCGTTATGCTAACGAATAAGGTATCAATGTGCATTATAAAAGAAATACTGGGGGAACAAGTGCGTTATGGTAACGAATAAGGTAAGTATTCAATTAAAAACTTAATTTTAAATTACGGACGCACTATATACATATTATGAAAAACTCTGGACGCAGCAAGTGCGTTATGGTAGTGAATTTTTATTAAATGCTTCAAATTTGAATAACAAATTTTTCTATAAACTTAGATAATTTAATTTTGGTATGTAGTAAGGTCTTTCTTAGGACAAGATATCCACCAAATTTCATTAAAATAACTTTGTAAATTTTGGAGAAAAAAAATTTTTTGAAAGAAAATATAAAATTTTAATAACTCAATTTTTAATAAATTGAGAAAGTTAAATTTTGTTACTTAGTAAGGTCTATCCCAAGGCAATACATGTAAATTTCATTAAAACAGCTTTGTTATTTTCGGATAAAAAAATTTTTTTTTGAAATAAAACTCAAAATTTTCCCGGAAAACCCCGTCTGATTTTCCTGGCTAACGAACTCATCCAAGCCCTTATTAAAAGAAAGGCACTTGCCGAGTTTCATTGAAATCGGTTAATTATTTTTCGAGTTATCAGACGGATATATATATATATATATATATATATATATATATATATATATATATATATATATATATATATATATATATATAAACATATAAAAATTGAAACTGACCTCGGATATGGGTTCTAGGGGTCCTAGTTCGCGCTCATTTGAAAAATTGTTTGCAAATTCTCACCGTCGATACCTCTCTATTAGTGATTTTTTAAAAAATAAAAATTCACTAAAATCAAATAACAGAGATAGCTTGCTCTACTCGCAATTGTCTTTAGAAAATCAAATTAAAGATCTCAATTTACCAAGAAAAACTTCAACTACCATAATTAGAATGAGATTTAACCACGGTAGGTATAAATCTCATCTGCATCGAACTGGCATGGAGGATCTTACTGCAACTGCGATGGAACCTCTATCTGCGACTTGGACCGCCTAGTATTTTCACGTTACCGATTCAACACGCTACGAATTGACTTATGCATTTATTAATAATAACAATGTTTACAGTGAGCGACATCTGCTGGTCAAACGTAAAAATATAAAACCATTGAGCACCAAGAATTGAAATGTTAGTCAATAAAAGTGAGAATGAGAACTACAAAGTCATTGAATAATACGAGATTTTGAAGCTGCGATCAATAGAAATATAAATAACCAACAGCAACCACATACTTACGATTTAAACATGTTTCAAATTTGAATAGCTCAATTTTCTGTAACCCTAGAAAGCTGAATTTTGGCACATAGTTAGGTATTTCCCAAAGCAATATGTAGACCAAATTTTATCGAAATTTTCGGAAAAAAAATTTTTTTTGAAAGAAAACTCAAAATTTTCCCGGAAAACCCCGTCCGATTTTCCTGGCCAACGAACTCATCCAAGCCATTAATAAAAGAAAGGCACTTGCCGAGTTTCATCTAAATCGGTTAATTATTTTTTGAGTTATCAGACGGATACATATATATATATATATATATATATATATATATATATATATATATATATATATATATATATATATATATATATATATATATATATATATATATATATATATATATATATATATATATATATATATATATATATATATATATATATATATATATATATATATAAGCATATAAAAATTCAAACTGACCCCGGATATGGGTTCTAGGGGTCCTAATTCGCGCTCATTTGAAAGAATTTTTGCAAAGTCTAACCATCGATACCTCTCTATTAGTGAATTTTTTTTAATAAAAATTCACTAAAAATATTGACACATATGTTAAGGTAACGCACAAGATTAAATATATACTGACGCAGCAAGTGCGTTATGTTATACAAATTAGGTATCATGACACACGCTCACACACACACACACACACAAATATTACACAAATATATATATATATATATATATATATATATATATATATATATATATATATATATATATATATATATATATATATATATATATATATATATATATATATATATATATATATATATATATATATATACATATATATATATATATATATATATATATATATATATATATATATATATATATATATATATATATATATATATATATATATACTTTAATTCAGTCCCTGTCAATCACAGATACAATTGTTTCCATATTTTGCAGACAATTTTTTATTTTGTCATAAAAAAGAAACTTAAAGAATCTTAGGTGTGTACATTTTGTTATAACATTTACATAAAAACTAAATGTATTCCAAGTGCTATCTAATTTTATATACCTTTTTTTATAAAAGAAAGCTGTAAGGGAGCCATAAAACAGTGAATTATGTATAGATCTCTGTCATAAAATTATAATTTAAGAATAAGTGGTCTTATAATACTTTATTAAGTCGATAAAGAGAAAGGGAGTGGAAACACCATGTAGGCTCGAACACAAGAATCTGGCCGGTAAGGAGAGCGAGCTAAACTGTAGGATTGCCGAGGTTAGTTTCGCTGTTTGTATGTATGTATATACAGGCTGGCGCATTGAAAACGAAACAGACCGATTTGCGTCCAGAGATTTTTTTTTTAAACACGTCAATTTTAATATTGAGGGGGACCTGTTTTGACATAAAACTCAACTTTGTCACATCAGTGATGACAACCCTTATATTTTAAATAGGGAACATGGGCCGAGTGTTACATCATTTGAAAGCTCTCTCTTTTCTGAATTCAACACACTAATTGTTTTGGAAGTTTTGTCAACTCGTTTCAAAATTATTCACAGTTTGAGTTGCAAGAACGTATTTTATTCATTGTGATAAGATATGCACTAATTAGTCAATTTTTCGTTAAAAAAACTAAAAAACAAAACCAGACGTACAAAAATTCTTATTCAATTAAGTAAGTGTTCAAATTGTTGACAACCAGCTTCCATACAAAAGTACAAATTTTGTTCAAAACGAGCTCTGACATTCTGGAGCATTTGCGGAGTTATTAGACGGCATTCTTCAACAATGGGTCGTCGTAATTCTTCCAGAGACTCCAGTTCTGTTGCGAAAATTCTACTATTTAAATGGTCCCATAGAAATAAGTCTAAAGGAGTTAAATCCTGTGATCTAGAGGGCCACCCAATAGCACCTCTACGCCCAATCCATTGCTTTGGAAACTCTCTGTTCCAAAACTTCCTAACACGTTGTGAAAAATGCGGAGGAGCTCCATCTTGTTGAAACACTAATTGATTTTCTTGATAGCGATCATCATTTTCAACAATGTCAATTAGTAGAGGGTAAACGATATCTTCTAGTAACTCCAAATACGTTTCGCCACTCAAATTGCCATCAATACAAATTTGTCCGATTAAACGGTCTCCAAAATTGCCAGTCCATTCATTCAATTTCTGTGGAGTTTGAGTGTGGACTTCCTGAAAATTTCTTAAATTATTATCTGCCCAATAACGACAATTATGACGATTGACTGTAGAGTTTAATAAAAACGTACACTCGTCTGAAAAACAGATATTGAACCGAAAGTTCCCGTTATCAGCTATTCGTGCAGTCATAACTTCACAAAACTCCAGCCGCCGATCAAAATCATCTTCATTCAGTTGTTGTACAAGATGAATTTTATACGGGTGAAAATTATGATGGTTCAGTATTCGCTGAATAGTTCTTCTTTTGATGTTTGAATCAGTGGCCAATTTTCTCGTGCTCAAAGTTGGGCCTGCAGCAATTTGTCCTAAAACTTCAATCTCAGTAGTGTCATTTATAACCGGAAATTCACGTTCAGTATCCCGTTTTTTGTTGGCTACTGAACCACTTTGTAGAAACTTTGCAACTAACTCCAAAATGTATTTTCTGTTACCATGTCTGTTCGAATGTCGTTCATTAAACAAATTTGCGGTAGGGTTGGCACAGTCATCGTTTTTGAAAAAAGAGTAATTATTTCAACTCTTTCTTCTACAGAATATACCATTCTGAAATTAATTTTCGGTAGTACTATCAAGTATCAAACCGACCGATAAACTGAAAATTCGCTACCATAACGCACTTGCTGCGTCCAGACTTTTTTTTAAGAATCTGGTGCCTCAACAATGATTGTCTTTGGTACCTAGAACATTTAATTATTAAAATAATCGTCTCCAACATTGACGTAGGGAACTATAGATTTGACATCTCCATCACAAAACATGATTAAAAATTTCCGTTTCTTTTTGTTGAAAAAACGTATGTTTTTTATCTTTCTTACATATTAGCGCAAAGTAAGTTTGTCTGACATATTACATTTAAGATAATGTGTCATGCTAAACATTTTAGTTTTGTGCTTTTCTCTTCCCCATTGAAAAAGTAAGAAATTAATGTGTAACTTGACAGTCATTAAACACAGAAACTTCATTTTGGTACATGCTATAGTCTTTATAGAGTCAACTTTTCTATTAAATTTCGTCGGAATAACTTTAAATCAAAAATACAAAATATTTTCAAAAAAGAATTTAAACTTTTTTTTGACAAACTGGAACTGGCCAATAAATTTGTCCAAGCTGTTTATAGGAGGAACATAAATATTTATATGTATGTACATATGCCAAGCTTCCTGAGAGTCCGTCAATTCTTTTTTCAGTTGTCGCATTGAGACTGAACTTCAATATGCGGTCTAGGGGTCTTATTTGCATTCGTTTGAAGTGAAAACATTTCTTTTAGTGAATTTTCGTAGAAAAAATTCACTAATGGGGAGATCCCGACATTTGAATTTTGAATTTTTTTTGCAAATGAGCGCGAACTACGACCACTAGGCCCCTTATCCGGGGTCCGTTTCAATTATATATATATATATATATATATATATATATATATATATATATATATATATATATATATATATATATATATATATATATATATATATATATATATATATATATATATATATATATATATATATATATATATATATATATATATATTAATTTAAACAACACACCACGAGGGCTTACAGCCTAAATACTATCGTACCGTGGGTGCCGACAAGGAGGAAAGAGACAACTTGTTAATTCTGGACTTGAAGGTTTGGAGGTTCGGGGGAGAAGGAAAAATATGTGCCGGCAAGGAGTTCCACAACTTGGAAGTCCTCGGGACAAAAGAGCGGGCATAACAAGATGTTCTATGTCTGGTGACCTGGACAGTAAAAGGGTGCATTCGCTCTGTTCCCCTCGTAGATCTGTTGGGGGCAGCAGGTGGAGGAACTATGGAAGAAAGCTCCTCTGAGCAGTGCCCGTGCAGATATCTATAAAAGAGAGAGAGAGGTCACCAACGGCACGTCGGTGGGCAAGGGATGGCAGCCTTTGGGTAAGGGTAGGGTCACCGATGAGACGTATAGCTCTCTTTTGAATGGAGTCCAGGATAGCGAGTCCAGAAGCGGCAGCGGAGATAGAACCCTCCATGAGTCTGCGATCCTCATCTAGTTGGGCTAAAGAGACATGCTTAGAATATTGTATATTGGAGTGGAGGGTGCTGTCATCCGCGTAACTGTGAACTGGGTTGGATGTGCTAGAGAGGAGGTCATTGATGTGGAGAAGAAACAAGCTGAACCTTGAAAAACTCCTGCATTAATTGGATACAGTTTAGAGGAATGGCCATCCACGACAACAGAAATGCTCCGGTTGGAGAGGAAATTTGCTGTCCACGTACAGAGTTTTGGTGGTAGGCCATAGGCCGGTAGTTTATTAAGCAGCGCTGCGTGCCAGACCTGGTCGAATGCTTTGGATATGTCTAGAGCGACAATCTGGGATTCACCGTGTAGTTTCATAGACTTGTTCCAAAAATGGGTCACAAAGGAAAGGAGGTCGGCAGTTGATCTGCGCTGACGGAATCCATACTGCCTGGCGTGGATTAGACTGTGTTTTTTAATAAATTTTAGTAATTCGGTGTTTATATACTTTTCCATCACTTTAGAGACGTCTGAAAGGAGAGAAATAGGCATGTAGTTGCTAGGAAGCACTTTCGATCCTTTCTTGGGGACGGGTTGTACTCGAGCAATTTTCCAGTTACTAGGGAATATGCCTCTATTGTAAGATGTCTGAAACAGACGAGTCAGGACAGGAGCAAGTTCTGGTGCGCATTTTTTGAGAACAATTGCTGGGATCTCGTCAAGGCCAGAGGCCTTCCTGGTATTAAGAGAAGAGAGCATCTTTCGTACATTTTTAGTTTTAAAAATGATATCCGTCATTTTATGCGTGACATTGGGGACTGTTGGTGGTTGAACATTTGGAGGTGGGTTGAGAGTAGAATTGCCGGCGAACAATGAGGCAAAAAGTTCAGCCTTGCCCAGGGCGGTAGAAACAATTTGATCCTCTGAGACAATAGGTGGGAACGTGCTCTTGCAGAAATTATTCCCAATAGATCTAGCAAGAGTCCAGAAGGGTTTGCTGCCGTTGGAGCTTAAGAGGACTTTGTTTTTGATGTGGTTATTAAACGAGTTTTTTGCCTCAGAAAGAATGCGGAGAGGCGGGTTCTTGCGTCGTTAAATGCTTGACGGTTTTCTTGACTGGGATTGTGTAGAAGCTTTTTGTGAGCTTTCACCTTTTCAAGTCTGACCTTGTCACAGGATTTAGAAAACCAGGGCTTTTGAGTGGCTGCAGAGGTTTTCTGTGTACGCGTAATAAATAATTCCATGCCAGCTTGGATAATTTCGGTGACGTTTTGTGAGATATCAGAGGGGTCGGAATGAGAGAAGCAAACAGACGCCCATGGAAATAAGGAAAAGTAATCTCGCATTTCGTCCCAGTTCGCAGAGTTGTAGTGCCGAACGATACGTGGGTGTGATGACTGTGTCACCTCGGGTTGCATTGCGCAGGAAGCAGTGACCATGCCGTGGTCTGAGCGACCGCGGTGACTGATATTTTATAGCAGTCAGGATTTGTAGTAAGAAGGAGGTCCAAGGGATTTGAGCTGTGTGTTGGGATGCGAGGAAAGTAAGTAGGTTGCTGAACCATATTGGCTAAAGAATTGCTGACTGCAAAGGTCTCCGCTGCTCTTCCTTGTGGATCGGTTTTTAAAGATCCTAGCCATTCCTTATTATGAACATTGAAGTCACCAAGAATAGTGACCTCGGAGGAAGGATATTCAGAAATCAGATGGTCGGTTTTTTCAGAAAGGTAGTCAAAGAGCTGGACAAAGTTGTTGTCAGAAGGTGACCGGTAAATGCAACAGATGAATTTAGTTGCAGCCCTGAGAGAGAGTTTTATCCATAATATGTCTTTTCTTCCATCTTCTAAATTGGGGAGTCTGGTGCAGGGTAGATTGCTACGGACGTACGCGCACACGCCTCCATGCAATCTAAAAGAAGTAAGGAGCTCATACCACGGGAAATTGAGGTGATTAGTGGCTGTTTTGGTGCTGATTTGAGTTTCGGTCAGGAAGAGGAGTTGGGGCCTATTAGCCTGGAGGAAATGGTGGACGGAGTTCAGGTTAGAATTTAGGCCACATATATTCGAGAAGGATATTGTAAATCTCGATGCTGGCGCCCCCTGTACACCCCTCTCCCGGAGATCCGAATGGAGGGGTATTTTGCCTCCGGAATCTTTTGTACAAGGAGGAGCCATCATCATTTTTGTTTATAAGGGAAACCGACTCATACACCAGAACCGGAAACGTCTATTTGGACGCAAGGGGTGGTACCTCCTCGGGCGTGAAAAAATCCTTTACTATCACGTAAAGGAAAATTCCACTACCACCTACCTATATATATATATATATATATATATATATATATATATATATATATATATATATATATATATATATAGGTATTACACCGATAATTCAAAAAATAATGGGCTGATTTTGATAAAATTTGGCATGCACCTTCCTTTCTTAAGTGGCTTGGATAAGTCCGTTAGTCAGGAAAATCGGGCGAGGTTTTCCGGGAAAATTTTGAGTTTTTATTTTAAAACAAATTTTATCTCAGAAAATAAAAAGGCTATGATACCCAAATTTGGTAGGTAAGTTTCCGATATACAATGTAAACTATACACCAAAATTTATATTTCTATGTTACAAGAAAAAAAGTTATAATAAAGTATTTGGTGCCAGATCATTTCTATGAAAATTCACTACCATAACGCACTTGCTGCGTCTAGGCTTTTTTTTTAAGTTTTGATCTCATTTATAGCGATTTTTGTAAAGAAAATACGCTCAAAAATTAAAAAAATCGCATTAAGACTGAACTTCAATCTGCGTTCTAGGAGTCCTATTTGCGTTCGTTAAAGCATTTCTTATTTCAATTTTGATCTCTTTATAGCGATTTTTTGTAAAAAAAAAATCGCTTAAAATTGAAAACTAAGTATCGTATAAATAAATGCGATTCGAGCACAGTTCAATAACTTTTATGTTACCTACTATTTATTAGTGCTATTTATTATTTACTGTTTTGGTCAAAGGTTATTATATTATGTGATCTTGAAATGCATAAGTACAAAGTACATTATACACAAACCTTGAAAACGTCCTCTAGAAATATTTTTGATTCCAAAATGAAGAGATTTACGTCAAGATATTGTTGTCCTTATAAAGCATGTATGCAACCATAAAAGTTTATATTTACATACCATTCGCAGCTCACATACATATGTACAAAAAGTAAACTTATACTCTCATATCCTGGTAGGCCTTTTTAGTTAAATAAGCTGCCTTGAATTACAAATGTATTGTTTATGTATCCTGCATTAAAATTTATCGCTTATGTTTCACTAGAGATTTTTGTACTTAAAAAATAGGTTACGCCATGAAGTATACAGGGTGAGGATTTTAAAGTGTCACAATCGGATGTCTTTTTTTTTTTTTTTTTTTTTTTTTTTTTTTTTTTTTTTTTTATGTCAACAACACACCACGAGGGCTTACAGCCTAAATACTATCGTACCGTGGGTGTTGACAAGGAGGAAAGAGGCAGCTTGTTAATTCTGGACTTGAAGGTTTGGAGGTTCGGAGGAGAAGGAAAAACATGTGCCGGCAAGGAATTCCACAACTTGGAAGCCCTCGGGACAAAAGAGCGGGCATAACAAGATGTTCTATGTCTGGTGACCTGGACATTAAAAGGGTGCATTCGCTCTGTTCCCCTGGTAGATCTGCTGGGGGCAGCAGGTGAGGGAATTATGGAGGAAAGCTCCTCTGAGCAGTGCCCGTGCAGATATCTATAAAAGAGAGAGAGGTCACCAACGGCACGTCAGTGGGCAAGGGATGGAAGCCTTTGGGTGAGGGTAGGGTCACCGATGAGACGTATAGCTCTCTTTTGAATGGAGTCCAGGATAGCGAGTGTAGAAGCGGCAGCTGCACCCCAGATGTGGGAGCAGTATTCGAGGTTTGGCCTTATTTGTGAAGTGTATAAGGTATAGAGATTAGTTGGTGAAAAGTATTTGCGAGCCCGGAAGAGGAAACCCAATTTCTTAGCAGCCGCTTCTGCAATTGATGTAACATGTTGGTGCCAATTAAGATTTCGATCCACAGAAATGCCAACAAGAGAGAAGGACTCATTACTTTGAATAACTTGGTTGTTCATTGTGATGGGTCTAGGGCTGCTGTATCTCTTGTGAGAAAGAAAGCAAGACTTAGTTTTGGTGGGGTTGAATTGTACAAGATTTCTACTTCCCCAGTCTAATATTTTTTGGAGGTCCACGGAGACAGAACCCTCCATGAGTCTGCGATCCTCATCTAATTGGGCTAAAGAGACAGGCTTAGAATATTGTATATTTGAGTGGAGGGTGCTGTCGTCCGCGTAACTGTGAACTGGGTTGGATGTGCTAGAGAGGAGGTCATTGATGTGGAGAAGAAACAAAGTAG
This sequence comes from Tillus elongatus, assembly GCA_964006375.1. Lineage (NCBI taxonomy): Eukaryota > Metazoa > Arthropoda > Insecta > Coleoptera > Cleridae > Tillus > Tillus elongatus. The sequence continues at coordinate 54,352,064 of OZ023270.1, forward strand.
GGGCTAAAGCTGAACCTTGAGGAACTCCTGCATTAATTGGATACAGTTTAGAGGAATGGCCATCCACAACAACAGATATGCTCCTGTTGGAGAGGAAATTTGCTGTCCAGGTACAAAGTTTTGGTGGTAGGCCATAGGCCGGAAGTTTATTAAGCAGCGCTGCGTGCCAGACCTGGTCGAATGCTTTGGATATGTCTAGAGCAACAATCTGGGATTCACCGTGTTGTTCCATAGACTTGTTCCAAGAATGGGTGACAAAGGAAAGGAGGTCAGCAGTTGATCTGCGCTGACGGAATCCATACTGCCTGTCGTGGATTAGACTGTGTTTTTCAAGAAATTTTAGTAATTCGGTGTTTATATACTTTTCCATCACTTTAGAGATGACTGAAAGGAGAGAAATAGGCCTGTAGTTGCTAGGAAGCGCTTTGGATCCTTTTTTAGGGATGGGTTGTACTCGAGCAGTTTTCCAGTTACTAGGGAATATGCCTTTATTGTAAGATATCTGAAACAGACGAGTCAGGACAGGAGCAAGTTCTGGTGCGCATTTTTTGAGAACAATTGCTGGGATCTCGTCAAGGCCAGAGGCTTTCCTGGTATTAAGAGAAGAAAGCATCTTTCGTACCTTTTTAGTTTTGAAAATGATATCAGTCATTTTATGCGCGACATTGGGGACTGTTGGTGGTTGAACATTTGGAGGTGGGTTGAGAGTAGAATTTCCGGCGAACAACGAAGCAAAAAGTTCAGCCTTGCCCAGGGCGGTAGAAACAATTTCATCCCCTGAGACAAGAGGTGGGAACGTGCTCTTGCAGAAATTATTCCCAATAGACTTAGCAAGAGTCCAGAAGGGTTTGCCGCCGTTGGAGCTTGAGAGGACTTTGTTTTTGATGTGGTTATTAAACGAGTTTTTTGCCTCAGAAAGAATGCGGACATAGCGGTTTCTTGCGTCGTTGAATGCTTGACGATTTTCTTGACTGGGATTGTGTAGAAGCGTTTTGTGAGCTTTGACCTTTTCAAGTCTGGCCTTGTCACATGATTTAGAGAACCAGGGCTTTTGAGTGGCTGAAGAGGTTTTCTGTGTACGTGGAATAAATAATTCCATGCCAGCTTGGATAATTTCGGTGACGTTTTGTGAGATATCAGAGGGGTCAGGATGAGAGAAGCAGACAGACGCCCATGGAAATGAGGAAAAGTAATCCCGCATTTCGTCCCAGTTTGCGGAGTTGTAGTGCCAAACGATACGTGGGTGTGATGACTGTGTGACCTCGGGTTGCATTGCACAGGAAGCAGTGACCATGCCGTGGTCTGAGCGACCAAGGGGGGCGGTGACTGATATCTTATAGCATTCAGGGTTTGTAGTAAGAAGGAGATCCAAGGGATATGAGCTGTGTGTTGGGATACGAGGAAAGTAAGTAGGTTGCTGAACCATATTGGCCAAAGAATTGCTGACTGCAAAGGCCTCCGCTGCTCTCCCTTGTGGATCGGTTTTTGAAGATCCTAGCCATTCCTTATTATGGACATTGAAGTCGCCAAGAATAGTGACCTCGGAGGAAGGATATTCAGAAATCAGATAGTCGGTTTTTTCAGAAAGGTAGTCAAAGAGCTGGACAAAGTTGTTGTCAGAAGGTGACCGGTAAATGCAACAGATGAATTTAGTTGCAGCCCTGAGAGAGAGTTTTATCCATAGTATGTCTTTTCTTGCAGCTTCTAAATTGGGAAGTCTGGTGCAGGGTAGAGTGCTACGGACGTATGCGCAAACGCCTCCATGCAATCTGAAGGCAGTAAGGAGCTCATACCCCGGGAAATTAAGGTGATTAGTGGCTGTTTTGGCACTGATTTGGGTTTCGGTGAGGAAGAGGAGTTGGGGCCTGTTAGCCTGGAGGAAATGGTGGACGGAGTTCAGGTTAGAATTTAGGCCACATATATTCGAAAAGGATATGTTAAATCTTGATGTTGGCGCCCCCTGTACACCCCTCTCCCGGAGATCCGAATGGAGGGGTATTTTGCCTCCGGAATATTTTATACAAGGAGAAGCCATCATCATTTTTGCTTATAAGGGAAACCGACTCATACACCAGAACCGGAAACGTTCCTTGGGACTTCACCGGCCCCTTGATGTATGGGGTGGTACCTCCTCGGGCGTGAAAAAATCCTTTACTATTACATAAAGGAAAATTCCACTACCACCTGCTGTGGATTGGATTGGATCAATGTCTACCCCTTTAAAAATAAGATTAATAAAGGGACTATCAATTGTCCAGTAGTTATGATTTTCGACATAGTAGGAGGATACAAAACATTATCATCATTTTGCATCCATGCCTATTGTCTGAAAAACCGCTCGGAATATTTTACTAAAAATTTGGTGAAATGATAAGTAGACTAGGGGGCACATTTTGAAATATTTTTGACATTCCACATTTTAAATGTCAAATGGGGTGGTGTTTTTTCCAAAAATTCGATTGTGAGTGAAGAACTGAGTATGTACGTAGAGAATCGTTGCATTTGCTATACTGGTTACATACTTATGAATTTTTCAATAAATAAAACTTCGAGACACAACAAGTGCGTTACGGTAGTGAATTTTCATAAAAAAAGGTTTTAATAGCGAATACGTTTTTTTTTTAAGAAAGCAGTGTACAGAAACTTGTATAGGCGAAATGATTGTTTGAAAATGTACAAAAATTTTCCGAAAATAAACTTTAAATGTTCTTGAAAAAACTGGTTTTCCCGCCAACGAACCTTATAGGTTAATATAAAATTGAGCTATACAAATTTGAAGCATTTAATGAAAATTCGCTATCATAGCGCACTTGATGCGTCAAGAACTTCTTTTCATTCAAACATGCATTATATCTCGATGGAAAATGCAAAAAATCCCATAATATAAGACATGTTCGATTAAAAGCAAGAAAATTTGTATCACCAACGAGTTATAGGCCACCCTGCGATTGTAGAAATATTTTGTAAGACACCCTATAATTAATGTACACATTTTTTTCGTATCTTGTATAATAACGGATATATTCAAATTTATTGATTTTTTACGAAAATTCGCTAAAAATTATATGCCATTAAACTATAAACTCTATAGTTAAAACTACTGCCAAAGCATCAGAGAAAAGGTCTATTTGAAATGAAATTTCTGGAAATATTTTTGTAAACTGAAGGACAATAACGGTTGAAGCTGAGACTTCAGGGTTTGCAAAACATTCTTGTCGTGACGTTTTCTCTACGTAACCTGTATTAGTTTCGGGTTCTTTCGCGTTTCACTTAAATATTAAATAACTGTATTATTTTCGAAGATTTTTCGAAAGAAAATAATAAAGGTATTTTGGTAAGCAAGTTTCCACCTACTTACCAAATCTTACAAATGTGTCTAAGTTGTATATGAATTGAATTATCAGCATTTGAAGAAATGTGTATAAAAAATCGCACTTGCTGCATCAGTACTTATTAAATATCTAGCTATACATAAAGGAAGTAATTTGTAATAATATTATTTTGTCTAAGCCAATATTATAGCCATGTATAAAAAGTGTCAATAATCACCTGGTAATACTAATAACATTTTTCTATCACCATAAGTTAATAAAACTGCGAGTATTCGGCCCTAAGATGGTAACCACACATCACTTGCAAGGAATTTAAAAACAAAATTCCCGTCACATGAATCCGCATAGCCGTCTTGAAGTCGCGTCTCCTTAATTAGATTCGAATTAGAATATTAAAATAATCATCGGGTGACCTGTGTAAAAAACTACTGACGATCAGGATGTCAAGTGACGTAACAAACACGCCTTCGAATTTCACGGCTGGCAAATTCTCGTATGCCGCTTATGTTTTAATTTATTCTTGTTTTAAGTTGTTATGAAATGTCATTCTTTACGTCTGATACCGTAAAGGTATTTTCCTTAAACTGAATAAATGAATATATATTTCTTACGTGTTTATCCAATTTTATTTCATATTCCTAAGAAATGAAGTATCCTGAAACTTTGATTTACAAATGTATGGAGGACACCATAAGTTGACTGCCTAGATTTGAATTTTTAGAAAATTAGTTAGTCAATCAAATCTTGCAGATATATAAAGTGATTCATATCTGAACGCTTGTCCAAAATAGGCGCCTGGAGTTAAGCGGAATTTTGAAAAGTTAATGTTATATCCTTAATGCCCATATTATGGAATACATTCACTGAAACTCCAGTGATTTATGTTTTGACGTAATGCTCGGACACGTCGACTCTAGTTTTCAGAGATACATATTTTTGCATAAAAATTACGTTTCTCCCACTCCTGCTTTTCAAATATGACGTCATGACCTTTTTTTAAAAATAACAACCCCCGTTTTTTTTCGATAGATCATTGAATTGTCTACACGGTACCCACCATCAAATATTTGATACCTCACATTGTTAAACTTACGAATTACCGTCATTGAAAAAGTGAAAACAGTGAAAATCGGCGTATAGAAATTTTAATTCTTTTTGGATGCGGTGATAAAACCAGAACACAACAAGAAATGTGCAATTTGTTTAATACGAAATATCCAGATAGACGTATCAGCCAATCCACTGGGAGTAAAATTTAGAAGAAATTCAGAGAAACTGGACATGGTAAACAGATGCAAAGTGCAGTGCGTCCTACGAAGATTGATGAAGACATGAAACTCGATATTTTATTAAGTTTGGGTGAAAATCATCATGTTGCATCTCGATTAGTTGCAGCAGTTTATGAAATTTTTTATCGATCAGTATTACGTGCATTAAAATGAGAAAATTACTATCCTTACAAAATACAGCTGCTGTACGAACTTAATGAAGATGGCCTAGGCAGACGAATGCATTTTTGTGAAATAATGCAAGATAGAGGTAATTTTAGAGGAGAATGTTCAACAAAATTGTGTAAATGCAAACACAAGCATAGCTTTCTTGTAAGACACATTATATAATATAGACGCAAATAAATAAATAAGTATATATGTCACAGCAATCCTAACTTTATTCGTCAGATTCTTTTTTCGGACAAAGGATTATTTTCGATAAATGGAGCAGTGAATAAACAAAATTATAGGTATTAGAGTAGAGATAATCTTCACTGGATGCCTGAAGCACATACACAACACCCTTGTAAAGTTAACTTGTGGGCAATAATAGTCTACGATAGAATCATAGGTCCTTTCTTCTTCGACGAAAGTTTTACTGGGCAACGATATCACAATTTTCTAAGGAATTAGCTTATTTCTGCTTTTGCTGAAAGTTTTCCTAATGAAGGTGATCTCGATGTACCAAGTGGTGATGTTTGGTTTCAGCAAGATGGTGCACCTTCGCACTTTGCACGTTCCGAGCACGCGAGTTTTTGAATGACTGCTTTCCTGATGGCAAGTGAATAGGTAGACGATGGCCAATAGAGTCCCCAGATCTTACGCCCCTAGATTTTTTATAGGCGTATTTAAAATAAAAGACCTGTTAACGAAGGAAACTACTATTCTAAGTTAGATTCCAAATGACTCGCATCATACGTTTACACAAAAAACGCCTAGTTAAATTTCCTTTAAGTAAAAGTAGATATAGTAGGGAATTAAAGTACATTAAAAACGTTGCTAAATATAACGGATATTCGGATTGATTAGTGGAAAAATTAATTAATAGACAGAGAACAAAGAAACTGTTAGCGGAATCCACGACATTCGAGGAAGATAAAATAGGGAAAAAGTTTGTTTGTCTACCGTTTCAACCGCATATCACAAGGGGTCTCAAGAGCATTTTTAAGAAAGCGGATTTACAGCTAACTTTTTCGTCCAAAATAATCTTAAAATGTTGTAAGGTAATACCAAAAAATAAAGATAAAGCCACTGAAATGTCGGGAATCTATGAGATAAATTGTAGAGATTGTAATGTGAAATGGCTAAATGTAAAGGGCTAAAAGAACCACTGAAACCAGATTGAAGGAACATCTTCCACAGCTACGGTAATGTAAACAAGTCATGCGTGGCACAACATATTTGGGATAATAATCACCACAGATATAAAGAAAATCTGAAGCTTATCAAAAGTGTTAGACAGCCAGCGAAGTTAGATGCGTACGAAAGTGTTTATCCTTCTAAGCCAATAAAAAAATAAAAATTCCTTAAACCGAGCCCGCCATTGATTTAATAGCCCTTTGTTTGCACCCTGTCTTTGACATAGAAGATATTCCGAAACTCGGCAGGTAAAGTTATAACAGAAGTTCATAAACCTAATCCGGGAATCAATATACAATACACAGAAAATTTTCCTGGAATTTCGTCCCTCTCTTTATCAGTATATACCTAAGACGTAGTATTAAAGGTGATGTTTAGTTGTAAGCAGTTTAGAAATTTTCATCCTCTGATGACGCTAACTTTGTTAGTGAAACGCTCGTCAAGTCTTTAAAAAGATAAGACGAATTTTTCGCCATCTCATGACGCTAACTTTATTAGTGAAACGATCGTCAGGTCTTTAAAAAGATGTGTTGGGGTAATTTGGATTCACCAAGTGTACGTATCTTTTTATTGGCATTTAACTAGCCTAAACTGTATTTAAATTTATATTTTATTTTTTACTTTTTTTCAGCAGAAGATCGTACATAGTTGGCACTAGTAAAAGTGAAGGTTATTTAAAAACAGACAAATACATCTTGTTGAAGCGTGACATTCATGGGAAGTTAACAGATAAATTTAGATCTTATTGTTTCGTAAAATCCTATCTAAAAATTAATATGTTATGCCTACACTCATCTGTTAATTCGCCGTCAGTAAAAAACATAATCTTGTGAGTTTATGTAATGTCCAGAAAGCGAAGATATATCAGAGCAATTACCTGGTATAACAAAAAAACTTCTACCTCAGATTGTTTTGAACATATTAAAGATGTTTTCAAAACGGTGCTAAATTTTTTTGACAAAATGAATTTAGGAAATGATTTCACTATGCGTTAGTCATCGCCACTATGTTCGCAGTTCTCTTGCATTTATCTACAAGTTTGAAGAAAACCATTTATTTTTTGTGCCACGTCAATAAGTTTACAGACATGCTGAGGTGCAGTGCCTATAAATGTGTCAATTTTAGCAATTAATAAGCTACTAGGGGTTACTTTTTGTATGTAAGTCGAATACACGTACAGCTTGTCAGCTTGTCAAGTATAGCTAGAGACCTAAAAATGAATGGTAATTAGATGCGCACAAAGCACCTAGCCCACACTTTCTCTTTATCACAGTTTTATTTAATGTTCAGTAAGGTAAAAATCACACTATAAGCTTAATCATATGCAAGTACAATCCGCGCATTCACGTAGTAAAATTTTTTGGGGTAAAATGAAATTTAAATTACAACTCAAACGTAAATTGTAGTTAATTTGTTCTCAGTAAAGTAAACATTTAATTTATATTTCATTGTATTTTATATAATTTCTTTCTTTCTATCAATAGTTCAAATGTCTAAACTATATGAATTATCTGGACCTACGTTTAGCACTCCTAAAAATTTTGATTGTTTGAACAATAATGCATGGTAACTACAAACAATGTAAAAACAAGTTTCATACAACTTTCCACTTGAGGTCCCTTTTACTTATTTACTTATTTATCGATGATGTCTTTGTATATGTGTGCATGCAAGTCTTTATTATAGTGTAGTCTATTCGCAGAAAAAATGCACTAATGAAGAGATCGCCACTTTTAATTTTGAAAATTTTTTCTTCAAATGAGCTCAGGCTAGACCCCCTAGAACACATATCCGGCGTCAGTTTGGGTTTTTGTATGTTTATATATATATATATATATATATATATATATATATATATATATATATATATATATATATATATATATATATATATATAGGATGGGGCACCACATCCGCGTCGGTCTCTCTAATGAACCCTGTTCAAATTTACAAATTTCGTTTTTTTCTAGCATATGCAAAGTCTTCACGGGCATCTTATGAAAATACTCTCTATGATACAGGGTGTTCACAAAAAAAGATACCTATCAAGGTTATGTTTTTTTAAAATAGAACACCCAGTATATTATTTGGTTTTCGTCATCTAGAGATAAAATAAAGGTAAGTTACAATAGGATTCCCTATACCTAAAACCTACCGTTTTTGAGAAATACAGCAGTTTTTGAAAATGGAAGCCTCAACGCAACATTTTTTTTCTTACCCTCGACAAGGTAGAAAAAATCTAACATATATTAGTATTTAGTAGGAATATTGTTGCATGTAACAGAAAAAATTTTTAATGTAAAGTTATACAGGATGGCCAGTAACCTACTAGTGATATTTGACGCATAATATTGCAAACAAGTCCCTTATTTTAAATAGCACACCCTGTATATAATGGCTTACTCTTCTACAACATTTAATTACCTTTTAATTGATACTAGGGCTGCCTATACCTAACTCAAGCAGTTTTCGAGATATTTAGAATTGTTTGTTTTCCATAATAAATGTCACCTTTCATCATCAAGTGAGCCTTGATTATAGTGAGCGTTTATATTGTAGGCTGAGTAAATTCGTAGATCAACGCAGAAAAACATTTATCAAGAACATTTTATTGCAACAATTGAAAAAATTTTAGATGGGTTATACAAATGTCAAATTTTAATAACATAAACAACAAACAAAAAAAGGACAATTTAACACACTACAGTAAATGTTCCAATTGACGGCCGTCATGTTCAATGCATAAACGTATTCTTTTCTCAAATGATTTCTGATCTTTCAGTAATATTTCAGAAGTTACTGTGTGGAACGCACTTCGTATTATTAGTTCCATATCTTCTCGGTCAGTCGGAGGTACTTTTTATGTACCCCCACAAAAAGAAATCCAAACACGTTAAGTCCGGGGATCGTGCAGGCCAGTTATGTGGGCTTCCTCGTCCTATCCATTTATTGGAGTAACTTCTGTTTAAATGATCTCGTACACTGGTTTCAAAATGGACGGGAGCACCGTTTAATTGGAACCACATCCGCCGTTTAATATCTCTTGGGATATATTCTAAGAGCTCTGGCAAATCATCTTGTAAAAATCTTAGGAAAAACTGACCGTTCAGGTTCCCATTAAAAAAGTAAGGCCCTATTATGTGTCCTCCTAAAATTCCGGCCCAAACAATAATACTCCATCTGTGCTGATGATCAACTGTATGGGCGTGATGTGGATTTTCGTCACTATAATAGTGATAATTGTGTCTATTTACTAGATACGTGCTAAGAAATGTACTCTCGTCTGAAAATTGCAAAAAATCAAAGAAATTTTCATTCTCACCAATTTTGTCAAGGCCCACAAGCAAAAATCAATTCGTCGAATTAAATCAATATCAAGGAGTTCCTGATGTAACTGAACATGGTATGGATGAAATTTTTCCCTTTTGAATATTCTCCCAACACTTCATCTGCTAATGCCTACTTCCCTGCTTATGTTACGCTGACTTGTATGGGGATTTTCAACAACAGCGCCAATTACCTCAAACTCGATTTCGCCATTTTCAGTGACAGGCTTTTGTCTGTTGACTTTTCCGTACGCGACACTTTCTGTTCTACAAAACACCTGCAACAGTCTCTGTAAGACTCTCTTGTCAAGATGATGTGGAGATGGATATTTTTGAGCATAAACACTCGCAGCCAGTAAACAATTTTCTTGGCATTCCCCAATAACAAGAATCATATCCATTCTTTTCTGTACAGGATACGTTTTCATTTTTATACTACTCTTGAACAATTTTATTGAAAACATCCAAACACTTGACACGACACAATAAGGTTAAAATACTTGACAAATGTCAAATAAATTGATAACAACCTAATATCCAATATCCAATATCCATGCCAGAGCCGCCTCGCTTCCCAAGTAGATATTGACATTTATTATGGAAAACAAACAATTCTAAATATCTCGAAAGCTGCTTGAGTTAGGTATAGGGAACCCTAGTATCAATTCAAAGGTAAGAACATTTTGTAGAAGAATAAGCCATTATATACAGGGTGTGCTATTTAAAATAAGGGATTTATTTGCAATATTATGCGTCAAATATCACTTGTAGGTTACTGACCACCTGTATAACTTTCCATTAAGTACTTTTTTCTGTTACATGTAACAATCTTCCTACTAAATACTTATATAGGTTAGATTTTTTCTACGTTGCCGAGGGTAAGAAAAAAAATGTTGCGTTGAGGCTTCCATTTTCAAAAATTGCTGTATTTCTAAAAAACCGTAGGTTCTAGGTATATGGAATCCTATTGTAACTTACCTTTATTTTATCTCTAGATGACGAAAACCGAATAATATACTGGGTGTTTCATTTAAAAAAACATAACTTTGATATGTATCTTTTATTATGAACAGCTTGCATCATCGAGAGTATTTTCAGAAGATGCCCCTAAAGACCTTTCATATGCTAGAAAAAAACGGAATTTGTAAATTCGAACAGGGTCCATTAGAGAGACTGATGCGTATGTGGTGCCCCACCCTGTATATATATATATATATATATATATATATATATATATATATATATATATATATATATATATATATATATATATATATATGGTATATTTTGTCCATAATGGTACAATGTGTCGTACAAATAAGCTTTTGCATATATATGCAATATACACAATTTTGTTACAGATATGCCTAATTAATTGCCAAAAGTTGTCTGGGACTTCCACCATCAATTTTCTTAAAATTTCAGCTTTCTAAGTATACCTCCTTTTCACCAATACTTTCACACACTCCCGTTCATTCTGCTTTCATTTTGGTATATTCTTCCTCATCTACGGTCTGATTATTACATAAAATTCAATCTTAAATTACTACAGAAAATTTTGACATCTCTACAACTAATGAATCTATATATATATATATATATATATATATATATATATATATATATATATATATATATATATATATATATATATATATATATATATATATATATATATATATATATATATATATATATATGTATATATATATATATATATATATAAATATATGAACACGCACTGTATGTACTTTCTTTTCAATTTATGAAGATTACCGAAATTACTAAGTTTATTTTATATATACAGCAAGTCGCTGAAACGGAAAAAAAACGTTTTAACACTCTGTGGTGTTGCCGCCCATGCAATTACAAATGAAATCAAATGTAAATAAATAGGGAGACTTACAATTTATGACCTTATCGTAAACATTCCTGGATATAAATCTTTCTCGGCGGTCCTATTGTGGACATTAACACGTTTGGAGATAAATAAAAATTCATCACAACAAAATCACCAATCTGTGACAGTTTATTCTGCATATACATACTACTACACTACCTACAGGTTCTATAGGCAGACCTGTACTTAAATGGTCGTTTGCCTTTATTAGGGATATTTTTGCGGGAGGAAACTGTCTGGTGAAACAATGTTTCTGATTAGGCTGGTATAAATTTCGGGTAGCCAAACAAAACAAATACATTTGTGTAAAAGTAACCTTGCAGTGTCTTTTAAATTAGACTTGCATATCATATCTTTAAAATTCAAATCAGAACTATAACATGAGGATTTTTTAAATTTCTGTACATGTGAATTTACATTTACGTATGTTTACCAGTATCACAAACCATAAATATTTAATATATTATTTCTTATTTAGCACATTAATAGCTAATAAATAGTTGAGTATTTCCTAAAATCTCCAGTTCTAACAACAACGAATTCTTATGCAAAATGTAAACAATATTTTTGCATTTTTCATAACTTATTTATTACTTATGAAAGTAACTGAACCCACTTAAATTTACAAGTAATAGGTATATTAATAATTTTGATAGGTTTAAGTTAAAAATGACACTCAATTTTGCTAAGTGTTGACAAAATTATATTAGACATATAAGCTAAAAGAGTAATTATTATAATTTTAATTAATTTGTTAATCGTTTATATTAATTTATGGTAATTTATAAATAGCTAAATATTTCCACGTAAAAAATTATAAAATACCTATAATTTATGATAAAAACAACAATAGCCTGCGTGACGTATATGAAATTAGAAAAAGGTTTGGTTTTGTGTTATTCCATTTAAAATGACGATAAAATATAATTTTGTCTTCTTACATATTTTTCTGTGGTTTTGCCGTTGTTATTAGAGCGATGACTAGACTATTATTAAAGAGAGTAGGTGTAATTAATGTCAGATTGGCCCAAAAGAAAACCGGTTGTTTTTAGTTATATATATATATATATATATATATATATATATATATATATATATATATATATATATATATATATATATATATATATATATATATATATATGCAGTAATACCCCGGACTTACGCGGTAGGTGGGTCCGAGCGATTGCCGTGTAAGTCGAATTCTTTGCATATAAATACATATAAAGTATGTTTAATCGGGACCAGAGTTTAAAGAAAACAATAATTTAGAAGAAAAATGTTTAATAAAGTGTAAGACGATAAAACAATTTACATTGTTATGAATAAAGTAACCTAAACCGAAGTTATTTTGATGTCGAAGGCTTCATATATTCTAACAATGTTGCCTGACGAGTTAAATTTTTCTTCTTCTCACGCAAAATTTCCTCGTAGCATACCAGTAATTTTTTTATTCCCCGTTTTGTAGTAGAAACGCGTTCTTCATTAGAATCTATTTTTTCTCAAATTTGTAACCCCTTTTCAATTGAATTGAGTCCTTCTGTTAAGTTTGCAATTGTCATTTGATTTACCGATTCAACTGGGTCTAACGAATCAGTTTGTTCAATGTCTTGCTCATACTTACGCATTTCTATAACCTCGTAAATTGTTAGCTCTTGATTGTGTGAATCTAGCAATTCTTGAACGTCATCATGATCGACCTCTAAATTTAATTGTTTGGCGATATTGACCACTTCTACTATTATGCTATCGATTTGTTCAGGATCTGAAACTGATTCTCTTTGGGTTTCAGTGGTGAAAAAAAAAATGGACACAGTTTTTTCCAGACACCATTCAAAGTTTTTTGTGAAACCTCATTCCAAGATTGTCCAATAATTCTTACAGCGTCTAAAACATTGAATTGCTTCCAAAAGTATTTAACAGAAAGCTTATTGTTTTGTCACATAGCTTCATGTAGTTGTGCAAATGACCGCCTTGTGTAGTAAGCTTTAAATGTTTTAATGACTCCCTGGTCCATTGGTTGAAGCAAGCTGGTAGTGTTTGGTGGCAAAAATACAACTTCCACTCGTGGATCGAAATTAATTAGAGTTGCAGGAGGATGACCTGGTGCATTGTCAATTAGTTACACCACTTTAAATGGGATTCCTTTTAATTGGCAGTAACGTTCGACTTCAGGAATAAAATGATGGCCAAACCAGTCTTCAAAAAGAGAAGCTGTCACCCAAGCTTTCGCATTAGACTTCCAAATGACAGGCAAACCAGCTTTGGATTTATTTTTAAGGCTCTTGGATTTTCTGAGCGATAAACTAAGAGAGGTTTCAATTTACAATCTCCAGCTGCATTCGCACCAACCATCACTGTCAATCGATCTTTGGCGGCTTTAAAACCTGGAAAAGTTTTCACTTCACGCGCAATAAAAGTCCTTTTAGGCATTTTCTTCCAAAAAGACCGGTTTCATGTACGTTGAAAATGGTTTGGCTAGTGTAGCCACCTTCGTCTATCATTGTTTTGAGTTTTTCTGGATAGAGAGATGCAGCTTCTTTATCAGCGCTTGCCGCTTCTCCACTCTCTGCGATGCTATGCCAATTACAACGACTCTTAAATCGGCTGAACCAGCCGTTACTAGCTTTAAACACTTCATTTTTAGCCGCCTCCCCAGCTTCTGCTTTTAGTTTTTCAAACATCTGCTTTGCTTGAAAGCACACTGTATTTTGATCAATAGGACAATTTTTCACTCTTACTTGATAATCACACCATGACTGTAGCAATGTTTCCATCTGTGCGATAATACCGTGACGCTTACGGATGATACTTGAATTCAAAGATTGAGAGTCTTTCACAGCGTTCATAATTTTTTCTTTACCTTTTATAACCGTTCGGACTGTTGATTCCGGTAGGTCAAATTTCTTTGCCAGTTCATTTTAATTTTTGCTTCAAAATCTTTAATTATATTCAGTTTACACTCCAAAGACAGTGTTTTTCTTTTCTTGTTAGGCTCAAATGACTCATTTTTCGTTCTTTTAGATGACATAATTAGAGATTATAAGTAAAACGCACTGCGCACGTAAAACAATTTCACGCGGAGCACGTTTAAACCTGTCGCAAACTGAACACTGAGAAGGCGGAGCGAGAGAGCCGATGCGCGCAGCAATCAAAATGAAAAACCGCCTATCTCCGAATTCGTGTAAAACGGGGTAGTGTAAGTCGGGGTATTACTGTATATATATATATATATATATATATATATATATATATATATATATATATATATATATATATATATATATATATATATATATATATATATATATAGTATATATATATATATATATATATATATATATATATATATATATATATATATATATATATATAGACAGGTTGATCCGTTTACATTTGGGCCATATAGTAACTAAAGTGATGCGATTCAATGCCCGTCGTGGTACTAGCCAGGGGGTAGTTGTTTTCGCTCGTAACTTTCTTCTCACAGCCTTCTTCCTGATGTGTACTGTGTGTACGTAGAAGCTGCTGTGAAAGCATTGAACCGTCACAAAACCAGCGATGTCGTCCATTGCATCTTCTGGCAATGCCTGCCTTAAGATCGACTTGTTGAGGCATAGGTATGACATTCCAATCAGTCTTAGCAAAGACTAAACGGGTATATGTATCCATAATGAGTTTATTTGCCATTAGTTTTATTTATATTAGTTTCGTTCAACACATAGAATACAAGTCCTTGCAAATAACACAATATTCTGACAAAGTAATTAATTACCTGTCTCTATGTATATATAGTATACGAAAATATAAACATAAACATAAAATAACCAATCAACAACATCAATGCGCACAACAAATTAAATTAAACATATGAAGCAGTACTTTTACATAAACAGCATTACAACCTCTTTTATAATAAATCACTATCAGGACATTGTCACAACATGGGCAACAAAATATACAAATTAACTGACCAACAAGTCCTACTAAAACCACAAATTTATAACAACAAAAAACAATCGTACATTATAATAAAATAAAGCAAATAAATTATAGTCACATCTTAAGATATTTAATAAGAACCTCGGTGGTTCAGGGGTAATAACGTGTGCCTCTGAACCGAAGGGTACTGGGTTCGATTCCAGAGTACTCCCTTCACTTTTTCAGTACAAACTGTAAAATCAACATCAACCGAGGTTCTGGCATTGTATTTAAGCAAGTTGAATGTCTGCACGTTCCGCCCTTCGGAGGAGGCGTAAAGCCGTCGGTCCCGTGTCCATGAGATGTTAGGCACGTTAAAGATCCCAACCCTCCTTACAGAAAGGCAGGGGTTTGGCAAAATTTTCAGGATAGTGAGGTGTAACTGCTCCCTGGCGTCGGTGATTGGCCATAGTCGCGGAAATAGGCCGACGTTAAAGAAACAAAACACACACATAAGATATTTAAAAATCAGTTACTTATTGCCAATCCTAACAATATTTTTCCATTCGTTTAATTTAATGTGACCAAAAGTGGTATTCAAATTAAAAATTAAAATAAAAAGTACGTGTGAACCGTCAAAAAATGGTACAAACACTTAATAAGGAGTCGCTGTGGGTACCCACAAGTGACACGCATTATTTCGTATTAATTAAGTCTTTCATTATGGCACTTAATGAGCCTTTTATACATGTGTTTTTTTTTCTTCGTTTAAATATCCTGAATATCACTATTTCCTTGATATTATGCGAAAGGGTGTTATATAGGGATAAAGATGACATGGCATGATAGCGCTGACCAATATGCTTGCAAGCACAAAACTTATGTATATATATATATATATATATATATATATATATATATATATATATATATATATATATATATATATATATATATATATATATACAGGCTGTTTCAAAAAACATGCACCATCGCTCGTGGGGCAATTCCTTACTAAAAAATAAGAAAAAAAGTTACTGTGCACATGGGCCCGGAAACGCATAGTTTCCAATATATAGGGAGTTGAATTTTAATATTTTTTTTAATTTTTTATGAACAATTTCAAAACCACTGGATTGATTTTAATGAAACTTGGAACTTGAAAGTGTATTATGAAAGTGCATATTTTCAAGTGAGAATCTGCTTACAACTGCGTCAGTGGCGTGCGTACGGGGCAACTGTAATAATTCTGCACCGTATCAAAATTTAAAGAATAGCACGAAAACTCTTTTGACGCCTACAAAGCACTTCAAAATTGTAGAATTTAGAGAACTGTCAAAAATTATAGTTTCATGGCACTTTACGATTACTGTTTTCATTACTCCAACAAATCGGTACTTTGCCCCTTTTTATAATATTAATCATATCTCCTAAGAGATACCCTGAACGAAAAAATACCAAGAGGTAGCTTTTGTGGCTTATGTAATAAGCTTCATAACTGATGTATCAAAATTGGAAAAAGACAGTGGCGCACATATTTTTCCCCAAATGAATTTTTACAGTTACCCCGTACGCACGCCACTGACGCAGTTGTAAGTAGATTTTCATTTGAAGATATGCACTTTCATAATACACTTTCAAGTTCCAAGTTTCATTAAAATCAATTCAGTGGTTTTGAAATTATTTATAAAAAATTAAAAAAAAAATTAAAATCAACTCCCTGTATATTGGAAACTATGCGTTTCCGGGCCCATGTGCACAGGAACTTTTTTTCTTATTTTTTAGTAAGGAATTGCCCCACGAGCGATGGTGCATGTTTTTTAAAACAGCCTGTATATATATATATATATATATATATATATATATATATATATATATATATATATATATATATATATATATATATATATATATATAATGTTCTCTGCCTTGTAAGGTATCTATGGTCAGTAGCCAATAGAAGATGACTTTGTTGATACATTCGAATTCCCAGCGCGTAATAATACAACTGTCGAAGATCGAAGGCTGCAGAATTATATAGCAGTTGATTAGAAGGGTAAATTGCTGCTTTGGCTCCTATTAGCTTAAAAAAAATCACTCCAGAGGTTTCATTATTTGCAAAGATACAAAAATCTTCCAGAAAAAAATTGTTCAACTTACCTGGACGAGACCTTAGAAATGAGTTATAGGAGGTCTTAATTCGCGCTAATTTAAGACAATTTTTGAAAAGTCGCGATATCATGATTTTTTTCCACGAAAATTCGCTAAATACATTTTGTAGATAGTTAAGCACCGTTAAGTTGTTATAAAATGTTTTGCTACACATGACTCTCTGATAGAGATTTATTTTTAACAACCATTCAAGCTATTTATTACTTTCTTATTTCGGTGGAGCTATCGACACTTGCTATTGTACATTTTCTAATAAGCCATTGATAAACATATTTACTGTTTCCTTTAGAGTGAACTCTGTACTAAAATTTGGGTCCCTAGCTTTAAAGACAAGGAAGTTATGGGCAGTTAAAGAAACAAATTTTGGAGTTTTCCTCAAAACGTCAAACTCGCAATTTTAAACCTCAAAATTGGCAATGTTTAGGCAAAGAATGTGAAACAAATATCGATTGTGAAAAGAAAATGTTGCAAGAAGAGTGTTCTGCAAACCCTTAAGTTTCAGATTCAACCGCCATTGCCCTTCATTTTACTAAAATATTTACAAAATATCTATTTCAAATAGACCCTTTCTTTGATGCTTTGGCTGTCAGTTTAGTTAAGTTGGTGCCTTTTAGTGAATTTTCTTTAAAAAAATTCACTAATGAGGAGATCCCGACTTTTGAATTTTGAAAAAATTTCTTCACATGAGCGCTAATTAGGCCCCCCAGAAAACATATCCGGGGTCAGTTTCAATTTTTATGTTTATATATATATATATATATATATATATATATATATATATATATATATATATATATATATATATATATATATATATATATATATACAGGGTGAGCCACGGTGGATGGAGTATTAAAAGTATATGGAGAATGAATCAACCGATTGCTCTGAAATTTTGGTTACGGATGTAGTGGCGTATGATCTCTCGACCTAAAATATTTTTGAAAATGCAGTGTTGCCACATATACGTAAAACTGGCAACATCTTCGTAATTTTAAATAGAACACCCTATATATTTTTGCATTTTTTGAATTGTCGTCTTTTTTTGAGTAACTTTTGTTGATATTTTTATATACCTATCTCAAGTCGTTTTCGAGATAATAATTATTTTCTGAATTTATTACCAAAAATTTGACTTTCATTAAATCGTGTTTTCTCCTACCGACGAAGCGATTTAAAGATAATTTTTTAGCTACGGTTAGGCAAGGTCTAGGGGCATCTCCTCCATTAATCAAATCTTTAGAATATCATACAGGGTGAGTTAGAGAACGCTTTCTATAAGTGACTCGGAGAAATGCACGAAAGTCATTTTTTTTAAATAGAACGCCCTGTATATTTTCAAATTTTTTGGATCGTCTTCTCTTTTTGAGTAACTTTTGTTAATATTTCCCTATACCTATCTCAAGGCGTTTTCGATTTTTGGTCACTTTTCTCTAACCTATCCAAGATTATTGGTCTTTTTGTATATCATAATGGGTGGGCCATGAAATTTCTATTTTGTCAATTTGACATGACAACAGACATGCTGTTTATCTAAATAAATTTGACGTTAGTGATATTTACATTCAATTTGAATAGCTATAGCACAAACATGACATAAAATAATTATACAAACACAGTTTTAATGGATTTGTTTATTATTCATGGACAGTGCAATAAGATTATCAGCAGAACTTGTAGAAGATTTAATGATAAATATCCGAATTTGCCGCAGATGAATAACAGAAAGTTTCTACGAATTCATAGGAATTTTATAAAATCTGGTGCGTCGTTAAGAGATGCAAGAAATCTACCCAAACCTGTGACATCTGACGAGGTAAATGAAATCAATGTGCTAGCGTATTTTCATGCGAATCCCCAGTATTCCATACGTTGTGCTGAACAGGATTTAGGATTGCCATATTCATCCATTCGAAGAATACTAGTAAATCATAAAATGCATAATTATAAATTTACAAGAGTTCAATTTCTCACGCCTCAGGATTATCTACAGAGAATAGAGTTGTGTGAAATGTTAGTTGTGCGTATGCAAGAGGACCCCAATTTTTTAAAGAAAATTTTCTAGGGAGGGGATTTGTAACACACGAAATCGTCACTATTGGGCCACAGACAACCCCCACGTTACTAGAGAGGCTGGTTTTCAAGTCAAATTTAGTTTACATGTTTTTTGTATGTTATTGGATGACAAAATAAAATATTACATATATGACGAAAAATTGAATTCCAGAAAATATTTAGATATAATTAGAACAATTGTGGAAGGCTTCCTTGATAATCTGTCAATTGAAACATATAGAACTTGTTGGTATCAACTCGACGGGGCTCCTGCACATTGTACATCCGAAATTAGTATGGAGTTGGACCGGCTTTTCGATGACCGTTGGATCAGACGTTTGGGACCGTGTAACTGGCCTGCGAGGTCCCCTGACCTTACCCCGTTAGATTTTTATCTTTGGGGTATTCTTAAAGATCGAGTTTATAAAACTCCAGTCCACAACAGGGCAGAATTAGAACGTCGAGTGATTCAAGAGATTGAAAACTTGGACCCCGCTGAAATAAGAGCTGCTACAACAAACGCCGTGCATCATCGTATACAAAAGTGTCTGGAAGTTAACGGTCAACATTTCGAACAATTATTATAGTTTTAAGATTTTTATACATATTTATTACTGTCATTGGTATTATTTGTTATTGCTACTTGGCCTTTTTTACTATTATCGCTGATTAGGTATTAGTTTTTCCAAATACTGATAGTGTTATTGTTCTCATAACGACGAACCAAAATTTATAAAATTCCTATGAATTCTTAGAAACTTTCTGTTATTCATCTGCGGCAAATTCGGATATTTCTCATTAAATCTTCTACAAGTTCTGCTGATAATCTTATTGCACTGTTCATGAATAAAAAACAAATCCATTAAAACTGTGTTTGTATAATTATTTTATGTCATGTTTGTGCTATAGCTATTCAAATTGAATGTAAATATCACTAACGTCAAATTTATTTAGATAAACAGCATGTCTGTTGTCATGACAAAGTGACAAAATAGAAATTTCATGGCCCACCCATTATGATATACAAAAAGACCAATAATCTTGGATAGGTTAGAGAAAAGTGACCATAAATCGAAAACGCCTTGAGATAGGTATAGGGAAATATTAACAAAAGTTACTCAAAAAGAGAAGACGATCCAAAAAATTTGAAAATATACAGGGCGTTCTATTTAAAAAAAATGACTTTCGTGCATTTCTCCGAGTCACTTATAGAAAGCGTTCTCTAACTCACCCTGTATGATATTCTAAAGATTTGATTAATGGAGGAGATGCCCCTAGACCTTGCCTAACCGTAGCTAAAAAATTATCTTTAAATCGCTTCGTCGGTAGGAGAAAACACGATTTAATGAAAGTCAAATTTTTGGTAATAAATTCAGAAAATAATTATTATCTCGAAAACGACTTGAGATAGGTATAGAAAAATATCAACAAAAGTTACTCAAAAAGAGACGACAATTCAAAAAATGCAAAAATATATAGGGTGTTCCATTTAAAATTACGAAGATGTTGCCAGTTTTACGTATATGTGGCAACACTGCATTTTCAAAAATATTTTAGGTCGAGAGATCATACTCCGTTACATCCGTAACCAAAATTTCAGAGCAATCGGTTGATTCGTTCTCTATATACTTTTAATACTCCATCCACCGTGGCTCACCCTGTATATATGTATCACACCGATAACTCAAAAAATAATGGGCCGATTTTGATTAAATTTGGTGAAAAAATTCCTTTTGCAAATAGCTTGGATAAGTTTGTTATCCAGGAAAATCTGCCTAGGTTTTCCCGGAAAATTTTGCGTTTTCTTTCGAAAAAAAATTATATCTCCGGAATCAACAAAGTAAGGGCAACCAAATTTGGCACACAGGTTTATATCCTTATAGGTAAATTACCTACCAAAACTTAGCTATGTAGCTCAAAAGACAAAAAAGTTATAGGCATTTAAAGAAAAATAAATTGGGGTTTTCCTCAAAACGTCAAAGTGGCGATTTAAAATGTCAAAATTGGCAACATTTAGGCAAATAACTTGAATCTAATACGGGCTATAGAAATAAAATGTTTCAAGAAGGATGTTTTACAAACCCTAAAGTCTTAGTTACAACCGTCATTGTCCTTCATTTTACTAAAATATTTGCAGAAAATTCATTTCAAATAGACCCTTTCTCTGATGCTTGACAAGTAGCCTTAGCTATAGAGTTTATCATTTAATGGTATACAATTTTTGTCGAATTTTTGTAAAAAATCAATAAAGCTCAATATATCCGTTATTATATAAGAGACGAAAAAAATTTGTATATATTAATTATAGGGTGTCTTGAGCTACATCTTAAAATAATATTTCTACAATCACAGGGTGGCCCATAAGTCGTTGGTGATACAAATTTCCTTTTTTTTTAATCAAACACGCCTTATGTTATTGCATTTTTGCATTTTCCATCGAAATATAATGCATGTTTGTAAGAAAAGAAATTCTGAACGCAGCAAGTGCGTTATGGTAGCGAATTTTGATCAAATCTTTCATATTTTTTTTAATCAAACACGCTTTATGTTATTGCATTTTTGCATTTTCCATCGAAATATAATGCATGTTTGTAAGAAAAGAAAATCTGAACGCAGCAAGTGCGTTATGGTAGCGAATTTTGATCAACTGTTTCATATTTGAACAGCTCAATTTGCTATTAACCTATAAGGTTGACCAAGAAACGTGTTTTTTCAAGAACACTTTAAGTTTACTTTTGGAAATTTTTGTATATTTTCACACAATAAAGTTATTTTCATGAAACATGGCACATTGTTTTTAGTATATAGGTTATACTGGTAACCAAATTTGATGCCTGCTTTCTTAAAAAAACACACATATTTGTTATTAAAAACATTTTTATGAAAATTCACTACCATAACGCACTTGCTGCGTCCAGGCTTTTTTGGATATTTATTTGTAGGTTTAGTGAAGTTCATGGTTTAACGGTCTCTAATTTTTTGTAGCTAATTTTCGTAGAACAAATTTGTTAATGCATTTTTGCATTTTTTTTATCGAAATATGATGCGTTTATAAGAAAAAATCTGGACGCAGTAAGTGCGTTTTGGTAGCGAATTTTCGGTAAATTTGCAGATTAGCTCCCGAACGCTTTTCAAAAAACTGTTTTCAGAAACCTGCCTAGGGCCCCCCTGGATCCACAAAACCCAAGAAAAATTTCTTGTTCACACCCCCTAAAGAAGTTACGGGACCAGGAGTGAATAGGGGTGCTGGGCGGGGTAGGTAGTAAAAAGGAAATATGAGCAGAAAATGCGAATAAAACGGACTTGAAAGTTGTATTTTTCACATCTTGAAGCCATATCTCCCTTAAACCCTGCCTACCCCGCACAGCACCCCTATTCTCCCAAAAAATTTCTTGTTTACACTCCCCAAGGAAGTTACGGGACCAGGAGTGAGTAGGGGTGTATAATTTTTTTTAGCTAATTTTCGTAGAACAAATTCGTTAATGCATTTTTGAATTTTTTATCGAAATATGATGCGTTTGTAAGAAAAAGATCTAGACGCAGTAAGTGCGTTTTGGTAGCGAATTTTCGGTAAAATTGCAGTTTAGCTCCCGAACGCTTTTCAAAACACTGTTTTAAGAAACCTGCCTAGGGCTCCCCTGGATCCACAAACCCCAAGAAAAATTTCTTTTTCACACTCCCCAAGGAAGTTACGGGACCAGGAGTTAGTAGGGGTGTATAATTTTTTTAGCTAATTTTTGTAGAACAAATTCGTAAATGCATTTTTGCATTTTTTATCGAAATATGATGCGTTTGTAAGAAAAAAATCTGGACGCAGTAAGTGCGTTTTGGTAGCGAATTTTCGGTAAATTTGCAGTTTAGCTCCCGAACGCTTTTCAAAAACTGTTTTCAGAAACCTGCCTAGCCACCCCCACCCCCCTGGATCCACAAACCCCAAGGAAATTTTCTTGTTCACACTCCCCAAGTAAGTTACTGGACCAGGAGTGAGTAGGGGTGTATATTTTTTTTACCTAATTTTAGTAGAACCAATTCGTTAATGCATTTTTGCATTTTTTATCGAAATATGATGCGTTTGTAAGAAAAAAATCTGGACGCAGTAAGTACGTATTGGTAGCGAATTTTAGGTAAATTTGCACTTTAGCTCCCAAACGTTTTTCAAAAAACTGTTTCCAGAAACCTGTCTAGACGCCCTCTCCCCTGGATCCACAAACTCCAAGAAAAATTTCTTTTTCACACCCCCCAAGGAAGTTACGGGACCAGGAGTGAGAAGGGGTGCTGAGCGGGGTAGGTAGTAAAAAGGAAATATGAGCAGAAAATTCAAATAAAGCGGGCTTGAAAGCTGTCTTTTTCACATCTTGAAGCCATATTCCCCTTAAACCCTCCTACCCCGCACAGCACTCCCAGTCCCATAACTTCCTTGGGGGGTGTGAACAAGAAATTTTTCTTGTGGTTTGTGCATCCAGGTGGGGTCCTAGTAATGTTTCTGAAAACAATTTGTTAAAAAGCGTTCGGGAGCTAATCTGCAAATTTACCGAATTTTCATTAAATCCTTGAAATTTCAATAACTCAATTTGCTATTAACGTAAGCTTTGTTGGTTAGCAAACCAACATTTAAGTTTATTTTCGGAAAATTTTTGTATATTTTCAAACCATAAGTAATTTTGATAAAATATAGTACATTGTTTCTACCACATAGGCTATACCGGTAATCAGATTGATGTCTGCTCGCATTTGCTGTTAAAAACCTTTTTATGGAAATTCACTTCCAAAACACATTTGCTGCATCTAGACTTTTGAAAAATGTTTATATATTTTCAAACAATAAATTTATTTCGATGAAATATGGTACATTGTTTCTACTATATAGGGAACCAAGTTTGATGCATGCTTTCATCAAAGAAAGACATTTGCTATTAAAAATATTTTAAAGTAAATTCCCTACCATAACGCCCTTGCTGCGTCCAGAGATTTTTTTTACCTTATTAGACATTACGTTGAAGTAACACACTAAAAAGTTACTGTATATATATATATATATATATATATATATATATATATATATATATATATATATATATATATATATATATATATATAAGTGTGTGTGTGTGCGTGTGTGTGTGTGTGTGTGTCACAAAAGAGCTGGTGTCACGTATCTAGAAAGGTACTCAGCGTTTATATTTCGGCCTGGATTACATCGCGAATCCGCCATTTGTACTCACAATCTCGGGAAACTAAATATGTAAGTACGTTTTCAGCCAGTCTCTCAGATTGTGATATACTTCTTTTTGCATCGTATATTTAGGGTTTGCTTTGAAAAAAATTTTTAAATTATTTTTGTATATATTTAGCATGCTGCAGACAAGTAAAAATCTGGACGCAGCAAGTGCGTTATGGTAGTGAATTTTCATAAAAATGTTTTTAATAGCAAATATGTTTTTTTTTAACAAAGTAGGAATCAAATTTGGTTACCAGTATAACCTATATAGTAAAAACAATGTGCCATGTTTCATCAACATAACTTTATTATTTAAAAATATACAAAAATTTCCGAAAGTCAACTTAGGGTGTTCCCGAAAAAACTCGCTATATATATATATATATATATATATATATATATATATATATATATATATATATATATATATATATATATATATATATATATATATGAGACATATTTGGTTCTTGGGTTGAACTGCGTCAAGAATTTATTTTAAACTCGACGTTTGAGCTCCTGTTTTGGAGCAATTTTCAAGAGGTAAAGGAAATATGTAAGGACACTCTAAGGTCTCAATCTGCCTAATCCTTAGAGCGGTGGACAAAGGTGGGTTGGGTTGTTGTAGCTCGATTACGGGGCCTCAATCTGCCTACTACTGCAAGTGAGGCTGATGTTCTATCTGCTGTCCTGTTAAGCATTTTATAACTTATTTTGGTTTGCTTTCAACTTCCATAGAAGTTACGTTACCTAAAAGGCAAGCCCACTGTTTTAGAATTAACAATCTTTTCATAACCTACTATCAAGTTCGATTTTTTTACGTCTTTTTACACTGCTATTTATATGTTATTTCTTCTCTTTTTTCTCACACAACATGTGCGTTTAGATGTTCTCGTAATTCTTAATGCTTACATACATATCACGTTATGTTCTTGCAGCTTCTCTTTCTACGATATCCTTCTAAAACATGTATTTTCCACTGTTTCAGCTTACATCAGTTACACTGAAAATATACATTGCTGCAGTGTATCTACAATGTTAATGCTGATGACCGCTTCTCTGTACATCAGCTCCAAGGATTGTGTTTTGCTTTCGACTTCCACAGAAGGTACGTTGCCTAAAGCAATAAAGTACGACTCAGCTCCTGTTTTTTCTGGGATTATCGCATGATCATAATGACTTCACCATGGAGGTACTTACAACCACTTATTAATACATGTCACCAGGATTTGGGTTTGCTTTCAACTTCCACACAAGTTATGTTATCTAAATGAATTGAGTTATCACTGAGTTGCTCTGTCTTTGGAACTAGGTAGGGAACGTTCACAATGCCTTTACCATGGAGGATGGAGGTGCTCACCACCACTTCTCTGTACATCTGTCGCTTTTCAGTTTGGTTTCCACTTACATACAAGTTGCGTTACATAATATAAAAAAGTTCGGGACGCAGCAAGTGCGTTATGGTAGTGAATTTTTATTAAATGCTTCAAATTTGGATAACTCACTTTGCGATAAACCTAGAATGTTGAGTTTTGGTATGTAGTAAGGCATTTCCCAAGACAACATATCTGACAAATTTTAATAAAATAACTTTGTAATTTTCGGAGAAAAAATTTTTTTTCGAAAGAAAACTAAAAATTTAAAAAACTTAAGTTTCTATAAACTTCAAAAGTTGAATTTTAGTATACAGTAAGGTCTTTTTTTAGGCAATATATTAACCAAATTTCATTAAAATAACTTGGTAATTTTCGGAGAAAACAATGTTTTTCGAAAGAAAACTCAAAATTTTGCCGGGAGACCTTATCCGATTTTTCTGGCTAACGAATTGATCCACGCCATTAATAAAAGAAAAAGTTTCATCGAAATCAGTTAATTATTTTTTAAGTTAGCGGTTGGATACTATATATATATATATATATATATATATATATATATATATATATATATATATATATATATATATATATATATATATATATATATATATATATATATATATATATATATATATATATATATATATATATATATATATATATATATATATATATATGTATATATATATAAACATATAAAAATTGAAACTGACCCCGGATATGGGTCTAGGGGTCCTAGTTCGCGCTGATTTGAAAAAATGTTTGCAAAGTCTCACAATCGATACCTCTCTATTAGTGATTTTTTTTTAAAAAATTCACTAAAATGCTAAATTAAACTGTTAACTGTTAACTGAATAACATCAGTTATGTGGAACAATAGTTCCCTTCAGCTGTTCTTTCAATTAATGCCATTTCACCAGTAAATACACATTGTTTTTCATTTATATATTATCAGGAAAGAAGGCACTATTTTCACAAAATTGATATGTTTCGGCGGAGGTCTTTTTAGTGAATTTTCTTTAAAAAAATTCGCTAATGAGGAGATCCCGACTTTTAAATTTTGAAAAAATTTCTTCAAATGAGCGCTAATTAGGCCCCCCAGAACACATATCCGGGGTCAGTCTCAATTTATATATATATATATATATATATATATATATATATATATATATATATATATATATATATATATATATATATATATATATATATATATATATATATATATACATATAAGTATCACACCAATAACTCAAAAAATAATGGGCCGATTTAAATTAAATTTGGTGAATACCTTTCTTTTGCAAATGGCTTGGATAAGTTCGTTATCCAGGAACATCGGGCCAGGTTTTCCCGGAAAATTTTGAGTTTTCTTTCTAAAAAAAATTATATCTCCGGAATTAACAAAGCCAGGGCAACCAAATTTGGTACACGGGTTTACATCTTTATAATGTAAGTTACCTACCAAAATTTAGCTCTGTGGATCAAAAGACAAAAAAGTTATAGGCATTTAAAAAAAAATGGGGTTTTCCATAAAACGTCAAAGTTGCGATTTAAAATGTCAAAATTGGCAACATTTAGGCAAAGAACTTGAATCTAATACGGGCTATGGAAAAAATATGTCTCAAGAAGAATGTTTTACAAACCATGAAGGCTTAGTTTCAACCGTCATTGTCCTTCATTTTAATAAAATATTTGCAGAAAATTCATTTCAAATAGACCCTTTCTCTGATGCTTGGCAGTAGCCTTAGCTATAGAGTTTATCGTTTAATGGTATAGAATTTTTGTAGAATTTTCGTAAAAAATCAATAAATCTCAATATATCTGTTATACAACATATGAAAAAAAATTGTATATATTAATTATATGGTGTCTTGAGCTACATCTTGAAAAATATATCCACAATTACAAGCTGGCCCATAAGTCGTTGGTGATACATTTTTTTTTTAATCAAACATGCCTTATGTTATTGCATTTTCCATCGAAATATAATGTATGTTTGTAAGAAAAGAAATTCTGGACGCAGTAAGTACGTTATGGTAGCGAATTTTGATCAAATGCTTCATATTTGAGTAGTCAATTTGCTATTAACCTATAAGGTTGACCAAGAAACGAGTTTTTTCGGGAACACTAAGTTTACTTTCGAAAATTTTTGTATATTTTCAAACAATAAAGTTAATTTCATGAAACATGGCACATTGTTTTTACTATATAGGTTATACTGGTAACCAAATTTGATGCCTGATTTCTTAAAAAAAAAACACACACACATATTTGCTATTAAAAAATACTTTTATGAAAATTCACTACCATAACGCACTTGCTGCGTCTTTCTTGTTAATATATAGCTATCTCTTGAGGCAAATATTCATACTCCTTATCTTTACTATCACTGAATTTTTAGTTTTCACTGATTAATTATTAAAAAAGTTGCTTATTAAGGTGTCAACTTATAAACCACTAAAAGTCACTAGAGGTATTTAGGAAACTTTAGATTAAGATTTGGTCGAACAAGAAAATATTAGTTCTTTTAGAAGATTCATTTGTGGCTCTTCGATATGACAAAAATTCTACGGTGAAAAAAAATTTACAAAATTTTACATGATATTCTTCCCCTATTTTTCTTTTAAGTAGCTAGGTGGCCATGAATTCAACTCATTGTTTGTACAATGTTGTCCCCATTTGACCGAATCTGTATATCAATAGTTTCTGAGATGCCTGTCTGTCTATGATATTTCACTATTAAATTTTGTGGCAATTCCAAGAATTGCTATCTTTATTTTAGTTTTATGCTGTTGAAGTTTCGAATTGTTTTAATAAATTTTGTTCACAAACATTTCTTTGCATTTATAACTACAGATTTAACCTGAATAAATGTGCAATATAAACTGTTGACTTATTAAGTGTCTGAGCGTGAGTTTACAGGTGTGTGTGTGTGTAGCCACTGGAATAATAATGGTAACCTACACAATTGTGAGTGATTGAAGTTCAAATTCTAACATATATAGCGCGTTGGGGTTGCTTATATGAAAATATATACAAGGCCAGTTAAATGGAGAAAAATCAATGCATTTTGAAGATAAATATCAAATATTTCATTTCCTTAATTTCTGTATCATTCAAAAAATGTATACAGGGTGTTTCGCATAAGAACCGACACAGAGCAGGAGCATGTAGGTAAACCTAAAATATAAAATATGGTGATTTCGTTAAATCAGGCACACATATTGGCGGATTTTAAAAATTTTATTTAATTTTATGAGTAATTTAACTCTACAATTTTGTTACTCCTGTTATTTTTCAAAAAACTTTACTGTTTTTAAGAACAACAGGAATAAAAATCATTTAAATTCAATATTTGCCTATTAACTGATGTATACATCAAATTGGGAAAAAGTGTGAATAAGTATAATTTATTAGAAAAGAAACAACTCAAACAACAGAAATAAGAAAATTGCTATTGATAAATTATAGAAAATTTTCAAAATGATAATTTCATAGGCATCATAGAATGAAATAATAATTTTTTAAATCCGCCGATAGGTTAGAAAGTTCTGTCACAGTTTACGGGTGCATCACTCCTATTGAACCCTTTCAAATGGTTCAATGGAACTCTAATTAACAACGATTGATGCTGCTGGTACATCGAGAACGTGTACCAAATTTGGTGTTTCTAAGTTGAAGTGTTACCGAGATATACATTTTTTCG
This sequence comes from Tillus elongatus, assembly GCA_964006375.1. Lineage (NCBI taxonomy): Eukaryota > Metazoa > Arthropoda > Insecta > Coleoptera > Cleridae > Tillus > Tillus elongatus. The sequence continues at coordinate 54,381,703 of OZ023270.1, forward strand.
AAATTTAAAACCCCCATATTTAAAGGCTTATAACTTCTCAGGGGTGCAACTTCGTATAGGAGGAAGTTGCGTCAAATCACCATATTTTCGGTTTCCCTACATGCCCCTGCTCTGTGTCGGTTCTTATGTGAAACACGCTGTATATCCTTTTAAAAAAGCAATGTTTCCATTAGTATATATGTATGAACATTTTAAGAAGATTTATTGAATTGTTCATGGGAAATTTTCAGAATATACTGGGAGCTCCTAAGAATATTATAAATAACATTCTCAGAACCTTATTAGTATGACATAATCTGTCCAGTTGTCATTTTCATAGAATCTTCTAAGAATATATTTCTATCTTATGAGTTGAGAATGTTCTGGGGATGTAGACTCTTTCCAAATATTCCTGGTATATTCTCAGAATATGTCTGTGCTGTCTGGGTCAGTTTTAATTTACACACACACACACACACACACACACACACACACACACACACACACACACACACACACAGATATATATATATATATATATATATATATATATATATATATATATATATATATATATATATATATATATATATATATATATATATATATAATATAAACGTATAAAAATTAAAAATGACCCTGAATAGGTATTCTAGTGGGCCTAGTTCGCGCTCATCTGAAGAATTTTTTTCAAAATTCAAAATTGACGATATCCTCATTAGTGAATTTTTTCTACGAAAATTCACTAAAGAGTATTCGGACGATAAGTGATTTGATTTTGCTAACTTTTTCTTACATTTGTCTAGTTATTTTGACAATATAAGAGAACCCCTCTTACTCTGCCCACAATTATTAACTTAAACAGCGGTATTTTACACAACATATAAGTTGTCCAAATAAGGTAAACAAATGTGCTTATGTAGTACGTTATCCACTTAGAAATTCTACATTTTTATACCAGTTTTGCTTGTTTCGCTCCACGTGCAGAAATTAATTTAAATAAATAATTCACCATAATCAAGATCAAATTTGAGGATGTCGAGCAAAAATATTTGAATGCAGCTATTCAAGGTTAAAGTTGAAATAGATGGTTAACATTTGCCATTCTAAATAGAATGTGTTTATCTAATAGCAATGGATTATTACTATTTTGTCAGTCTTACGAAAATTATGTTTTTGATTCAAATTGTTACATTTCAAACAGTACCAAATCCAGCAGTTATTATTGTATAGTGTTTTTAAGAAGGCCAGATGCTGGGTATTTTTAAATAGTACAAATTTGTCCACACTTTTCGAAGATAACACATAGTTAAAAAAAATCGGGACGCAGCAAGTGCGTTATGGTAGTGAATTTTCATTAAATGCTTCAATTTTGAATAACTCAATTTTCTATAAACTTAGAAAGTTTAATTTTGGTATGTAGTTAGGTCTTTCCTAAGGCAACATATACACCAAATTTCATTTAAATACCTTTGTAATTTTTGGAAAACAAAATTCCGAAAGAAAAATCAAAATTTGAATAACTAAATTTTTTATAAACTTAGAAAGTTGAATTTTGATACGTAGTAAGGTCTCTCCCAGGGCAACATACCCTTTAAATTTTATTAAAACAGCTTTGTAATTTTCGGAGAATTTTTTTTTCCCGGAAAAGCCTTTCCGATTATCCTGGCTAACGAACTCATCCAAGCCATTAATAAAAGAAAGGCACTTGCCGAGTTTCATCGAAATCGGTTAATTAATTTTTGAGTTATCGGATGGATATTTAAAAAAAATTGTGCAAAGTCTCACCATCGATACCTCTCTATTACCGAATTTTTTTAAATAAAAATTCACTAATATTTTGGTTAAAGGATATGCAATTTTTTTTTGGCAATGCATTTTTAATTCTATAGTGTTGGAACGGGACCTGCTGAACTTAGTATGATATCTTAGACAACACACAATACACAACATATAAAAACATTGTGTTCTTTCTTATAAGTGTTGCTCTATGTAATATGTCGCAGTTTGGACGTCAGTTTACAATGCGAGAAATCTGAAAACAAGGCAACATATTCACCAAATTTCATCAAAATAGCTATGTAATTTTCAGAGACAAACATTTTTTTCGAAAGGAAACTCAAAATTTTCTAAGGAAACCTTGTCCGATTTTTCTGGATAACGAACTTATCTAAGCCATGATTAAAAGAAAGATTCTTGCCGAGTTTAATCCAAATCAGTTATTAACTTTTTGAGTTATCGTGCGGATACATACATACACACACACACACATAATATATATATATATATATATATATATATATATATATATATATATATATATATATATAAACATATAAAAATTGTAACTAACCCCGGATATGGGTTCTCGGGGTCCTAGTTCGCATTCATTTGCAAAAATGTTTGCAAAGTCTCACCATCGATACCTTTCTATTAGCGATTTAAAAAAAAAAAATTCACTAATAAAACAAACCAAACAGTATATCCCTCGTGCTCTAAGTAACCTTATTATGACAAGCAGATACACCATTTTAACGACTACAATAACGACTTGTTAATGCATTCTCCAGAGCACACAGAAGCACAGAAACGAGATAAGGTTATGAGCAAAATATATAGTAGAAACAATGTGCCATATTTTATCAAAATAACTTATTGTTTGAAAATGTACAAAAAATTTTCCGACAATATACCTTAAACGTTGGTTTTCTAACCAACAAATCTTAGGTTAATAGCAAATTGAGTTATTGAAATTTGAAGCATTTAATGAAAATTTGCTACCAAAACGCACTTACTGCATCTTGATTTTTTTTCTTACAAACATATTTCGATAAAAAATGCAATAAAATAAGGCTGTTCGAAAAAAAATTTGTAGGGATCACCAACGATCGACTTGTGGGCCACCCGGTGATTGTTAAAATAATTTTATAAGATGCAGCTCAAGACACCCTATAATTAACTTATATAATTTTTTCTCGTCTCTTGTATAATAATAATTATATTCAGCTTTACCGTAGAAACGCGTCACCCTGTATAATATCAGCCTTTTTGTAAAACTTCGATCCTTTATATTTATTTATTTATTCAATATGCAAATACACAGTTTATAAACCATTTACGTATATATGTGTTGATAAAATATAACAAACACTGTTTAATCCACTCACTAACATTAATAAAGGAATAATTTGCACTTGTATATAAAAATTTCCCAAATGACACAAATAATTCGTCCACTCAAACAAATAAAAAACATAATATAAACGTTCTCATATCATACGGCATACGGTAAATGTCAGTTACAGCGTCTAACAGACCTGCGCAATAATATAAAATGTTACGTTGCCACGACAACCACAACTAGATCTCATATAAACTATTCAATGAAAGGCGGTGAAATTAAACCGAAATGTTTCAAATTTGAATAGCTTAATTTTCTGTAACCGTAGAAAGATGAATTTTGGCGCATAGTTAGGTCTCTCCCAAAGCAATATGTGCACCAAATTTTATCGAAATATCTTTGTAATTTTCGGAGAAAAAAATTTTTTTCGAAAGAAAACTCAAAATTTTCCTGGAAAACCGTGTTATATTTTTCTGGCTAACGAACTTATCCAAGCTATTAATAAAAGAAAGGCACTTGCCGAGTTTTATCAAAATCAGTTAATTATTTTTTGAGTCATCGGTTGGATACATACATACATACATACATACATACCTACATATATATATATATATATATATATATATATATATATATATATATATATATATATATATATATATATATATATATATATATATATATATATATATATATATATATATAAACATATAAAAATCGAAACTGACCCCGGATATGGGTGCTAGGGGCCCAAATTCGCGCTCATTTGCAAAAATGTTTGCAAAGTCTCACCATCGATACCTCTCTATTAGTGAATTTTTTTAAATAAAAATTCACTAAAAGTAATTTTGGTCTATAGTTTATTTTTTATATCGTAAACCTACATATCGAATTTGGCTTTCATAGAAATTCATGGATTTCTATAAAAGCGATGTGCAATTGTTTTTCTGTCGCAATATTTGAACTCATCGCATGGTAGTTTGTCTAATGGCGTTGAAGCTGTTTGATTGTCTCTCAGAATAAAGAAATTACAGGGGTGAGACACTTAAAAAAATCACAAACATTTTGAAAACCTACATACCGAATTTGGTCTTCATAGAAGTCCATGGATTTCTATGAAGGCGATGTGCAATTGTTTTTCTGTCGCAATATTTGAACTCATCGCATGGTAGTTTGTCAGATGGCGTTGGAACGTCTTGGTTATCTCTCAGAATAAAGAAATCACAGGCATGTGACACTTAAAAAAATCACAAACATTTTGAAATTTTGTGACGGCTTGTCTCCGAAACGGCGGAAATGCTAGCATGGCATTGTTGTACGCAGCCTATCGTTCCATTTGAGAAAATCAACGTTTCCCATGGATTACTATTACGGCGGTGTGCAATTGTTTTTCTGTCGCAATATTTGAACTCATCGTATGGTAATTTGTCATATGGCGTTGGAATTTTTTGATATCTCTGATAATAAAGAAATTACAGGGGTGAAACACTTTGAAAATCACCCGGTACATATATACAGGTTCAGCACAAGTAACGCAACAAGGCCACAACTTTTAAACTGAGAAAGACATTGAACTCAAAATAAGTAGGGTTGCATAACAGATTATTTGCGACTATTTGGTGGCATTATCGACATTTTTGGCGCACCACCTTTTTGGAGGGCGACAAACCCTTAATTTCTTAAGTAGCAACATGGGTAATGCGACATATTTTTTTAAAACGTTTTCAGCATACTTTGCGATGGTTTTCACTTTTACTTAGCTTTGTTAAGAACGGAAAGCATCGTTTTTTTTTTCACGAAATCTATGTAGGGAAATGGTAACATCTTACTTTATTGAAAAAGATGCTCAAATTTAGCCACTTGAACTTCTTGACAACAGTAAATCCTCTTGTACAAATTGCGACGGCCACTTGGGGTGGCCGGGAGTTACTACTAGTTTTCCCTAACCTGGGGAATTTCGGGATGACTTCCGGGACACGGCTTTCCTACGGGATCATGCTCAGACGCCAGTGTTTATAGAGTTTGTCAAGGAGTAAACACGCTCCTGCTGGATGCCCCCTTCTCCCAAGTCGTTGTCAACGGATACACTAGCCCAGGGTAGTTCCTAGTGGAGACAGGGTCCTCCTAAGCCAAGACAAAGTCCCTCGGGACTCCTGGTCTTTATTAAAGAGCTGGAGTTGAATTATATTTGGGTGGATATTCTGGGGAGGCTAAATGAAATGCCGAGTAAATTAAAATAAAATTCTATTGTCTAATTATGTACACACGGTGGTAACGGGGTCCTGTTACCAAGAAAACCTAGCGATAATGGGCGGCCAGAGGCAGAGGGGGTTATTTGTCTTTAAATGTTGGACACGCTCGGATTATACGGGGTGGCAATGCGGCAACGGCGCTTAAGCGGTGCAGGGTGGTGGCAGGATGGTTGTTAATAGCGGGTGTTCCCAGGCGGGCATACAACCTACGGGTGCGTCGGACACCACATCGAGCTAAGTTAGCTCCACACTAATTCGTATGGCCCAAACAAGCATTAGCCAGGATACAGGGGGCGGCTTCCCGGAGGGTCGTTTTTGACTGGAACGGAGAGTGCAATCACTCCAACCGTTCCGATACACTATCCCTCTGTTCGGCCGCTTCCCCAGTGATCCCGGGGGAATCGGAGCCGCAGGACCGTGGTCCCCTAACCGCCCAGGCGAAGCTCGCGAGCACCGTCCCTGGCGATGCTAGCGCGCAGCGGTCTTCAGCAGGTCCCGTCTCGCCGCCCGAAGGCACCCAGCGCCGCGACAGAGCGTTAAACAATTTCACCACAGGCCTGCTAAATAATATTCAACTGTCACGTACCTGGGGCTTTCCTCGGCGGCGACGTTCACACGGCAGACTCTCCGGTGGTGACCTGCACTGGCCTTGCTCTCTGCTCCCTCTCTTCAGCTGAACTTTTCATCGGCGAGTTCTATCACGGCTCCCTTACTGTCGACGTACTCACTTCTCTGCGGCGACACTCGTACTGCCGGCCGTCTCCGTTCTCTCCGGCTCATATTCTCCGTCGTCGTGACCATCCTTGCCCCCTCCCTACTACGCACGTCGCTCGACGGCCGCACCTTGTCCCACTGCCACCGTACGCGAATCCTTCCTCTCTTGTAAATGATAATTGCGGTTTATTACGCGGTTGCATTTACTGTTGCTGCATTTATTAATTGAGCTAAATAATCCCTTTAAGATTAGTCACCCCGTGACAAAATAATGAATCGAGATTTGCAGTGATCCGTTAGGCACTTATTAAACAGTGCTTTTCAAATGATCCTAGATTTTTTTTAAATCGTGTGGAGACAAATCTGGAGACCTAGCTGGCCGCTTAGTGGGTCCTCTCGTGCCTCTTCATGGGTTAGGAAATGTCACATTATCTCTTGACTGAAATGAGGTGGGACCCATCTTGTTGGAAGTACACATTGGGGAAATCATTTTGAAACAATTATCTGATACGTGGCAGAATAGCTTTTCCTAATAATCTTAGATAGCGGAACCTGTTAAAGTCCAGTCAAAGAAGAAGGGTCCAATCACATGATGACTAACAATTCCGGCCCATACGTTTAGTTTTTGAGGATATTGGGTATGAATTTCTTCCATCCAATGGGGGTTACCTACTGTTAGATCAATATCGACAATTGTGTCTTACACTACCATTAAGGCAAAAGGCAGATTCATCAGCGAAACAACGTAGTTTAAAAATCTCCATTTTGTTGAATAGTCTGAATTATTTGTTCTCAAAATTCGATCCTTCTATTAAAATCCTCTACAAAAACTTCTCGAATGTTATGAACCTTATAGGAAAAATACTTTTCCCAGTGCAAAATCCGCTGTGCAGAACGCCTCGAAATCTCGTTTGTCCTAGCAAATTCTAATGCAGAAGTTCTGCGAGTTTCTTGTACAGCAAACAAGATATTCAGCGTCTTTTCATCCGAAGTAGCGGTTATAGGGCGGCCGGACTTGGGGAATTTTTACGCTCACTGTTTCAGTTGTGGTGAAGTTTGCTTGCCGTAGACCCGTTATAGGAGAGCGGTCAGAGTGAACGTCATTGAATAAATAACAAACGTCATTACATAAAATTAACAAAATATTGATGTTTTAATTTACAAACCAAAACGCTTGCCGCTGTGAAAGATCAGGCTATTAATTTTGACAAAACTGATTTTCTGTTTTCTGGATGAAATTTTTATATATCTTATAATATATATATATATATATATATATATATATATATATATATATATATATATATATATATATATATATATATATATATATATATATATATATATATATGTATATATAAACAGATTTTTTCCCTTAGGGCTCGTCCGCGGCCTTGACGCCCCGATAGCACTGCAACCTTTGGTTGATTGTGCATACCCTTAGTCTTACTCCACCCATTCCAAAATCACTGTGTCTTGAACTAGTCTGCACAGCGCTTGGTAGGGTGAAGTTTTATATTGCTCTGTCTCCGGTCTAGACTGTCCGTAGATCAGTTGTCTTTTGCGGTCCAGAGCTTTACACTCGCACAAGATGTGTTGGGCTGATTCCCCCCTCCCCCCACAGAGTCTGCATGCGAGGTCCCCTTCGAACCGCCCCATTTTATGCAGGTGTTTCTTGACGGCCATGTGTCCCGTCAAGAGACCTGTTGTGTTTCTGAGCTGTCCGCTGCTAAGATTTAGCATCTCCACAGCTCTCTTTGAACTGGGTCCGTCAATTATTGACTTCCCATGTCTGAGCCCTGGACAGTCCGCCCAGTACACCTTGTGTTGGTTTCTGACCCAGGACTTAATGGCTCCCCTGGCCGGTTCTGGTCCCATAAATGGTTCTGCTGACCCTCTCTTCGCGAGACTGTCAGCTTCTTCATTGCCTTTGACCCCCGAGTGACCCGGCACCCAGATGAGGGTCACCTCATTCTGCACAGCCAGGTCGCTCGTCTCGTCTCGGCACTCACTCACCAGCCAGGAATTTACCCGTGGGCTACTTAGTGCCTTAAGGGCTGCCTGGCTGTATGTGGCTATGAGGATCCGCTTGTTGGTGTAGCCCCTCCTCTTGTTCTCCCGCACACAGTACAGGATGGCGTACATCTCGGCCTGAAACACCGTTTCATGGGCTCCGAGGGAAATACTATGACTTACCCTCGGTCCTTCCGAGTAAACACCTGCCCCCGTCCCACGCTCCCCGCCGGATCCGTCCGTGAACCAGACGAGCGCGTCCCGTGGTATGCCCAGCATCTCCTCTCGCCATGCCTCGCGGTCGGAGATTTACACTGTAAAGTTGTTTTCCCTGCACATTCGCCGGCTCGCGAAGTCTGACCTCATTTCAAGCATGGGCTCCTTTACGATCTCCTGAATTTTGCAGTGGCCCCTGAAGCCTGGGTTGATCTTCAGTCTACCATTGCAGGCTAGTCTGTATAGTCCTAGCCTGGCCTCCCCCATAATAACTAAGTGTAAGGGGGGGAGGGGTAGATCCAGCAACACCTCCATGGCGGCTTTTGGGGTTGAAGACATGGCCCCTGTGATGCCTAAGCAAGCCATCCTTTGGATCTTGCCTAGTTTTTGTTTGGCACTGGATTGTGTCACCTTAGGCCACCAGACCAGTGCCGCATATGTTAACGATGGTCTGACCACCCTTGTGTACAGCCAGTAAACACATAAACTTATATATATATATATATATATATATATATATATATATATATATATATATATATATATATATATATATACTGTATATACTGTAACATACTCAGGTGATGCATTTGAGTTTTGAATTGGGTAAATTATTATAGATAATAAACACAAACGGTGTAAGTTGAATAGCCTCAAGTTTAGACTGTATATTTATATATATATATATATATATATATATATATATATATATATATATATATATATATATATATATATATATATATATATATATATATATATATATATATATATATATATTTACACTATACATATCCGTCTTAAGTGAGCTGGATATCTACCGTGGCCTGATTTGAGTCTGACCAAAGCAGATGAGTAACTCCTTGACTCAATATGTTTATACAGCTCTATATTTTTGTTGGAAGATTTGGGTTAATTAGTGTATAATCGTTTTCGGATCGTTCTACATGTTCCCTTCATTATACTTTCCAATCGTCACTTGCTCTTTGCTTAATTTCTATGACATCGTCTGTATATCGTACTTTTTCCATGCCAATAACTTTTTTATCTATAACGTGTTTCGCATATTTATCTGCTATTTCGTTGCCTCTAATGTTCTCGTGCCCCTTCATCCATATAAACTCCATAGTGCTGTCTTGCTTAATTAACTTGGTGTGTATGTTGGCAATTTTATTTGCAATTGAGTTGGTGTAATGCTTTGTGCCAAATTGTTTTAGTGTTATTAGTGATGCCTGGCTATCACTTAGTATTGCTAATTTTTTTTAGATGCTGATTTTCGCGCCTTGCCTTTTTAATTGCATATAATTCTGCTGTATATATTGTAGCATACGAATTGAGTTTGTATGGGACGGAAAATTTAATTGTCTCCTCGCAAAAGGTACATCCTGTGTCATTGTTGTTTTTTGCTCCATCCGTAAATATTTTTGTTTATTTTGTATATTTATCTAAAATGTTTAATACTCTTTTCTGGTTTATATTTGAATGTACAGTATAGTGCGGTATTGTAACAGAAAAATTGGTTATTATGTATTTAGTATTTGTATTAAACCTTGCTGGTTTTGTTGTACATATTAATTGATGTTCGAGATCTCTCGTGAAGAAGGCATCTGCTAGCAGTGGACTGCTTTTGATTTTCCAATATGGATTGTCCAAAATTTCTAAAGACAAATAAAAGAATTGTTTCGATACTTGATCCATTTGGCTTCTCTTCTTCAGCACAAATTCCTGTGCTGAGACTTGGATTAGAATGAGAAACGGTGGCTCCGATGCTTCTCCAAATATAATTGGTGGATCTGAGGGCTCCAATACAAATTCGCAAGGCTTTTAACTAGATGGTTTCAATAAATTAAATATTCGTTTTTTATGCTGAGCCATAAACAATACATCCGTAATCTAATATAGATCTAATATATGTTCGACAAAAAATAAGGGCGGTTGGAGTGTCCGCTCCCCATCTTCTATGGATTACGGTTCTTAGTATGTTAATTCTGCGTACACTTTGGTTTTTATATTATTTATATCTGTTGTCCATGATAATTTTCAGTCAAATGAATGCCAAGGTACTTGTAGGTGTTCGCTTTTTTAATACAGTAGGTACTGGTTTGGATACTGTTTGGAACTTGTAATCGGTGCCGTGTGACGAACATGGCCGCAGGTTTTTCCTCACTTAACGTGAATCGTCTCTCTTCAGTTCACATTTTCAATACGCAGACGATATGTCTTAAGAGCAGGATGCATTCTTGGTATGAGTCTGTTTTGACACATATGCATAGATCATCAGCATCTTGCAGACAAGTTATTTCGGTGCCCATTTGATAGAAGCTTTGTGTATAGATGTTGAATAATATCGGAGTGAGGGATGATTTCTGTGGAAGACCTTGATGTGTGATTCTGGGTCCATGTAGAATATTTTTGGTGTCTCTATTGTACACTTTTCTGTTGTAGAATATTTGAACTATATTGACTGCACAATTTCGGGTATACCTATTTGTATAAGTTGTTGCACCATGAGTTGTAAATTTATCCAGTCATGTGCACTTTAAATGTCGACAAATAGGCACATAAAGTACTTATTCCAGGCAAATGTGCTCTGAATATATATGATTAATTGACCTACTGCATCAACTGTCACCAATCCTCTTCTAAATCCATATTGCCTATCAGAAAAGATATTATTGTGGTCGCCAAACCACTCCAGCCTATGTTTGATCATTATCTCTATTGTTTTTGTACCGCATGGCAACAGTGAGATAAATCTTTACCCCGTGGCTGATTGTGGGCTTTAATTGTATTTTCGAATGAGACATATAACCTTCTTTAGCTGTTCGATGTATTTACCTCCGGACCACCAGTTATTATATACCTCTAATAATGCTTCCTTTAGCTCTTCTGTCGTATGATTGATAATGTTATAAGTAATTTTGTCTATGCCTGGTGATGTATTTGTAGTATTTTTTATTGCCACTTTTAACCCTGTGTTTGTAAATGGGGTTTGAAATGGATTATCCATGCTAATCTTGTTTGGGTCACAATTCCCTATTTGATTAGCAGCACTGGGGGCCACTTTGTTCAGTAACTCCTCAATTAGTTCTCCAGTAATGGTTTCATTACTCTTTATGGCATATATGTAATGTATCTTTTTTATAAAAGTCCATATGTCAGATATCGGTGTATTTTTATTGAGTGAATTAACAAAACTTTCCCATGCTTTTTAGTGAATTTTCTTTAAAAAATTCACTAATGAGGAGATCGAAACTTTTAAATTTTGAAAAAATTTCTTCAAATGCGCGCTAATTAGGCCCCCCAAAACACATATCCGGGGTCAGTTTCAATTTATATATATATATATATATATATATATATATATATATATATATATATATATATATATATATATATATATATATATATATATATATATATCACATCGATAACTCAAAAAATAATAAGACGATTTTGATTAAATTTGGCGAATACCTTCATTTTGCAAGTGGCTTGGATAAGTTCGTTAGCCAGGAAAATCGGCACAGGTTTTCCCGGAAAATTTTGTGTTTTCTTTCGAAAAAAAATTATATCTCCGGAATTAACAAAGTAAGGGCAACCAAATTTAGGTCGTGGGTTTAAAAGAACTTGAACCTAATATGGAATATAAAAAGAAAATGTCTCAAGAAGAATGTTTTACCAACCCTGAAGTCTTAGTTTCAACCGTCACTGTCCTTCATTTTACTGAAATATTCCAGAAAATTCATTTTAAATAGACCCTTTCTCTGATGCTTGGCAGTAGCCTTAGCTATAGAGTTTATCGTTTACAGGTATATAATTTTTGTCGAATTTTCGTAAAAAATCAATAAAGTTCAATATATCCGTTATTATACAAGATATAAAAAAATGTATACATTAATTATTAAGTGTCTTGAGCTACATCTTAAAAAAATATTTTTACAATCGCAGGTTGGCCCATAAGTCGTGGGTGATACAAATTTTCTTTTTTTTTTAATCAAACACTCCTTATGTTATTGCCTTTTTGGATTTTCCATCGAAATATAATGCATGTTTGCAAGAAAAGAAATTCTGGACGCAGAAAGTGCGTTATGGTAGCGAATTTGGATCAAATGCTTCATATTTTAATAACTTAATTTGCTATTAACCTATAAGGTTGACCAAGAAACGAGTTTTTTCCGGAACACTTTAAGTTTACTTTCGGAAATTTTACTGGTAACCAAAATTGATACCTGCTTTCTTAAAAAAAAAAACACATATTTGCTATTAAAAACATTTTTTTTTTCAATCGAACACGCCGTATGTTATTGCATTTTTGCATTTTCCATTGAAATATAATGCATGTTTGTAAGAAAATAAATTCGGGACGCAGCAAGTGTGTTATGGTAGCGAATTTTCATTAAATCCTTTAATTTTGAATTTGCTATTAACCTATAAGGTTGACCAAGAAACCGGCTTTTCGGGAACACCTTAAGTTTACTTTCAGAATTTTTTGTACAATTGTTTCAAACAATAAAGATTTTGATGAAACGTTGCACATTGTTTCTACTATATAGGTATACTGGTAACCAAATTTGATGCCTGATTTCTTAAAAAAACACACATATTTGCTATTAAAAACATTTTTACGAATATTCACTACCAAAACGTACTTGCTGCGTCCAGATTTTTGGCTTATTTGTTTAATTTTTTTCTTGTACTGGGCTTCTACTTTTTTTATAATTTAAATAATTTTGTGAAGTGGCTGCCCTATTGTATTGTAAAAGCGCTTGTTTCCGTTGATGAAACATATTTGTACATTCGCTGTTCCACCAAACCGGTGGTTTGTGATTTATGTAATGGGGTTTTGTTTCTTTGATTGTGGCGTTTGCTGCCTCTGGTTCAACATCAATTATAATTTTGTATTTATCTTTATTGTTTTGAACCTGTGTTACTTCTATAATACGATTATTGATTGCGAATTGAAATGCATCCCAGTCGGCCGTTGACTCCTTCCATTTTATATAAGGTGTTTTGAATATTTTTTCAAAGGTAATATTCTATTCTATTTATCTTAAGTGATGGTCGAAGCTAAGGGCCTCCCTTAATACACTCCAACTTATCATTGTAGCTATAATAGGTGTTGGTAACGTCAGATCGAATGCCGAAAGAGTCTGAGAAGGTGGTGTAATTTTTATGGCTGAACCATCATTTAAGATTATTCAATTTAAATGATCTACCACTTTGCATAGCTGTCTTTCATCCCTATTATCACTTATTGATCCGCATAAAACATGACGACACGGCGGCCACCGCGGCCGCAACACACATCAATACCCTTCAAATCATCCAGAACAAAATTCTGAGAATGGTTACCGGAGCGCCATGGTTTGTCCAAATCTTATGCTTACCCGCTAACGCCCCCGCAGCAAAAACAGAATGGAAACATTCATACCCAAAAAGTCATTGTGTGAAATCTTTCCGACGGAGGTATGGACTAAGGTCCGGTACTCCCAGGGATATTGATATCCCACGGCACTACAATGTCGTAAATGAGGTCTGCATGAGCATTTCTCCCTCCTGCATCCAACACCCCAAAAAAAGTGTTTAGATTATTTTCTTCTGATGACGCTAACTTTATTAGTGAAACGATTGTCAGGTCTTTTTTAAATATGGTGTGGTGATTTGGGTTCTCCAAGTGTACTTATCAGTGCCCATCATAGGTTCTAATCTTCACTTAGCTATTTTTCATGTTAGTATTTACTATCACTTCAATTTGTTTAATAAGATTTTCTTTTGTTGACATAAAGTATTCACGATGTGGGTTAGGTAAAATTGTGTTTGTTTTATTGGTTATTTTCTTTGTTAATGAGGATGTTGGTGTTGTTGGTGAAATAGGTGAAAGTGATGCCTTCTGTTTTTGAGGTTGGCTAACGTAATTTTTCTTCAAACCAAACATGATTGAGTTTGTGGTTTTCTTATAGATATTTGATTTAATGTTAGTAAGTTTGGAAAGTTTTCTAGATTGTTCAGAATGTAAAATTTATTACTTGTCGCAACTGTGGCCTAACTGGGATTATTACCTATTATTACGACGTCTTCAAATAATACGTTTTCTTAAGCCATAATTTTTTTGATATTTTTTTGTTTAATGTAAGTAGGGCCAGTTTCTGAAATTGACTTATGGTCACTAGTTTTACAAAATACACAGTAGCTACTATCTGGACATTGAGAATCACTATGTTCGCAAGAGCCTCGGTGGTTTAGTAGTAAGAACGTGTGCCTCTGAAACGAAGGTTACTGGGTTCGATCCCAGGGTACTCCTTTCACTTTTTCAGTGCATACTGTACAATTAACATCAACCGAGGTCGTTGCATTGTATTTGAGTAAATTGAATGTCTGCCCGTTCCTCCCTTCGGAGGGGGCGTAAAGCCGTCAGTTCCGCGTCCATGCGATGTTGGGCACGTTAAAGAGCCTTACCCTCCTTACAGAAAGGCAGGGGTTCGGCAAAATTTTCAGGATAGTGAGGTGAAACTGCTCCCTGGCGTCGGTGATTGGCCATAGTCGCGGAAATAGGCCGACGTTAAAGAAATAAAACACACACACACACACACTATGTTCACCTGCACAATTTATGCAACGCTGTTTTCCCCTTCACTGATTCCTTGTGTGTCCGAAGGGCAAATACTAGAAGCATTGAATCACAGGGTGGATATGGGGTTCTACAGTAAATTCACACAAATCTATTTCAATTTATAATGGAGTCTCTGTTCCCAAAAACGTTACTATTATCATTTGCCTTTTTACCAATTTTTTCATCCGTTATTCGCCCCATAATTCTTTTAATTTCGACTACTTTATGATCTGATATAATATGTTGATATAAATAATTTTCATCGAACATAGTATCTACCATTCTGATTATTCCCTTTTTGTGGTTGAAAAACATAGGTATATATGCAATTAAATCATTGTCTTTTAAAGTTTAATGGTTAACTAAATTATTTGCTATCAAAGTACGAAATGCAGAGGATTATATTAGGCTGACTAGGACATATACACTTAGAATCCCTAGCGAGGATCAATGGAGGGAAAATGGGGTTACTTTCCAGCCTGCTAGCCTGGTCTGTTTTTTCCGACGGATCACGGTTGGAGGAGCAGCACTCCTCCGGGGTGGGAATATACATTAATAGCCTGGGGGTGCGCGAGAGTTATGCTCTGGTCGCATATACCACGGTATTCTAAACGGAGGTGTACCCTATTCTGTCAGTATCTAATCGACAGGATGTAATGATGACCCCTAAGAAATGGGTATACATTTGCTTAGATAGTCAGGCGGCCCCAGTCTGCGCTTCCAGTATTAGGTCAGTCCTGGTTCAGGAGTGCGCTGACGCTCTTACGGGACTGTCCAGCACAAAGGAGCTACAACTTGTGTGGGTTCCGGGACAAAGTGGCGTGGCGGGAAATGAAGTGGAGAATGACCTAGCAAGGTTTGGTTCCCGGCGGCCGTTCTGTGGCCCAGAGCCTGCTATAGGCATAAGTAGAGAGGTGGTCTCCGACGCCGTAGATAAATGGATTGAGAAGGCCATGGAGGGGCACTGGAGGTCGGTCAGTGGCTGTAGGCAGGCGAAGGATTTCGTGGAGAGGCTGGATAGAAAAGAACTCTGGACGCAGCAAGTGCGTTATGGTAGTGAATTTTCATAAAACTATTTTTTAATAGCAATAATGTGTTTTTTTTAAGAAAGCAGGCATCACATTTGGTTACCAGTATAATCTATATAGTAAAAACAATGTGCCATGTTTCATCAAAATAACTTTATTGTTTGAAAATGTACAAAAATTTCCGAAAGTAAACTTAAAGTGTTCCCGAAAAAACTCGTTTCTTGGTCAACCTTATAGGTTAATAGCAAATTGAGCTCTTCAAATATTAGGCATTTGATCAAAATTCGCTACAATAACGCACTTACTGCGTCCAGATTTTTTTTTCTTACAAACATGCATTATATTTCGATGGAAAATGCAATAACATAAGGCGTGTTTGATTAAAAAAAAAAATTCTATCACCAACGACTTATGGGCCACCCTGTGATTGTAGAAATAATTTTTTAAGATGTAGCTCAAGACACCCTATAATTAATATATACAATTTTTTTTTCATATCTTGTATAATAACAGATATATTGAGCTTTATTGATTTTTTTTACTTTTTTAATTCTACAAAAATTATATACCATTAAACGATAAACTCTATAGCTAAGGCTACTGCCAAGCATCAGAGAAAGGGTCTATTTGAAATGAATTTTCTGAAAATATTTTATTAAAATGAAGGACAATGACGGTTGAAACTAAGACCTCAGGGTTTGTAGAACATTCTTCTTGAGACATATAATTACCATAGCCCGTATTAGATTCAAGTTCTTTTCCTAAATGTTGCCAATTTTGACGTTTAAATCGCAACTTTGACGTTTTGTGGAAAACCCCAATTTATTTTTCTTTACATGCCTATAACTTTCTTGTCTTTTGACTTATAGAGCTAAATTTTGCTGCCCTTACTTTGTTAATTTCGGAGATATACATTTTTTTCGAAAGAAAACACAAAAGTTTCCGGGAAAACCTGGGCCGATTTTCCTGGCTAACGAACTTGTCCAAGCCATTTGCAAAAGGAAGGTTTTCACCAAATTTAATCAAAAGCGGCCCATTATTTTTTGAGTTATCGGTGTGATATATATATATATATATATATATATATATATATATATATATATATATATATATATATATATATATATATAACGATAAACTCTATAGTTAAGACTACTGCAAAGCGTCAGAGAAAGGGTCTATTTGAAATGAATTTTCTGTTAACATTTTATTAAAATGAAGGACAATGACGGTTGAAACTAAGACATCAGGGTTTGTAAAATATTCTTCTTGAGACATTTTATTTCCATAGCCCGTATTAGATTCAAGTTCTTTTCCTAAATGTTGCCAATTTTGACGTTTAAATCGCAACTTTGACGTTTTGTGAAAAAGCCCAATTTATTTTTGTTTAAATGCCTATAACTTTTTTTGTCTTTTAGCCTACAGAGCTAAATTTTGGTATATAACTTGACTATAATGATATAAACCCGCGTATAAAATTTATTTGCCCTGACTTTGTTAATTTTGGAGATATAATTTTTTTTCGAAAGAAAACACAAAATTTTCCGGGAAAACCTCGGCGGATTTTCCTGGCTAACGAACCTATCCAAGCCACTTGCGAAAGGAAGGTACTCACGAATTTTGACGTTTAATATCGGGATTTTGACGTTTTGAGGAGAACCCAAATTTATTTTTCTTTAAATGCCTGTAACTTTTTTGTCCTTTAACCTACGGAGGTATATTTTGGTATTTGACTTTACTTTTTATAATGATATAAACCCGCGTATGAAATTTGGTTGCCCTTACTTTGTTAATTTTGAAAATATAAAAAAATTCGATTTTCTTCGAAAGAAAACACAAAATTTTCCGGGAAAATCTCGGCGGATTTTCCTGGCTAACGAACTTATCCAAGCCACTTGCGAAAGGAAGGTACTCACCAAGTTTTATCAAAATCGGTCCATTATTTTTTAAGTTATAGGTGTGATATATATATATATATATATATATATATATATATATATATATATATATATATATATATATATATATATATATATATAAACATATAAAGTCTGAAAGTGACCTCGGATTTGGGTTCCGGGGGTCCTAAATAGCGCTCATTTGAAGAAATTTTTTCAAAAGTCGGGATCTCCTCATTAGTGATTTTTTTTTAATTCACTAAAAGACTGTCTGGCTCCTTAGTAGGAGTCGTTCTGCGCTTCGCCGCATCATTGGGGTGCTAACAGGCCACTGTACTCTCAAAAGACACCTTACATTGCTAGGTGTCGAGAGGGATCCCATTTGCCAGGAATGCGGCGAGACTGAAGAAGCGTCTTACAACTACCTGAGTGAATGCGAGGCGTTTGGGAGTCTTCGAACAGAATTGTTTGGTTCTAGGACCCTACAGATGAGCCAGTTCCGTCCAATGGAAGACCGTCATGGCCTTTACTTAGAGGTCGACAAGGTTTGGTGACGAAACTGAGGAGGGGTAGGGCACGCCTGCTGGGGTGCCGGGGTTGGCGAAAAAGGTCCGTCGTGGCCTACTTGCCTGGCGCTAGCGTCCCCACCATTGCTACTACTACTACTACTATGCCTAACTACCGACGCCAGCGAGCAGTTTAATCTCACTATCCTGGAAATTTTGCTGAACCCCTGTCTTTCTGTAAGGAGGGCAGGGATCTTTAACAGGCCCAACATTGCATGGACACGGTAACAACGGCTCTACGCCCTCTGCGAAGGGCGGAACGTGCAGACATTCAACTTGCTCAAATACAATGCCACAAGCTCGGCTGATGTTAATGTTACAGTATATACTGAAAAAGTGAAAGAAGAACCTTGAGATCGATCGAACCCAGTACCCTTCAGTTCAGGGGGAAAAGGGTCTTACCACTGAACCACCGAGGCTCTAAATAATAAAGCCAATAACTAGTAAAACTAAACATCAACAATAAACAGGAAACTAGAATTTTACGGAGGATGCTATGGGGATAATTACCTAGTTCAGGAGGTTTTCAAAATTTCGACCGTTTTTGCTATGCACAAACGGCACCTTTTCTGAACATGTTTTGTTAATCAGTTTATTAAGGCTGAAAAGTGTAAAAGCTTGCAACACCGCGAGTTTTATGTCTTTCTCTACATAAATAAATGAAAAATGTATAATCCACTTACCGTATTTTCGCTATCAAATCCAATAAGCCAACTTAACTGGGGAGACCAATGTCGTATGTAAAACCATTTTGTGTTGAATTACGCTATTCAAAGTTACAACTCGAAACTTGATAATTAAACTATTTCCTTATTGTCAATGGTGAACCGGTAATTGTTGTAAAATAAATTAATTTCATCGTTTTGTAAAAGTTTTAAGTGTATCTTTAATTTAATTGACATTTTTATGAAAGTGTGAGTATACATTATCACACGTAATTTGTCTAATTTCTAGAAATTATATGTTCGTAAAATAGAACTGAGTTTTAATTAAATAAAGAAACAATCAAAATGTTATTTGCTGATTTATCTTAAATATAACTTATCTCATATTTTCTTCTAGGAACTGTACCAAAGGCCAAACTCATTTGAAGTAGCTTTTACGAATTATTAACAACACGTAAATAAAATTTTATATTATAGATGTAATAACTGGATAAATACCTTTACTAATTAAGTTGTAGATAATAAATTAATAATATTAAAAGAGTGACTTCTGTTTTACCATAGAGCATTATTAATTGTAATTTTTTGAAGGTCTACACAGGCGTAATAACTTATTAATATACGGTTACACGTATCTATTGAGAAATATTATCATTAAATAGTAACTATAGATTAAAATAAATAAAATATGTAAAAACAAATTTTGTATACTTAGTACATGAACAGGTATAATTATTAGAACGGTTACTACATTAAATCAACATAAATATCATATAGTAACTTAATTATTAAAGATCCAAGATGGTTATGCGGGCTGGTTTGGTGTAAGTTCGCATCCTAGACAAGACAAAATGAATTTGTTTCTTTCAAGAACTAATTCAAATATCACCATTCCGTCCGAAACTGTTCAAATTATCCAATTACCACAGTTATCATAGCAGTTCATAAAAAACTGAATTTTTGCATTGCAAAAATAAGTTAAAAATGTTTACAGTAACAATATCTAAAATAAAAATATTGTAGCGCAGTAACCGTGTTATATTTTCAAATTTTTATTTAAAATTTCAAATAATTATATCACTATTCTTCAATAACCTAGAAAATTCAATTCTAGTATATTCTGTTCCCGGTTTAAACTGAATATGTGTAAATACCAAATTTTATCGAAATAGATATTTTATTCTAGGATGTACATTTTATATAAAGACAATTCGTTTTTCTTTTTAAACCGATTAAGACAAGCAATAGAAATTGATCAAAACCACGCAAGTTTTATCAAAATCAGCTACCTTTTAAGTTAACGCAATTGTTAAATGCACCTCTAACACCCCATTTTAAAGGTCAGGTCAGGTCAGGTCTGGTCTGGTCAGGTCAGGTCTGATCAGGTCAGGTCAGGTCAGGTCAGGTCAGGTCAGGTCAGGTCAGGTCAGGTCAGGTCAGGTCAGGTCAGGTCAGGTCAGGTCAGGTCAGGTCAGGTCAGGTCAGGTCAGGTCAGGTCAGGTCAGGTCAGGTCAGGTCAGGTCAGGTCAGGTCAGGTCAGGTCAGGTCAGGTCAGGTCAGGTCAGGTCAGATCAGGTCAGGTCAGGTCAGGTCAGGTCAGGTTTTTTTTTCGAGAGGGAGGGGAAAATCTTCAGAAGACATTCGGTCATCGAGCTGTGTTGAATTCGTTCTCTCTGGAGAAATGCCTTACCAACTAAAAACCACCTCCCACAGTGCGAAGCAGGCCTGGAACTACCTTTCGGTATTACTTCAGACCAGCTTCTCCTTATGTAGCAGCTGTGCTATATTTTTTTTCATTTCCTGGTCCCTTTTCCTCATTATTTCCGTAACCACACTTTATATTGTTTTCCATTTTGTTTCTGTCTCTAACATATGCTTGAATATGTTCTCTGCTGTCAGTTCTTCTCCAGTCTCCTTTGTAGCTCGTTCTCTTATCTCGTCCCACCTGATGCATTCTAGAACCGCGTGCTGTGGTGTTTCATGTTCTCCACAGTGGATGCACGTATCAGTGTTCGCCAGCCGGAATCTTGCCAGGTAGGATCCGAAGTTGCCGTGCCCAGTCAGGAACTGCGTTAAGTAGTATTCTACTTCTCAATATTTTCGGGTAACCCAGGGCCTTATTTCTGGGATTAATTTCTTTGTCCACTGTGCTGTCAATGTTTCCTCCTGCCATTCTTGCTGCCATTTGCTCATCGTCTTCTCCCGTCTTCTGTTTTGATCAACTTCTTGTTTTCATCTTTCCCATATGTGCGCTCTGCTACAAGTAGCTGTATGGGAATCACTCCTGCTATGACCTCCGCTGCCTTAGTTGAAACTATTCGGTAAGCACTTGTTATTCTAATTGCCACCTTTCTCTGTATACTTTCTAATAATTTCCTCAATTTTGTTGCCTCAATCAAATCTCTCCATGCTGTAGCACAATATAATATGATGGAGTTAACAACGCTGCACAGTATCCTTATTCTACCTGCTCTTGGGCCACCAGCATTCGGCATTAAGCGGCTCAGGACAGCTGCAGTTTTCTCTGCTTTTTCAGCAACGCTCTTCACATGGAAGCTCATATTCATGTTATGCCCAATTTTCAGACCAAGATATGTTAGGCTTCTCTATGATT
Source organism: Tillus elongatus (assembly GCA_964006375.1). Lineage (NCBI taxonomy): Eukaryota > Metazoa > Arthropoda > Insecta > Coleoptera > Cleridae > Tillus > Tillus elongatus. The sequence goes on from OZ023270.1 coordinate 54,403,382, forward strand.
CTATTTCTAACTTCCCAGTTCTAGCTGTAACGGTTTTTAGGCTTCTTCTGCCTGTCAGTATTACCACCTCCGTTTTCTGTGGTGCTAGTTGTAGTTGCTTCTTCTGCATCGAGATTTCAATATTTCCAATCGCCCACTCTATTTGTTCTTCAATATCTTCTTTGGCTCTCCCGCACACTATCACGGCTAGATCATCGGCATATCCTACAGTGGTCCAATGTTCCAAAGGGTCGGACCCAGAACCGATCCCTGTGGAACACCACTTGTCACGTTCATTGATAGACTTTCGTCTACCAATATCTTCCTTTCCTTCAAGTAGCTGCAGACTAATTTAATGAGGTACGGTGATATTCGCCTTTCCTTTAATGTCTCTATTATTCCATTCCACGGCACTGTATTGAAGGCATTTCTCACGTCGAGCGTTACCAGAGCTGCATAGTTGTCGCTATTTTCTCTTGCCTGTTTTACTAAGCTTTGTACTTTTTGCACAGCGTCCATCGTAGATAGTCCTCTTCTAAATCCATGTTGGGTAGGTGCAAAATTTCCCATCTTTTCGATTTCATCGAGCAGTCTTTTATTTATGAGCTGTTCATAGAGTTTAGCTAACAGGTTTAATAGACATAGGGGACGGTATGACTTTTGCCTTGTTTTTCGATTAGAACTAATCTACCTATTTTCCATTCCTTAGGAAAATGACCTATTTTTAAGAGTCTGTTAAGCGTTGGTTCGAGCAGTTCAGGTTTCTGTATTGCAACTATCCTAATCAATTCTGGTGGAATTCCGTCAGGTCAGGTTTCCCCCCTTTATTCTGTTTCATGCATCTTTTATTTCTTCCGTGGTGAACGGCTGTATGTTGCCTTCTTCTACATCTATTGGCGGCCATTTCACTACCTTATGCTTAGGGAATAATTCCTTGGCAATCTTTAATTGTTGCTCATCGGAGCATTCAACAGGTGAGTGCATACCTATACGCCCAGTAACAATTTTGTACCCTGTGCCCCTTATATCTCTGTCTATGTCCTCACATAGCTTGCTCCATGTTAGTTGTTTTGCTGTTGTGATAGCTTTTTTTAGTGTGCTTCAGCATTCTTTATAGTTGTATTGTATCTTTGCTCGCCTGTTTTCTTCTATGTTGGCTTTACTATTTGCTCTGGTTACTTCTCTCTGTGTTTTGAGGCACTTTCTTCTTAGTTCAGCGATTTCCTCTGTCCACCAGTAGGCCCCTATGCGACCGTATTTTGCGTGTTTCTTTCTTAGCACTGTGTTACATGCGTTTATCAACACGTTTTCTAGGTCTTTCGCATTTTGGATACCGTTTTCGCGTTTGGCCTCTTGTTCTACCTTCTCAAGTAGTTGTTTCTGCTTCTGGCTGTTGTATATCCATCCCCTTCGGTGCAATCGATTCTCGTTTCTGCTTAATGTGTCTTATATTTCTATTTGTAGAGTTTTATGATAGCTCAGGTTTTCCTCCTGATCGATATACCACTTCACGGATCGACCGAGACTTGTTGAGCACATCGTGACATCAATGTAGGAAGATCCTCTATTTCTCTGGAATGTCGGTTCTTTTCCATCATTTAGGATGATATAGTCTTTTTGACTAATCCATTCTGTAAGCAGAGTTCCTTTTAGTGAATTTTATTTAAAAAAATTCACTAATAGAGAGGTATCGATGGTGAGACTTTGCAAAAAAATTTTCAAATGAGCGCGAATTAGGACCCCTAGAACCCATATCCGGGGTCAGTTTCAATGTTTATATGTTTATATATATATATATATATATATATATATATATATATATATATATATATATATATATATATATATATATATATATATATATATGTGTATGTATGTATCTATGTATGTATGTATGTATGTATCCGTCTGATAACTCAAAAATAATTAACCGCTTTAAATAAAACTCGGCAAGTAATGGCTTGGATGAGTTCGTTAGCCAGGAAAATCGGACAGGGTTTTCCGGGAACATTTTGAATGGTTTTCAAAAAAAATTTTTATCCGAAAATAACAAAGATGTTTCGATAAAATTTGGTGTACATATTGCTTTAGGAAAGACCTAACTATGTGCCAAAATTCAGCTTTCTAGGGTTACAGAAAATTGAGCTATTCAAATTTGAAACATTTATGTTTAATATGACCGCATTTCATTGTCAATACGAGATCTAGTATGTTGTTGCCGTGGTAACGGAATTGCGCAGGTCTGTTAGACGCTGTAACTAACATTTACCGTATGATATAAGATCGTTTATATTATTATGTTTATTTGCTTGTGTCGACGAATTATTTGTGTCATTTGGGAAATTTTTATATACAAGTGCAAGTAAAGCTGAATATAATTATTATTATACAAGAGACGAGAAAAAATTGTATAAGTTAATTATAGGGTGTCTTGAGCTGCATCTTATAAAATTATTTTGACAATCACCGGCTGGCCCACAAGTCGATCGTTGGTGATCCCTACAAATTTTTTTCGAACAGCCTTATTTTATTGCATTTTTTATCGAAATATGTTTGTAAGAAAAAAAATCAAGACACAGTAAGTGCGTTTTGGTAGCAAATTTTCATTAAATGCTTCACATTTCAATAACTCAATTTGCTATTAACCTAAGATTTGTTGGATAGAAAACCAACGTTTAAGGTATATTGTCGGAAAATTTTTGTACATTTTCAAACAATAAGTTATTTTGGTAAAATATGGCACATTGTTTCTACTATATATTTTGCTCATAACCTTATCTCGTTTCTGTGCTTCTGTGTGCGTTAAAATGGTGTATCTGCTTGTCATAATAAGGTTACTTAAAGCACGAGGGATATACTGTTTGGTTTGTTTTATTAGTGAATTATTATTTTAAAAAATTCGCTAATAGAGAGGTATCGATGCTGAGACTTTGCAAACATTTTTGCAAATGAGTGCTAACTAGCACCGCGAGAACCCATATTCGGGGTTAGTTTCAATTTTTTTTATATGTTTATATATATATATATATATATATATATATATATATATATATATATATATATATATATATATATATATATATGTATGTATGTATGTATGTATGTATCCGCACGATAACTCAAAAAGTTATTAACCGATTTTGATTAAATTCAGCAAGAATATTTCTTTTAATCATGGCTTAGATAAGTCCGTTAGCCAGGAAAATCGGACAAGGTTTTCCTAGAACATTTTGAGTTTCCTTTCGAAAAAAATTTTTGTCTCTAAAAATTACAAAACTATTTTGATGAAATTTGGTGAATATGTTGCCTTGTGAAAGTCATTACTATATGGCAAAATTTAACTTACTAGGTTTATATAAAATTGAGTTATGCAAATTTGAAGCATTTAATAAAAATTCACTACCATAACGAACTTGCTGCGTCCCGAATTTTTTTTGCTTTCTACTGGCGATCCCTAGCAATGTGCCTTAGCGTTAAAATCCCCCTATTATTATCTTCTTTTTGTGCTGTTCAGGTAAGGTCAGGTAAGGTCAGGTCAGGTCAGCTCAGGTCAGGTCAGGTCAGGTTAGGTCTGGTCAGGTCAGGTCAGGTCAGGTCAGGAGAGGTCCGGTCAGGTCAGGAGAGGTCAGGTCAGGTGAGGTTACCCCATTTTAAAGGTCATAAAGAAATCAACATCATATCGCAAATCTGAAGTGCCCATGTCATGGTTAGTCAAGTAACATCCGTTTGAAAAAGTAATAAACTTGCAATATTACTTAAATGATTTGTTGCTTTTTAGATGTTAATTAATAAACCTTAACTATACCTTGTAACGCTTCACTTTTACGGCTGGATATATTGCCTAAATGCATTTCACATTTGTATTAAAACTCTGGACTAATTCCTTAATAAACACGCATCAATACCTGCCAGACAATTCGCTACAGACACTCGAATTTATAACTTATTAATTTAAAATAATCATACACGTTTCCTTTTGGCAATACCGACAATTCAAGTCTTAAGAAAATGGTAATGTGAAGCTACAAAAATGTTCTTTCGATTATACCTACGTCTGCACTTATCTTTCGAAAGACGGGTCATGTTCAAGGGATTTCTCAGCTTTAAAATCTGTTAAATCACACGCTTGCGGCAACAGCAGCAATGTTTAGTTTCACTTCGGAAATTGAGATATCAGTAATCACTTTATCCACAATTTTGTATCGACAAAGATACATTACCTAAATATTATTGTTGGAACAATAGTGATTTCCCGTTTTTCTTGTTATGTGTGCATTTTTGATCATTGTCGTAACTATATTGTAGTAATGCCAATACATTATACTTTTTAAGTGCACTTTATACACACAAAAATAGCGCTGCTAGTTGAATCATAACTTCCACATAGCTGTGATAATCTACTCTCTTAAGAAAGGCATTCTTATGAAATAAATCTGTGATAATCTACTCTCTTAAGAAAGGCATTTTTATGAAATAAATTTATGATCCATGACTTCCCCACAAAGAAAAGATTTGGATTCCTATACCCATGAACTTCTGAAACGTTATATTACACGAGTGCTAACGAAAATATGTCAATTTTCACCAAATCACCCCTCATTTATTCCCTACCCCCTGAGGCGATCTTACCCAAAAACATTTCGGAGTGTTCCTTTGTCGGGTGCTAACTGGGTACCAAATTTGAAGATGATATTTCAATTCGTTCGAAAGTTATTGCGCCTACTAACGGACGTACAGGTCGACAGACGTCCGGTACGCGGCGCATCTTTAACACTAAATGTTGTGGTGACCACATATCTTTGGTATACTGAAGAAAGACTGATTAAACTTGGCACTCACCATACAAAAATATGATCCCGATCTTGTCGTCATGATTACAATTTTCTTGTAGACAGTAATTGACAATTGGGTCTGAAGTTGCGTACTATTCAAATGATTCATTTTTATTGCAATTTTCATTTGATTACATTAGTTTTTCAATTTAATTGATGACGCAAAAGTACTGTTAAGTGCATCAAAAAAATTAAATCGAAGTGAACCTGAAATTATTTTACAGCTACGTAAACTAAGCGAAGATGGGGCATAAGTTTAAAATTCATAAAAATACTTTTGTCATTTACTATCAATAATAGATGAACTACGTATAAGTTTCCTAGTGCAATAATTCGGTCCGATCAGATCTCTTCTCATTCGCAACAGTTTGATAAATTTGTAATTTAACTTATTAATAACTTGAACCTCAGTAAACGTACTTATTTCGAATTTTCGGCACGATATTGATTTCTTAAGATATTTAAAATGAGTTGCCACACGACATGGGAATCCATTTAAATAAGGACGTGCATTGTCGTGTTGGATAGGGGGTTCAGTTAACCCTCGTAAATATGGTAGTTCAAACTGGATCACTACAGAGACAACCTTGTCTGATGATTACGGGCACGATAAGCACCGCACCATAAGGCGTTCTGAAAGTTCCCCCTTAACATTCCACATTCTTCACATTTGGCTGGAGAGGGAGGCTAGGTGGGCCACGTACAGATTAAAACACACGGCTGATGGCATGCTGGAGGCAATCAATTTAGGAAGGACTGGACTCCTCGATGAAATTGAGAGTCATGAGGTTCTGGGAATGGTCTCAGATCTGATGCCTACTAAGACCAGTAGAGATCTGTCTTTCAAGACCGTCCTTCCGGACAGGGAGGACTAAGAATGGAACCAAATGATCCTATTGAGGGCAGATCTCTGCTCGTACACTGACGGCTCCAAAACCGATTAAGGGGTAGGAGCTGGCGCATATGAGAGCAAGAATACCATCTAGCCTCGGAAAGTATGCAAGCATACACCAGGCAGAAGTATATGCCATCAGATGTGTGCGATGGAAATTATACAAAACCATTGCACACACAAATCGGTTAAAATATATTCAGGTAGCCAAGCTGCAATAAAGGCACTTGGTTCCTACCGTTACAATTCAAAAACGGTATGGAGTTGTAACTCTGCTCTCAACGAACTAAGCAGTTGTAGTGAGGACTGGATACCAGGTCACTCAGACCTTGATGGAAATGTAGAGGCCGACGCGCTTGCCAGGGGCGGCGCCCGGGAGTACTTTATCAGATCAGAACCTGTGTCGGTGATATCATCATGCACAGCAAAATGCACCTTAAAGACATGGGCAGATAGAAGGACAGCCTAGCGATGGCAAAATCTGTCAGGATTAGCACATTCTGAGGCCTTCATAAATGGAATTTCAGAACCAGGGGATAAAAAACTTCCAGAGATAAACAGACAACTCTGGTCGGCCTGTATACAAGACTCCGCCGCTTGTGTCACCACATGCACCGTATTGGTCTCGGTCAAGAGACCGAGTGCCGGCTGTGTATAAAAAGTGACGAAACAGCAGAGCACGTACCATAAAAATGGTGTATACGAACGAAGCCCAACTGTGATATATCGTTGGCATAAAGACTCTTTGTTGAAAAACTCCCACCCAAGCTTCTCCATCGACCGTGTTGTGGAAACTTTGTCTTGTAAAGCCGCAATCCTCAAATGACCATCTTCACATGGTGAAGTTGCTCGAGATCGTCCGGATCCATGACGACGGTTATGGATTCTTTTTTCAGACTACCTGGGCCAGCACTGTAACACTCTTAACACGCCACACACTATGTGGCCGGAAATTTGTCTGATTGAAAAACCGGCTTCCCAATGCATCCCATTTCGAATTCACTTATATGATTGTAATTGTTCTGTAAACGACGCATAGGCATAATGACTTAGTGACTTAATAAATTGAGTAGAAATTGCTACGAAATATAACATCAAACATAAAGCAACGCAAATTTAAAGACATAATTTTTTTATAAACAAATTAAAACAGTGTACATTTGTTAGAATTTCTGCCCATATTGTTATCATTTCTTATCACAGACAATACATAGAGTAGTATAGAAAATTTCATTGCAATTGGTCACTCTTACTGGGTGTTCAGTTTTTTTAAGTAAGTATATGCTGGTGAGACAGAGGCAAGCAATTGTCAACTGGCTGGCGCGTTGACTAGACTAGACTCAAATGTCAAATGATTTAGCGTTTTCCATCCTTGTCTAGGCGACAACAATGACCGCATTTTAGAGGCTTACCTCCCTAACTGTGTTTCCGGCCCAAAAACCAAAATTAAATTTCTTTTTCAGTAAAACTACGTCGACATATTTTTGAAGCTACCAACATTGGAGATATGTTCCTAATAAGTCTTTTTGGTCACTGTTTTAGAAAAATGTATTAAGTCACAATCATAATTGACATATTGACATGTAGCGTTGCATACGAAATATTGCTTAAGTTAAGACACTGTAGAATGTTTAATGGGTCAAATATATAATTTGACAAGGAAGGTACGATTCCTCACCTGGAGGTTCAAGAGCTTTCGCCAGATATTTTCTGTACAACAGCTGTTTCCTTTGTATGACGCTCTGTTTAAGCCACATTTAACATATGGGATACTTCTTTGGGGTGGTGCTACAAACAATTATATATGCATGCTGGAAAGGGTGCAAAAATGGATCCTCAAAATAATACTTAAAGAGAATATTACATATTCAACGGAGAGTTTATATACTGAGTCCAGTGTGTTCGATATTAAACAGTTGTTTTGCTTTTCGCTTTTAAGTTGGCAGCATCGAAACGTAAATCAAAGATTAGGTATAGGCAATGAGTATTTTACTAGAGGAAGTCTTCAGGCGGTTTGTGTGCCTAGAGTCAGGAAGACGCTATCTCAACGAGCGTTTTCTTATCTTGCCCAAAGATTTATAATACAATACCGAGCGAATATAAGAGAATAAATGGAATTAACTTGTTTAAGGCAAAAATCACAGAGTGGATCAAGGCTAAATCCGGAATGGAGATTCACAGTATCATATATATATATATATATATATATATATATATATATATATATATATATATATATATATATATATATATAATGTTTACTATTCTCAGGAAAAATAGACATATTGGTGTATTTTATTTGGAAAATCAGTTTGCGTACGGTTAATAAATGATTGAGCGTCAGTATTTGAATATATGTGTGTAAATGGCCGGTGAATATGACTGATCGTGTGAGTGTATATTGGTGTGTGGGATATAAGTATACAATTGGGCGATTGAATGCGTTTGTGGATGTGTGTGTGTGTGTGTGTGTGTATGATGTGTGTGTGTGTGTGTGCGCGCGCGCGTGTGTGTGAGTGAGTAAGTAAGTGAGGCGTACAAGTATATGGGTGAATATATACGTATGGATGTGTGTTCGGGATGTTATTTTATAAAATGTACTAGCATTGTAGGTATAAGTTTGGAATTGGGCTTAATACGTCCTTTTGGTGGTGATAAACTGTGGTTCGCTAGTCTTGGGGCAGTGTAGGCGACTGTCTCGCAAGAAGGAGAGGGAGAAAGATTAATTGTGGTCCTGGGGATGGGGGGCATACAAGCATTGCTTTATAAGACCCTCAATCCTGGGGATTATACTACATGCCAGGATTATGCGTCTGGTTTTATATGTGTGTGTATATATGGCATACTTTCTTAGCATCACGCGTAGTTTTTTGTTTTGTTTGTTTCAATGTGTTCTTTGTTTAATGTGTGCACAAGTCACAGACTTAGCACAGTTTTGTAATTTATTTTTGTCCATTTTCTGATGTATGCTTAGTCTAAAAAGTTGTTTTGTGATACCTTTACTATTTTGTACAGAGGAGTGAGCAAATAAATATTATTATTATTATATTATTATATAAAGGCCTTTGGCCTTTCAACTCTGCGACCTTAGTGGGTCTTTTGTGCATGACTTTATTTTCTAATAGCTGCCCAAAATGTTCAGACTTTTCATATAGTTTGTTATCTTTTTGGGGCCTATTTTACCTATTTCCTCGGATATTAGGATCACCCCTCCAATGTATTTGGGCCTTTTGCAGAACTGAGCCATGCCGTAGCATAGCATATGTTCTGTTGTTTCTGCTGCTTCAGTGCAGTATCTGCAATTTTAGTGAAAACTGCAGTCCGCCTTACCCATGTTGATAAGGTGGTACCTTACCGGGAAGTGTCCCGTAAAAAGTCCCGTGATTAAACTTCCTGTTCAATTCGAAAAACAGTTCAGACTTCTCTGTTTGGCCTGTAATTCACAGGCTGGCTCAAGACTATTGCTATGCCAACTTTTGCTGCCAGACTTGAAGCCTTTCGACAGGATGTCACTGGAATGATTGATTCAAAAATGCAGGATATGATGAAAACCATTGTAACAGAACTGCACTCTGTTGGATCTCAGATGGAAAATCTGAAGGGCAACAACTTGGATTTGATTCGCTTTGTTGATGGTGTTTATGCTGGTAGGAATGCATCTTCTTTCAACTCAATTGAGTCTTCTGGGCAATTCCTTGCCCAGCTCAAATTTGATCTCAGATCGTCTCAACCAGTCTAGAATGTTGCAGCGTGATACAAGCTCGATCACAGATAATAAAAGAAGGTGGTGTTACTACATCAACTTCATTGCTCACCAATCTAACAACTGGTGCTTCAACTATTGGATCACTGACCCCATCTGCATCTTCGGCTCCTAAGTATACCACTCCTCCAAATGCACCGGACCCAGCGGCTCCATGTTAAGTTTCTACAGCTTCAAAGAAACCCTCTTCTGGGAATGTTTCTTTTTAAACTTTTACCTTCTAGTGAAGCAATTAAAAAGAAGACGGACATAATTATCGGCGATCGTAAGCTAGCTAGCTCGAAGGTGCGTCCTGCGAACCTGATACCTAAGACATCGATCTTTGTCACAATACTTGCTACCAATCTACCTTGGGAAGAGATGAAGAATGTTCCTTTATTCAGCAACCCGTTAGATCTGGGAACTACAATGCCCTTAGAGTTAAAGTGAAAGCTGATTTAACTGCTCAACTACTGACGCCTTCTAACGGACCTGAAGGTGTTAATGTGATGAAATTTCACTTTTTTCGAGCGAGAAACACTCCAGTGTCGGGAATAATCTCGGTTAAGGGTAGATAGCTCAATGGAGAGGATATTCTTAAAGGTTATTAATTCTAATATAGGCTCAATACTATGCAAGTTTGATAGCTTTGTTGACTTTGTTGTTAACAGTCGATGTAACATTTTTGCAGTATGTGAGTCCTGGTTGTCAGAATCTGTCCCAGCCTCAGAAATATCTATTCCTAGGTTTAACACCGTTTGCAAGGCGCAGTTGAGTAAGTCAGGTGGCTTGCTGCTCTATGTTAACTTCAAGCTAAAATTTTTAATGTGCCTTGCAGACTTCAGAATCCCGAACTTGAGCAACTTTGGATTCTACTCAATTTGGGTTCACATGTGAAGGCGATAGTCGGTGTTGTATACACCCCCCCCCCCCCAATTTGGGTATTAATTATCTATTTGATCTGGAAACTGTTATCCGTTACTTTCAATTGAGTATAGGCTCCCATAAGCTGTCACAAGCGATTTGAATGTGAATATGTTAGCCAACCATTCAGTTGGTTATAGAATCTTACAAGGTATTTTTAATGATATTTCAATGACACAGCTGATTAAGGATGCTACTCGTGTTACCACTAATTCTTCTACGTTGATGGATCTGATTTTTGCCAGTGATGGATTACCGGTGATTTGTGCTGCTGTTATTGACTGTTTCCTTTCTGCCCATGATGCTGTGGTTAGCTGATATCACGCTTTGGTAGATTTTTTACAGTCCCAGGTCAGTTTAGACTCGGTTTTAAACGATCTCAAAGTCTTTAGTACTATCTGACCGCCTGAGAGGATATAGATATCTCTATTTCTGACTCTTCTTTGTATGCACTCCTATGGATACAGATTTATAGCAGGCATTTCTGCTTGGAAGATGGTGGAAGTTTTTCCTAGGGACTTAAGGAGTCTAAAATTGGGTCCTCTTATTCCCAGTCGTGCTCCCACCAGTTGTTTAGACCCGTCTGTATAACGTACATATGAGTTATTTATGAGCCCTTTACTGCCTCTGTCATATGCGTGGCGAGCATTTATAACCTCCTAAATGGGATTTTATAGTCCAGTTTAGCTGGCAGTTGATCTGTTGGTTTGGCTAGTGACTCCAATTAAATAATTTCCAGGATCTTCAAGTGGCCAACTAGGTCTTGTGGTTTGAATTTGTCTGCTTGAAATAGTCTCGAGGCACTTAGTGCTGCTTCCCTCTTTGCGCATTCCTAAATATTTAACTTCACTGAAAAATTTGGTCTGTGTTCTATTCAGAGTGGGAGTTTTTAATTTTAGTTTCCTTCTGTTAGTGAATGGGACAAGAACTATCTTATGAGGGTTGACATTAAGGCCCTCTGTTCCACACCAGTTCCTTACTATATTTAGGTCTCTTTGCATTGACAATATCATCTGCGTACCCTTGCACTATAAATCCTGTTTCGCTCAATGTAGTCATAAGTTTATCAATAACGAGCGATCACAGCATAGGTGATAGCACTGCTCCTTGAGAACAACCTTTTGCCGTTGCTATTTTTGCGTTAGTGTCATTTGTGATAGCCGTGATTACACGACTTTTTAGCATTGATTCAATCCATCTTACAATAGGGAATTTCACTCCCCTTTCTTGTAGGGCCCGTTTGATGGACTGACATGAGGTGTTGTCAAAGACACCCTATATGCCAATGAATGCACTAGGAGCTACTTCTTTGGCCACAAAGGTTTGTTCTATACCCTTAAATAAACAGTGGAAGGTATATAATCTGGATTTGCCTGCCTGGTAGGCGAATTGTTGTACGTGGATAATGGTAAATCAAAGATTTTAGGGATAAAAGTTCCATAACAAATACCATAACTCAGATCAAAATAGAACATAAAAAGTACATGTAATAATTTTTTGCAAAGTCCCTATTAGTTTAGTGAGTCATTAAGAGTAACTTTACGAAATTAAATAGGTACGCGAAACGCAAAAAATTACGTTTGCTTTAAGCGTGACTTATTTCACTAGAACTCAACTTAAAATTAAATGTGAAAAGATGAACTTGTTAGTTTTTATAAACTGTAACGGATGCGAATTGTATATAAGGATCTGTCAAATTTATAAAAGATAATACACCGTTATTTATTAAATTTAATAATCATAAAAAATATAACTGTACCAGGTCGTTAACCTGTGTTGTTAAAGACATCTCTATAACTTGTAAATATGATTCTAAAGCAACGATCATGGTATGCTTGAACGATGTAGTAGCTAAAGGAACGCACAGACTTCATTTAGAAAACACACTTTTTCTACATCATTTGTTCTATATTAGTGAATTTTCGTAGAAAAAATTCATTAGTGAGAAGATAAGGACTTTTAAATTTCGACAAAATTTCTCGAATGTGCACCAACTAGGCCCACTAGAACACATATCCAGGGTCAATCTCAATTTTTATATCTATGATATGTTATACACACACACACAAATATATATATATATATATATATATATATATATATATATATATATATATATATATATATATATATATATATATATATATATATATATGTTCAGAAAGATTTCCGCGGTATTTAATGCCTACTGCCTACTCCTTAGAGTGGTGGACTTCACCTTTGTCCACCGCTCTAAGGAGTAGGCAGATTGAAGCCTTAGAGTGTCCTTACATATTTCCTTTACCTCTTGAAAATGGCTCCAAAACATGAGCCAAAACGTCGAGTTTTCATCAATTCTGGATGCGGTTCAACCCGAGAACCAATTATGTCTCACATTAAAGACCGCGGAAATCTTTCTGAACACACACTTATATATATATATATATATATATATATATATATATATATATATATATATATATATATATATATATATATATATATATATATATATATATATATATATATATATATATATATATATCTGTGTGTATGTGTATGCAGGTCTCCCAAGTTGAGTAAACTATGAGATTATTTTTCAAAATATTTAGGTATATTTGAGCGGTGAAAATTTGTGTATGGGCGTTTCCAGAGATGCTCTATTTAATGCTAATAATTTCCAAAATGAAGGTTATACAGGCAATAGATACTAACTTCTCTATTTTTAAATGGGATACCTATATATTATTATATGTATGTATGTATCACACCGATAACTCAAAAAGTAATTGGCCCATTTTAATCAAATTTTTTAAGTTGCTTACATAAGTTCGATAGCCAGGAAAATCGGCTCAGTTTGCCGGGGAAAATGTAGGTTTTATTTCGGACAATTTTATATCTCTGGAAATAACGCAACTATGGCTACGAAATGTGGTACGCAATATATTATTATAAAAAGTACTTTATGTACTAATATTTAGATCTGTTGGTTAAAAACAGGAAAAGTTAGTCATTTAACAAATAAATTTACGTGTCACTGGTGATCAGAAAAGCGCACAAATCCAAAATATTTTGTGATGGATAACAAAATCTATTGTCAAAATGGTCAGTTTGAAAACAAAGAAGCTGAACCGAATACCGGTTATATAGAAGAAATGTCGTAAGAAGTGTGTTTTACAAAGCCTTAAGTTTCAGTTTCAACCGTCATTGACCTTTATTTATCAAAATATTGGCAGAAAATTAATTTTAAATAGACCCGTTCTCTGATGCTTTGGTAGTAGTCTTAGTTATAGAGTTTATGGGTTAATAGTGTATAACTTTTAGCGAATTTTTGTACAAAATATTTTTGAAAATTAAAAACATTTCTTCAAATAACAACTTTTTGTTGAAATGAAAGACAAGCACTTTAAGACTTTTATTTCAAGTTTAATAGTAGCTGTTGTTGCCCTTAGTTGGTAAAAACGTGCCAGGTTAACATAGACGTAGAGATTTGTGACACGAAAGGAGGTTGTTTTCTTCTCTACTACCGGATTTAATTTTTACAGCATCCACAGGCAAAAGAATTTTCTCTGTGAAGCCACAGGAAAAAGATATAAGTTCCTTTATTTATATCAGATTTTGAATATTTTTAAATTTATTTAATTTATTTCTATTTTTATTAGTTAATTTTCTTGTACAAAATGTCTTTTGATAGCAAATTTTCTTATAAATGAACTTAATGAGTCTTTGAAGGAACGTTTGTTACGAATTTTTGTATGAAAAATGATTCAATTGATGGAACATTTTTTAAATGAAATTTATCGCAAATAAGGTTTTAATGGATTTCCGTGCAAACAAATTATTTTATTTTCAATGTTAATTACAGATTGGGCATATAATTTGAATTTTATGTATTCTTTTTGGAAAATTTTGTGTAAATAGATATTTAGCGTCTTGTTTTGTGCTTCGTAGAAATCATTTTTTGTAAGATGTTTTTGTGAAATTTTGGTAATTAATGATAAATGTTTAATAAGTTATTATAGAGAAAAAAAATGTTTACGGATTTTCTTGACAAATTGTTTGCAAATTTTCATGAAATTTTTGTTGTCGAAAAAGTTTTTGTGAAAAATTATGTTTTGGGAGGTGAGTAAATAACTTTAAATGGTTGGTTGGTCAGGAAAATCGGACCAGTTTTTTTTATTTATTTAATTTATTTTTATTAGAAAATTTTCTTGTAGAAAATGTTCTTTTAATAGCGAATTTTCTTTTAAATTAATTTAATGAATTTTCTTTGAAGAAACATTTGAGAATTTTTGTATGAAAAATTATTCAATTGATGGAACATTTTTTAAATGAAATTCGTCGAAAAAGGTTTTAATGGATTTTCGTGCAAACAAATTATTTTATTTTCAATTTAAATTACAGATTAGGTATATAATTTGAATTTTATGTTTTCTTTTAGCAGAATTTGATGTAAAAAATTTTTTGCCAAATTTGATGCCTGCTTTCATTAAAAAAGACACATCTGCCATTAAAAATATTTTTATGAAAATTCACCACCATAACGCACTTGCTGCGTCCAGACTTTTATTTTTCTTTACTTCCACTTGTTCAAACTTTCGAAAAAATGTGAGAAACTTTTTTGGTTTTTTTTAATTACAGATTACGTATATAATTTGAACCTTATGTAATTTTTCAGCAAATTTTCGCGTAAAAAATGTTTAGTCCAATTTTTTTAGTGTCAAAATCATTGTTTGTTAGATTTTTGTGAAATATTGGACATTTATAGTAAATGTTAAAAGTTATTGTAAAAAATGTTTTCGAATTTTGATGAAATAAAATTGTTTATCAAATTTTCGTAAAAAAAATAAAATTTTCGTGTAACATTACTTATGCCAATTTTTGTTAAGAAAATGGCGAATTTTCGCGATATAAATTGTTTGAAAATTTTCATGCAAACACGTTCCAGGAATTTTTGTCATAAAGCTTCGTGTGAATAATTTTATAAAAATAAATTATCCTATCTTATCATATCATTATTTGCAAAGCACAAACTATCCCTGAACTCTAAATTTGTATCAATTAAGTAATAAAAAAAATCCCATAATAATCTTAATTCTAACCAGTACCTACAAATCTTGAAAACCACAGTCAGTGATTTTTAGAGACCTTGACACTGAATCGTTATAACAATTGTTGGTACCAACTAGATGGTGCCCCAACGCATTCCCCCGCAGAGGTGAGGGGATACATGAATGAGGTTTTCGGGGAAGGTGGATAGGACATACGTATGTTTGGCCTCCACGATCACCGGATCTCAGCCCGCTAGATTTCTATTTATGGGGTGAATGAATCCAAGTCAGATGTTTATACGAACCAGGTTATTACAAGAAAACAACTAGAAATTCAAGTTCGTAATTCTTTACACTCTCAACCAATGAAGCAGTTATATAGCGCTTGGAATGTTATGTTAGTGTAAATGGTGGACAATGTGAACAGTACCTGCCTATGATAATCTGGTCAGCTCTGTATGCGATACACATAAATTTCCGTAGCACCAATAAATAGTAGGCATAATAATTAAATTATTCGTTTCTCCCGAATTCAGTGCTTTTTCTTTAAACCACCAATAACTGTAGAAAGATCACTATGGCTATAGGGAATTTTAATACAATTTGAAAGAGGATCTTCTAGTGCACCTAACAAAAACATAAAATACAGGGTGTTCCATTTAAAATAAACGAGCCTGCTTATTTTTTAAGCTAAAATTTCAAGAAAATCGGTAGATAGTGACAGTTCCAGAACATTTTCTCACTTAATTAGGCATATCTGTAACTAAATTGTGTCTCTTGAATATACAAGCAAAAGCTTATTTGTACCACACACTGTATCATTGTAGACAAACTATATTATACTATTCTAAATCTTACGGAATTCAAATACGTTTTACAAACCACCCTATATATGAAATATTTTTTCTTCAACAGCACATGGGAGCTTAGCTATCCTGTAATGCATGAGGTAAAAAATATTTTCTCAACATATTGACATGAAGCGCAATCACTTTAATTAAGCCAGCGTTATTGTGAAGAGAATTTTCAAAAAAAAATATTCCTAAAACAGTAGAAGATAAGGATGGGGTTCCCTGATGAAAGTCGACCTGAAATTAAATGGGCATTTCAAAAAAATAATAGTATATAGGTGGCACATTTAAAATAGAGAAGTTGGTATCTATTGCCTGTATAACCGCCATTTTGAAAATTATTTTTATCAAATAGAGCATCTCTGTAAACGCCCTAACACAAATATTCAGCTCTTAAATATACCTAAATATTTTGGAAAAAGCATCTCATAGTTTACTCAACTTGGGAGACCTGCATATATATATATATATATATATATATATATATATATATATATATATATATATATATATATATATATATATATATATATATATAAACCTAGAATATTGACCCAAGTTCTTGCATAATTATTTCCTTACATTTCGATGAGAATTTAGAATTTAGCAACTTTCACCTTGTTTTTTACGGCAAATTGTTACTACAAAAACAAAGTCTTATGTATTGAATGTTACCCAGATAATAGACAACATCTAATTCAATTATAGCTAAACTGAATTTAAAAATATATCAGACAACAAGAAGCATAACTTTAAATAAACATTATTACGAAGCAGAAATTGTAGAGTAGAACGTTGACCTTAAGTATGAGCACATTCAAGTATATGGCAAGAATCTATCAATCTCATTGTCATTCCTGACTAGTTTTACAATGATTCATGACCATTTTTTGTGTGTACTATAGATAAATAAACATATCTAAAATAGTTATGATAAATATAATAGTGACGCATTTTTATAATACCTTTATGGCGTCATATATATCATTATTCTATAAAGTACCGAATACATATGCGTTGTATTTTACTTGGTACCTTTGACGTAATAAGGAGTAATCAGTGACATATCTAAATTTAGAGGTGTTCATGAAGGCGCCTCGGTGGTGCAAGGGTAAGAACGTGTGCCTCAGAACCGAAGGGTACTGAGTTCGATTCCCAGGGTTCCCCTTTGACTTTTTCAGTACATACTGTAAAATTAACATCAACCGCGATTGTGGCATTGTATTCGAGCAAGTTTAATGTCTTCACGTTCCGCGCTTCGGAGGGGGCGTAAAGCCGACGGTCACGTGTACATGCGATGTTGGGAACTTTAAAGATCCTACCCTCCTTACAGAAAGGCAGGGGTTCGGTTAAATTTCCAGGATGGTGTGGTAAATTTGATCCCTGCCTCGGTGATTGGCCATAGTCGCGGAAATAGACCGACGTTAAAAAATGTCCATAATATCAAAAAATTAACTAGATTTCTATCGGTGTGTCCGGCATATAGAGATTTTTAAAAAGATCTATTAGTATATCCATGCAATCTATATAGTACCGTGTACATAACTCAATCATCTATCAAATTAAAAAAAGTCTGGGCGCAGCAAGTGCGTTATGGTAGTGAATTTTCATAGAACTGAACTGGCACCAAAAATGTGCTTTATTAAATGCTTATAACTTATTTTTCTTGCAACATAATGATCTAAATTTGCTATATGGTTTACCTTTTAAAACGTAAACCTAGGTATCAAATTGTGTTGCCATAGCTTTGATATTTTCAGATACAAATATTTAAAATTTTTCCGAAAAAAACTCAACGTTTTCCCGAAAAACCTGATTTGCTTTTTCTGACTAACGAATTTATCCAAGCCACGAGAAAAGGTACCTGCTAAATGTAATCAAGATTGGCCTATTATTTTTTGCGTTATCGGTATGTTACATACATACATACATACACACACACACGACACACACACACACACACACACACACACACACACACACACACACACACACACACAATATATATATATATATATATATATATATATATATATATATATATATATATATATATATATATATATATATATATATATATATATATATATATAGGGTGCCGCATTGAAAACGAAACAGACCGATTTGCGTCCAGATAATTTTTTTTTAAGAAACGCTGACACACGTCAATTTTAATATTGAGGGGACATGTTTTGACATAAAACTCAACTTTGTCATATTTTAAATAGGGAACATGGGTCGAGTATTACATCATTTGAAAGCTGTTTCTTTTCTGAATTCAACACACTTTTTTTTTGAAGTTTTATCAACTCGTTTAAAAATTATTCACAGTTGAAGATGCAAAAACGCATTTCACTCATTCCGATAAGAAATGTGCTGATAGTCAATGTTTTGTTGGTTTGTAAACAAAAATTGACTATCAGAACATTTCTTATCGGAATGAGAGAAATGCGGTTTATTGTTTCAGTTTATCGGTCGGTTTGATACTTGATAGTACTACAGATTTAGATTTAGATTTAGGATAGAGGGCATAACATCCGAAGAAACAAAAATCAGAAGGGGTGTTAGACAAGGATGTGTCCTGTCCCCTCTACTCTTCAACATATACTCGGAGGTGGTGTTCCGGGAGGCACTGGAGAATGTGAAAGAGGGCGTTAAAATCAACGGCACCCTTATTAATAATATACGATTCGCCGACGATACGGTTGTGGTCGCCGACAGCCTACCACATCTCCAGAATATGATGGACCGCATCGTAGAGTATAGCACACGGTATGGTTTACACATTAACGTTGCCAAGACCAAGGTGGTTGTGTTCTCCAGGGCACCAAGACGGGCGATCCTTCAAATTAACAACCAGGTTGTGGAACAGATGCCGTCCGTCAGATGCCCTCGTCAACGAGAACAGTGACCCTAAAATGGAAATCAGATCAAGGATAGAACAGGCCAGAAGGACATTCATCTCCATGAAGAACCTCTTCATCAGTAGAGACCTAAACCTACAGCTTTGCACACGTATATTGCGCTGTTATATCTTCCCAGTGCTACTCTATAGCTCCGAGAGCTTGACATTCTGCCAATCAATGGAGAGCCGTATTGACGCCATTGAGATGTACTTGTATCGCCGTATACTGCGTATATCCTGGGTAAACAGGATAACCAACGAGGAAGTGCTAAGGAGAATAGGTAAAGGCAAAGAACTGCTGACAATCATCAAAGAACGAAAGCTCAAATACATCGGGCACATTATGAGGGGGGAGCAGTACGAGCTCCTCCGACTCCTCATCGAAGGAAAGATCGAGTGCAAACGATCTGTGGGCAGACGGCAGAACTCATGGCTGAAAGATCTGCGTCGATGGTTCGGACGGACATCTGTGGAGATTTTCAGAGGTGCGGTATCACGCACCATTATAGCCAGTTGGATCGCCAATCTTCGTAGGGAGACGGCGTCTTAAGAAGAAGAAGTACTACAGAAAATTTATTACACAATGGTGTATTCTGTAGAAGAAAGAGTTGAAATAATTACTCTTTTTTTCAAAAACGATGACTGTGCCAACCGTACCGCAAATTTGTTTAATGAACGACATCCAAACAGACATGTTAACAGAAAATACATTTTGGAGTTAGTTGCAAAGTTTCGACAAAGTGGTTCAGTAGCCAACAACAAAAAACGGGATCCTGAAAGTGAATTCCCGGTTAGAAATGAGACTACTGAGATTGAAGTTTTAGGACAAA
Source organism: Tillus elongatus (assembly GCA_964006375.1). NCBI lineage: Eukaryota > Metazoa > Arthropoda > Insecta > Coleoptera > Cleridae > Tillus > Tillus elongatus. The sequence continues at coordinate 54,423,367 of OZ023270.1, forward strand.
TTACAGCAGACCCAACTTTGAGCACGAAAAAATTGGCCACTGTTTCAAACATCAAAAGAAGAACTATTCAGCGAATATTGAAGCATCATAAACTTCACCCGTATAAAATTCATTTTGCACAACAACTGAATGAAGATGATTTTGATCGGCGGCTGGAGTTTTGTGAAGTTATGACTGCACGAATAGCTGATAACGAGAACTTTCTGTTTACTATCTGTTTTTCAGATGAGTGTACGTTTTTATTAAACTCTACAGTCGATCGTCATAATTGTCGTTATTGGGCAGATAATAATCCAAGAAATTTTCACGAAGTCCACACTCAAACTCCACATAAATTGAATCTGGACTGGCATTTTTGGAGACCGTTTAATCGGACCAATTTTTCTTGATGGCAATTTGAGTGGCGAAACGTATTTGCAGTTACTAGAAGATATCGTTTACCCTCTACTAACTGACATTGTTGAAAATGATGATCGCTATCAAGAAAATCAATTAGTGTTTCAACAAGATGGAGCCCCTCCGCATTTTTTGCAACATGTTGGGGAGTTTTTGAAAAAAGAGTTTCCAGAGCCATGGATTGGGCGTAGAAGTGCTATTGAGTGGCCCCCCAGATCACCGGATTTAACTCTTTTAGACTTCTTTCTATGAGACCATTTAAAGAGTAGAATTTTCGCAACAGAACGGAGTCTCTGGAAGAATTACGACGACGCATTGTTGAAGAATGCCGTCTAATAACTCCACAAATGCTCCAGAATGTCAGAGCTCGTTTTGAACAAAATTTGTACTTTTGTATGGAAGCTGGTGGTCAACAATTTGAACACTTATTTAACTGAATAAACATTTTTGAACGTTTGGTTTTGTTTTTTAGTTTATTTTTTTTTAACGAAAAATTGACTAATTAGTGCATTTCTTATCACAATGAAGGAAATACGTTCTTGCAACTCCAACTATGAATAATTTTTAAACGAGTGGATAATAAATAGTGTGCTGAATTCAGAAAAAAAAAGAGCTTTGAAATGATGTTACACTCGACCCATGTTCTCTATTTAAAATATAAGGGTTGTTATCACCACCCTTAAGGGGTTGATGTGATAAAGTTGAGTTTTATGTCAAAACATGTCCCCCTCAATATTAAAATTAACGTGTTTCAGCGTTTCTTTAAAAAAAATTCTCTGGACGCAAATCGGTCTGTTACGTTTTCAATTCGCCACCCTGTATATATATATATATATATATATATATATATATATATATATATATATATATATATATATATATATATATATATATATATATATATAGATATTTATATATAGTGTGGAACAGCCAAATAAAATAAATTCAGTATCTCAATTATTGTGCATATTTCTAAAAAAGGTCGTTTTAAATTAAAAAACTACATCCTGCAAAATGAAAACTTCACCCATACATTCAACCCCATTCGAGTGACAGTTAGGACCTCCAAGTTTTTAAATAAGAGTAGGGGCTTGCGATACCTCATGTGCAAGATCTCTTTATTCTCTATTCAAAAATGTTATCGTTTTAAAATTTATTGCGAAAATCAACAGTAAAAAATGATGTATCTGACAAACTTCGTTACAACACACTATAAAAATTAATTACTAATCGCGTCATATTCTTGATAATGATAAAAAAAATAAAAAACACATCAATCTTAATGTTGTATACAATACTGTTCACATATTCCCTTAAGAAGTAATCGGGTGATCATGCTGGCCATTCTAACAATCCTTGCCTCTCTGTCCATCGATTTGGAAATATTAAGTCACCGTACTGCCGGATTGATATGGTAATGTGCCAGTGTCCCATCCTGCTGGACCCATCTCACATTCGCTGGAGCTTGTGGGTTTGCTCTATCAGAATATAAGTTTAACATATGCCGCAATATGGTGTTAATATATGTTGTTGAAAAGACGGTTTTCAGTAGTAGTAGGATTTAATTATATTATGCCAACTTAATTTTTAAATTAAATAATTTATAAGTATAAACAAATCCATTAAGATTATAAAGACAACATTTGTTTTTAAACATGCAGATGAAAGTTTCAATAAGAAGGTTTATGCTAAAAGTCACTGTTCTAACTTGACTGTCAAGATGCTGTAATTTGGTTACTCTTTTAGTTAATATAAACAATATAAAAAATAATCCAAAAATTTTGAGCCATAGACATTTTAGATATTATTGCTATTAATTTAAATAATAAGGCTCGTATAGTGGTCTGTTTAATGTAGTTCAGCAATATAAAATACTTGTAAGTACGATTATATTATTTTTAAACTGGTGTTTACCTGCTATAATTTCAGATTGAAAAGACTGTTTTCTATCTTTCTTGTTTGACAAGTTTATTCGCTTATAGAATATCTTTATAGTCTTTATTTTCATTTTCTAACAGCTTTACCGATCTCGAATCATGAGGAAGCTTGAAAGTAACATTAGACAAGTATTTGAAACATCTAGAAACAAGAAATAAAAGATATTTTCTATCTCGGTTAACACTTTATCTCGTAAACTTACAAAAATCCTTATAAGATTAAGGTGCCATAAATTAGAAAACAATGAATAGAGAATGGCTTACCATCTGCTTTTTACTTGCTGCTTACGAATTATAAACATTTTCTGAAAATCTTGGATACATTAGAATCAATTTCTGGTAGCCGTATGGGCTTGTGGAATGTGATCAAACAAGTAAAATGCAGAAACATATTCACCGGAAATACAATATTTTAGTGGGATCGTCAACTTTTATAAAAGATGGATATTAAAATAAAGGTGAATTGAGGTATCGTTATTGAATGCTAATGGTTTTATTTAAATTAAAGAAAGAAAAAATTTTGACAAAAACTGCAAAATAAGACACTAAATACGAATATTACATACAGACTTGGAGATTACTTCTCTGGCTTCACTGTCGGTTTTCTTTTTTGTAGGTGAAGGACGTAGCCAGCGCGTAAGCTAACTGTAGCAAGTGGCCCTTACGAATTATGGATGTTCTAGGATGTTCTTTAACGTTTCTGTGACTATAGTTCTGCTGCTTGACAGCATTCTCTGTCTGGGAATGCTGTCTGAGAATGCTGCTCAGACAGAGAATGCTCTCAATCAGCGAAACTATAGTCACAGAAACGTTGAAGAACATCCTAGAACATCCAGAATTCGTAAGGGCCATTTGCTACAGTTAGCTTACACGCTGGCTACGTCCTTCACATACAAAAAAGAAAACCAACAGTGAAGCCAGAGAAGTAGTCTCCAAGTCTGTATGTAGTATGGACAAGTTTCGTCAAGTAAGGGCAACAACAATTAATGAACTAACTACGAAGTTAGTTACCCTGGAAACTTTTCAGAAAGCAAAATTAAATTTAGTTGCTATGGTAACCACCATGACGTTTTGTAAGTAAACTGTCGAAGTTCGACATCGAAAAATTGAATTGTGACAAAAATATAAATGATTAAAAGCCCCGTGTCGGACAAACAACTAGATTTAGGTAAAAAAAGTTTTGGTCAGTTATTAAGTATCCATTTTTTAAAGATTTATCAGGCAGACAAAGGTTTTGCGTTATGGTAAAACCCTAAGGTGATCAATGTCCTTCGTACGCTTCTATTAGAAACTGTGTTGCAGGATTCAAAAGAGGACGGTCGAATGTTCAAGATGAGGACTGTTTTGCATAACTAATTTCTGTGACCACTCCAGAAAATATTGTTCTGTCCATGAAATGATCTTAGAAGATTGACGAATTAGGCTGATGTATATAGCAAAAGCATTGCACCTTTCCTATGAGTGTGCGTTTTACATTGTTCATTGCGACTTGAGAATAAGTAATCTTTCGGCAAAATGGATTCCAAAATTCTTGAACGCTGATCAGAATCGCGCTCATTTGACATTGTCGAAGTAAATGTGCTACCGGTTTGAAAAATATTCCTCAAAGTTTTTGGGTCGCTGTGAAAGATGGGTCTATCGATATGATCCACAGACTAAAGACTGGGTGCATTCCGGTTCCCACAACCCAAATAATTTCGCGTTCAAACGCCGGCTGGTTAGGTTTTTATTTCAGTTTTCTGGGACAAAATGGAATAAGTCTGCTAGATTTTGGGGAACAAGGTACACCCATCGGATGGGCATACTATAGTGCGTTACTGACTAAATTACGCAAGAAAATTGTGGGAGATGCCGCTTACAATTTGCCAAAGGTGTCCTCTTTTTACAATACAAGCCCCCTGCTCACAATTCGTTGACTAATAAGTAATTTTCAATACATGGTCATTTTGGACCTAATTTTTCTTCCACTTAAAATACATAAAATAAACATAACACAAAATAGGGCCGAAATTGAAAAAAGGAACTTCAAAATAAATGTAAGTTAATTATCAGAAGATAGCAAGTTTGGAAATGAATTTAGAGTTTAAAACACCAAGTATATACAAAATCCAAAACATATTCGAATTTCTCAAACTTTTGAAGACTCCAAATTTGACACTTTAAAATAAATAAAAAATGGCGACTGTGATGGCTTGAAAATTAAGGCAGTATTGTTATAGCTCCACCTGTAATGTTTCTTTGCGTCTTTGAAGTTCTGTTTATACAATAACTCCATTTATTTTAAATTTATATCACATACGATTTACTCTTGAAGGAAGAAGTAAAGCAATGGGTTAATCTAATGGAAAGTAACGCTTTTAAGCCGTACCGTTAGAGCCTTGCTGATCCAGGGGTAATCACGTATTCCTTTGAGCCGAAGGTTACTGGGTTTGATTCTCAAGGTTTCCTTTTCACTTTTCCACCATGCGATGTTGGGCGTGTTAAAGATCCCTACCCTCCTTGCAGAAAAGCAAGGGTTCGACAAAATTTCCAGGATAGTGAGGTGAATCTGCTCTCTGACGTCGGTGATTGGCCATAGTCGCAGAAATAGACCGACGTTAAAGTACAAAAAAAAAACGTACCATATGATACTCTTTACTGAAAATTCCTTGTCGTATTGGAGAAAAGAAATACGTGAAAAATGTTAACGTTTTCCAACTATAAACCCTCCTTAGAACCTATATTGGTCGTAATGAGAGAAATAATACTACCTTAAGTAAAAAAGAATGCAATGCATTAATAAACTAATCAAAACAAACCACGGAAAATTAACGCATTTGATAATTTGGCAAGGTCGAGTGCAGTTCCTTACTGGTTTATTAATATTAATTAATTATTATTATTCACAATATTAACACCTTCACTTTGGCATAAGAATACACGTGTTTCCCATTGTCAGTGTGAAAACAGAAAAAAGATAACATGTGTTCTAGAACTTGTGTATCTCAGTGCAAGTATTGGCTATGTGCTTAGAATATGTGTTTCGTAGATGTTCGGCTGGGTGTGCCATAGCTACGTCTTGGGTAAGCTGCATTTTATAAATAAATTAGTCTCAATAAATTTGTGAAAGAAACTCAGCGAATATATTAGGTGATGGTGTTTGATTAGCAAAAAGAAACCTGACAAATCAGTTCCTGCAATCAATATTTTTCTATTAAATATGAATGACCTCTTAACTGAGATGTTCCAGCAGCATTTTTGCTGATGCTACAACTTTACGTAGTACATTTGTATGGGCTGCCAGACCTTCTGGTTTTAGACGGTGGCCTTTTCAAGACTTTCAGCTGCAACTGTTAAAAACTTTGTTAAATTGAATTTTTGTGAAATACCAAACTACATTAGTATAGCCAGCCTTAAAACACTAAGTGAGTGGTGGACGTGCCGCCAACTAGTTGCGGAACCAAGTAGTATACTGTCACGCCAGATCCAAATAACACAAAGTGTTAAAAAATATAGACTGTATACAACTAACTAACAACTAACGCAACTAGGTGGCGGCACGTCCACCACTCACTTAGTGTTTTAAGGCTGGCTATACTATAGCCGTATTACTTTTGGTGCAGTTTTGTTACAATTAGTATGCCGTACTGAAGAGCTCTAATGAGAGCAAAATCGGTCTACGGTTCTAATTGTTGCGAGAATGCATCTAGCCTTACATACTTTGTTCCTATATTGGGGTAGAAATGGGCCAGGGCTGACAATTTTCTAAATTGTTTGTTAGTTGTATACAGTCTCCATCTGTTTAACACTTTGTGTTATTTGGAGCTGGCGTGACAACATACTAGTTGGTTCCGGAACTAGGTGGCGGCACGTCCACCACTCACTTAGTGTTCTAAGGCTGGCTATACTATAGCCGTATTACTTTTGGCGCATTTTTGCTACAATTAGTATGCCGTACTGAAGAGCTCTAATGAGAGCGAAACCGGTCTACGGTTCTAATTGTTGCGAGAATGCATCTAGCCTTACAACCACTATTGCCATTTTATATTTATTAGTGATTGTAATGTCATTTTAGCATCGAAACTTATAATTTTTTATTTATTTATCAATGAAATTGTTTCTACAGTGTATAGACCACAACATCCACAAAAGAGGATTGTGTGTGCAGAAATAGTATGATAACTTAAACATTAAAACGACAATGTAACTGATTATCCAGTCATAAAGTTTATATATTGTGACGGCCACTTGGGGTGGCCAGGGGTTAATACTAGTTTTCCCTAACCTGGGGAAGTTCGGGATGACTTCCGGGACACGGCTTTCCTACGGGATCATGCTCGAACGCCAGCGTTTATAGAGTTTATCAGGGACAAAACGCGCTCCCGCTGGATGCCCCCCTTCTCCCAAGGCACTGTCAACGGATACACTAGCCCAGGGTAGTTTCTAGTGGAGACAGGGTCCTCCTAAGCCAAGACAAAGTCCCCCGGGACTTCTGGTTATGGTTTTTATTAAAGAACTGGAGTCAAATTGTATTTGGGTGGATATTCTGGGAGAATAAATGAAATATCGAGTAAATTAAAATAAAATTCTATTCACTAATTATATATACAAGGAAATAACGGGGTCCTGTTACCAGGAAGCCTAACAATTATGGGCGGCCAGAGGCAGAGGTGGTTACTTGGCTTTAAATTATTGTGATAGTGATTAGCAGCGGGTGTTCCCAGGCGGGCATGCAAATTACAGGGTGCGTCGAACACCACATAATTGTATGGCATCAACAAGTATTATCTACGGCCCATCATTCACACGTTCTCACTCGCACGCTCGGGGAGCCTTGTTCGGTGCGGAAGAAGACCACCCCCGTTCCCGGATTTACGCCCCTCCAGAACGGGGACGCGGACGGCCCGGGACGCCAGGCGTCGCCTAGCTGTTTCAATCTGGACCAGCGCAGTCGCTGCTCTGTCCGAATCTACTCCAGCCAATACAGCTCCCAACCCCCAGAGCAGCCCGCCAGCGGAGACAGGGACGAAACGGTCCCCTCTAAGGTTCCCAGTGTTATTGTGGGGCATTCCACATTTCGACCACAGGCAATAGAATCAGGTTTTCACCTCCCTGGGGTATTATCCGGTGACGAGGTTCACTACGCAATCGCTGCGGTGGGAAGCGGCGGTCTCGCTCGGCTTACTGGTCTTCTCCTGAACCTCGCGGGCTTTATAATTTCACTTATTTGCGACGGACGCAGTAGCTTGTTCGCGGTCACTACCCAACTGCCCACTCTCCGTCGGCGTTCCGTCCGGTCACACTTCTTTTCCGAAATCGCCCCCGCCTAATTGTCCCCTCTACCAATTATTCCGTTCAACATGCCGGATTTCGTATTTTCCTCCACGGAAAATGTTGAAAAATATTCCAACCCTCGCAAATCATTCGTATATTACTCCACGGAGAATGTTGGAAAATATTCCAACCTTTATGGTGTAACATAATGCAGTGGTTATGATGGTAAATTAGGCCGGATAATCTATCCAGGATTAGTCACTTCGTGACAATATTTCTAAGTTTTGTTAACACAAATCTATTTTTACAGACTAGCTAATCAAAATTTTTGAAGCTACTGTACCAAAAGTACTTTTTGCATAATGACTATTTTTTATTGTGACTAACTTATGTCACTACCAAAAAAAATTTTAGGACACACGATACCAGAATAATCTTTTTAAATTCACCAATTTGGAAGCAGGCAAAATTTAAACGGCATTTTCTCATAAATACGTAAATTAGCTAACTCACATTGAATTCCAGTAAATCAAACAAAAATTTTACATTATTATAATGCAAAGAAATTACATAAACACAAAAAGATTTATGTTGTTTACCAACTTGTTGCAGCTTTTCTAGTTTTGCAAAGATAATGTATTCGGTATCGATACTTTTCTCACCTAATATCAATTTTTTATGGTTTATTTAAATTTAGAGGTGTTAGTTAAATTATGGACAGAAATGGTATCAGACTGTTGCGAACGTATTTTCCATTTGATCTCATCATTCAAACGGAATTTAAAATATTAAAAAAAGAAGCTCGTGTGTGATATTTAAATATAATTAAGTAAATGTTTGTAGCATTTTTATATCTTTTGGCGTCTATAGAATACGAATTTTAAATAAAACTTAATTTCGACTTTGAAACCGTCAACCTTTTTTTTAAATTTATTTATGTATATTTATGCATTTTAGTGATTTTACAGTCTTTTGTAGACAGGTTTCTCAAAGTCTACGCTTTTACAGGATATCTCAGTACCCAGTAGCATTAGGTAAAAATTTATATACGAGGCTTGATTTTTTAGTAACTACCGTCTGGAAATTTGGTAGCTGTAGCGCTGCAGGACCGTTTCGCACATGCGCGCTGAGTGACTTAATTCATTGACTAGCCATCGCTAAAGAATTATTGGATCAGGTTGACGTTTATTTACATGTTTATAACGCCACAGATCATTTAAAATCCCGCAAATTGTAAAATATGCACTGTCAGTTGTTTCTGAAATTCATGATACGTGAAGAAGGTCGTTTTTCATCTGCTTATTAGTAAAGTATGTATATTGAAAAAACGCCATGACCGATGGCACGGTAAGAAAATAAGCATAAGCATAAGTATTTCAATATGGCCGTAGAAACTTGCACGATTGGGGAACAAACTTGGGAACAGTTTAAGGATGATCCGGTGCAAAATGTTGATAAACAATTTCGAGAAAACAGTCATCATTATCCAATGAGTTTTCTCATGTTTTAAGAAGTGTTCTCAGAACCTCGGTGGTTCAGTGGTAATAACGTGTGCATCTGCGTTCTCCTTTCACTTTTTTCAGTACATACTGTAACATTAACTTCAACCGAGGTTCTGGCATTGTATTTGAGCAAGTTGAATGTGTGCACGTTCCTACCTTCGGAGGGGTAAAGCCGTCGGTCCCGTGTCCATGCTATGTTGGCCACTATAAAGATCCCTACCCTCCTCATAGAAACGCAGGGCTTTGGCAAAATTTCCAGGATAGTGAGGTGAAACTGCTCGCTGGCGTCGGCGATTGGCCATAGTCGCGGAAATAGACCGACGTTAAAGACAAAAGAAAGAAGTGTTCTCTCTAAAATTATAACAGAATGCGTACATTATCGCAAGTTGCGCCCACCCTTTGTTATACAAATGCTGACTGGGATGCACAAAACCAATCGTTTGTTCAAGGTTTTGACTTTCCTGGAGGGGTAAAGAAAAATAATTGCCATGGAAGGCTCATTCAAAGTTAAGTTTTAAAATTCAAGAGATTCCAAAGACTTAACGCAACCGGTTTATGCAAGCAGAAGAGAAGGTTAATCAATTAATAGGTGTATTTTCTACGTTCGAGCTTCTCATTACCCCTTAAGCTTATTTTTAGTCAATTTTCTTTAACGAATTCACTAAGGAGGAGATCGCGACTTTCGAATTTTGAAAACATTTCTTCAAATGAGCGCGAACTAGGCCCCGTAGAACACATATGCGTGGTCAGTTTTAATTTATATCTGTTAATATATATATATATATATATATATATATATATATATATATATATATATATATATATATATATATATATATATATATATATAGGTGTCACACCGATAACTTAAAAAATAATAGACCGATTTTCATAAAATTTGGTGGGTTACTTCCTTTTGCAAATGGCTTGGACAGGTTCGTTATCCAAGAAAATCGGACCAGTTTTTCTTGGAAAATTTTGTGTTTCCTTTCGGAAAAATTTTATATGTCCGGAAATAACAAAGCTATAGTATCAAAATTTGGTACGCGGGTTTATATAACTAAAGCAAAACTAGGTTCCGAACTTTAGATTTCCAAGTTAAAAGGCAAAAAAGTTATAGGCATTTAATGCAAGAAATTTTGGTTTCTCTGGAGGCCAAATGAGGACACAAGACGAAGTATTTTTGTATGATAAACACAACTTACCTAATTCTATAGACAAGGAAAACCATTTGGGGTTAAGGGGTCGAAAAATATTAAAACAGTAAAATGAGCTTTCATACTCCAAAAAACAAGATTTTTATAAGACGTATACAATAGTGCATAATAGTGCATAATAGTCCACGGCAACAGTACATGTCATATTCAACTGACAATTTATTTTGACAAATGTCAGGTCTACTTTCAAGGTGACATGTAAATAAATATTTTCTTTTCTGACGTGTAATAGAAATATACAGGGTGTTTCTAAATTGATGCGAAAAATTTTACAGGATGATTCTATGGCGAAAAATAAGGGGTGTCTTTTATATAAAATTTTTCTTGAAACCCCTTCTCCTCCAAGTTACAGCCCTTTGAAATTTTGGCAAAAAAAAGTTTTCATTAAATTTCTCCGTTATGAAATAATTTTAAAAAACGAAATTTTGTAGATGCATAAGGCTAACAAAATGACAGTTTTAAATGGATTTTGTAACCATATAATATTATCACAAGAGGATGATAAACAGACAGCCTACCACGTACTTGATTTTTCAGCAAATAACCATCCTGTAAATTCATGTGACATCGATCTGAGTAATATTTTATTTTTTTGTGATGAAACTAACAATTTTATGAGAAAATATCAAGATATAAAAAAGTTGCTAAATGAATCCTTCTTTCTAAATCATTTTTCTTAATAGAAAACAGTACACAAAATAAAAAATACTGATAAAAAATAATGTAAGGGTAAGTTTTTTCACCCTCTTGTGATAACATTATAGAGTAAAAAAAACCATTTAAAACTGTCATTTTGTTAGCCATATGCATCTGCAAAATTTCGTTTTTTTACCTTATTTCATAACGGAGAAATTCAATGAAAACTTTTTTTGCCAAAATTTCAAAGGGCTATAACTTGGAGGAGAAGGGGTTTCAAGAAAAACTTTATATAAAAGACACTCCTTATTTTTCGCCAAACAATCACTCTGTAAAAATTTTCGCATCAATTTAGAAACACCCTGTATAAGCATGCTCTTCTTCTTACATTCATCTTTATGTTTGACCATCACAATTTTACACATAAAGTTGGATATAATTTTAGTGACTTTTGAATTTTGAAAAGATTTCTTCAAATGAGCGCAAACCAAGCCCCATAGAACCCGTATCCAGGTTTGTTCCAGTTTTTATTTGTTTTCATATATACAGTGTGACGCATTTCTAGGGTAAATCTCAATATATCCATTATTATACAAGATACGAGAAAAAATTGTATATGTTAATTATATGGTGTGTGAAGCTGCATCTTATAAAATTATTTTTACAATCACAGGATAGCCCATAAGTCGCTGGTGATACATTTTCTTTTTCATCGAACACGCCTTATATATTGTTGCATTTTTTGCATTTACCATCGAAATATAATGCCTGTTTGTAAGAAAATGAATGCGCGACTCAGCAAGTGCGTTATGGTAGCGATTTTACATAACATGTTTCCTTCGATAGCTTAATTTCCTATTAACCTAAGGTTCGCGGGCCACGAAACAAATTTTTTCGGGAACATCTTAAGTTTATTTCCGGAAGATTTTTGAACATTTTCAAATAATAAAGCTATTTTAATGAAATATGGTACATTGTTTCTTCTATATAGGTTATACTGGTAACCAAATTTGATGCCAACTTTCTTAAAAAAAGAGATATATTTGCTATTAAACACATTTTTACTCAAATTCTCTACCATAACGCCCTTGCTGCGTTCAGACTTTTTTAATGTTCCACACGCTCCTCCGTTTTTAGAGGTCCCTTGTAAATATATGTACTCATATAAAATGTTATCCTCCTCAACTTTTAATTTTTTGTTTGTAAAAAGAATGTGTTCAAAAAATTATTTTGATTCAGTTTAATTAAGAGAATTAAGAGAAAGAATAATACAATGTTCGAATACGATAACACCAGAAACTTTGCAAAACTAAATGATAACATGCATGCACGATTGGGACACGGTCAAGTAGCTAGATGTGAGGAATTTGAACATATATTTAAATAGGGGACTTATCTAAATACAACACCCCGATGGTGAGAGTCGAAAGGACTCATCTGAATCAAGCACCCTGGTGGCGAGAGACGAGGGGTCTCGTCAAGCACACACACACACACACACACACACACGCACACCGTATATATATATATATATATATATATATATATATATTATTTATATATATATATATATATTAATATTTATATCTCCGCAAATAACAAAGTAAGGGCAACCAAATTTGGTTCCCCGGTTTATATCATTATAGGTAAATTACTTACCAAAATCTACCTCTGTTAGTGAAAATACAATAAAAATACATTGGGATTTTCCTCAAAACGTTAAAGTCTTGATTTAAAACGTCAAAATTAGCAACATTTAGACAAAGAACCTGGAATTAATACGGGCTATGGAAAGAAATTGTCTCAAGAAGAATGTTTTACAAACCATGAGTAGTAGTAGCAGTGGTGGGGAGGCCAACGCCAAGCAAGTAGGCCACAATGGGCCCTTTTTGCCAACCCCATCAACCCAGCAACCATGCTCTGCTCTTCCTCGGTTCCGTCGCCAAACCGCCTCGACCTCGAGATGAAGGCCATGACGGTCTTCAATTGGACGGTAGTTACCTGATTCCTCTGCAGAGTCCTTGATCCGAACAATTCTGCTCGAAGACTCCCAAAAGCCTCACATTCACACAGGTAGTGGTAGGACGTTTCTTCATCCTCGCCGCATTCCTGGCAAATGGGATCCCTCTCTACGCCTATCAATGTGAGGTGTCTTCTAAGGGCGCAGTGGTCTGTCAGCACCCCGAGGATGCGGCGAAGCGTAGGTCGACTCCTTCCGAGTAGCCAGACAGCTTTATCTCTGTCCGGCCCCTCCACGAAGTCCCTCGCCTGCCTGCAGCCACCAACCGACCCCCAGTGCCTCTACATTGCTTCCTCGGTCCACCTGTCTAAGGCGACAGAGACTGTCTTCCTACTTATGCCTATCGCAGGCCCCGGGCCACAGAACGGCCGCCGGGAACGGAGTTTTGCGAGATTATTCGCCACCTCATTCCCCGCTACGCCACAGTGTCCCGAAACCCACACGAGTTGCACCTCCTTCGTCCTGGCTAGCCCTCTGAGGGCGTCAGCGCACTCCTGAACCAGGGGTGACCTGATTCTGGCCGCGCAGACTGCCCGGAGGACCGCCTGGCTATCCGAGCAAATACACACACATTTCTCGGGACTCATCTTCACATCCTGTCTATTGGCCACAGACAGGATAGCATAACAGACCAGGCTTGCGGGCTGGAATGCAACCTCATTTTCCCTCCACTGATCCCTACTGGGGATCCTGAGGGTGTATGGCCTAGTCAACCTAATATCGTCCTCGGCATCCCTCACCTTTATGGCGGAAATCGGAATTTCCTTTTTCATCTCCTTGGCGACTCTTGCATGCCCTATTACTGCTCCCTCTCCGCACCAGTTACCTGAGTCCCGGATTCTAAGATGCGACGCCATAGCCTCCCTTCTGATACAGATGGGAAGCGGTGGCAGCATCAACAGGACCTCTTGCGCGGCTGAGGGTGTCGTCCTCATAGCGCCTGTGATACCCAGGATAGCCAGCCTTTGGAGTTTGGCCAGCTTCCTGCTGGTTGTTTGGTTCACACCACACCACCAGACCAACGCCCCATAGAGGATTCTCGGCCTGACGATCGCAGTGTAGATCCAATGAAGGATCCGAGGATTAACTCCCCAGGACCTCCCTATCACACGACGCAGCTGCCAGAGGGTCGCTACTCCCTTCCTCACAACTCGTTCTATTTGCGACCCCCATGTTAGTTTCGGGTCCAGGATCACCCCCAGATATTTGACCTCTCGCACTAAAGCTAAAGGTTTTCCAAACATCACGGGCGCCCTGAACCCCTCTACCTTCCTCTTCTTGGTAAATAGGATCATCTCCGTCTTCGCCGGGTTTACGGAGAGTCCCTGCTCACCACACCACCTTTCGATAATGCTACAGGCAGCTTGCATGCACTCACAGACGACGCCGAGGAATTTGCCGGTGACTAAGACCAGCCCATCATCAGCGTACGCCTGGGCGTAGAAGCCATTCTCAGAGAGCCGCTCCAAGAGGCCGTCCATGACCAGGCACCATAGATGAGGCGAAAGGCAGCTGCCCTGAGGACAGCCGCCCGTCACCCCAACGTCCAGCCCTCGGCCCCTCAAGGTCAGCGACACTCTCCTGTCCTCCAGCATGCTGGCCACCCAGCTTATTAGGGACCTCGGCGTTCTCCTCTCCTGTAGGGCGTTACAGACCGTATCCGTCCTTGCCTTATCAAAGGCCCCCTCCACATCGAAGAACACAGCTAATGTGCTCTCCCCGTAGTGTAGGGCCCTTTCCACCTTCCGCGTCACAGCGTGGAGCGCCGTCTCCGTCGATTTCCCCCGCTGGTACGCGTGCTGACCTTTGTGGAAGGGATGATCCTTGAGGATCCCTCCCATCATAAACCTATCTACTAACTTTTCCAATGTCTTAAGTAGGAAGGATGTTAGGCTGATTAGCCTGTACGCCTTGGCCGGCGTGTAGTCCTCCCTTCCCGGTTTGGGAATGAAGACCCCCCCTAACCCGGCGCCAGGCCTTTGGGACGTAGCCCCACGCCAGGCTGGCCCGAAAAACCTCCATTATGTTGGGAAGCAGTATATCCAGGCCCCTCTGGAGCAGGGCTGGAAAAATCTAATCGCAGCCTGCGGATTTGAATGGAGCGAACTCGCTCACCGCCAAGGTTATAGAGCTATCTGTGACCACCTCCTCCGCCAGCTGCCAGTCCGCATTCGGGACTGTCCACCGGCCCGGTTCGGCAGCCTCTGTGACGGCTCCACCGCCCTCAAGGTGAACTTCGGCGAGATGACGCAGGGTCTCCTCACCGGTGCTTGTCCAGCTCCCGTCCTGTTTCCTTAAAGATCCTACATTACTACCTAACTCTTGTTTGAGTACTCTTACCAGCCTGGCTGCGTCAGGCAGGGAATTGACTTCCCCGCAGTACGCGCGCCAACCAGCTCCCTTACTCCGGCGTAATTCCTTCTTAAACTCCCTTCTGGCAGTCCTAAACTCGTCCCAGGCCGCGTCACCCGATTCTCGGACGGCTCGGATTAAGGCCCTCCGAGTCCGCCCGCGTAGTACGGTGAGATCCTTGTTCCACCATCTAACTTTGATGGACGGTTCCCCCCTAAGTGGTGACGTGGCCTCGTAGGCTGCCATTATTTTCCCTTCTAGGGCCTCGACCTCGCTATCTAATGCCTCTATAGAGAGTCTACTCCCCTCTGGGCTCCTTGGCGACCCACCGAGGCCTATTAGATAGGCATCCCAGCCGGTCTTCCTTGGATTTCTCCTCGGGGGAGGACTCTCACGGTCCACATCCAATTCAAAGCTGATCATACGATGATCAGATATTGATATGTGTTCCGTCACTCTCCAGTTGGATATATCCTCCGTTATTCCTCTGCTCGCTAACGTAATGTCGATCACCTCCTGTCGGATACGATTGACAAACGTTGGAGCTGTACCTCTATTTAATACCTCTAGGTTCGTTGTAGCCAAGTACTCTAATAGAGCCTCACCGCGTGGGTTGGTATCCGTGCTGCCCCACAATCTGTGGTGAGAATTGGCATCGCAGCCTATTATCAGTTGTAGCCCATGCTCCCTCGCGAAATCGACGATACGCACCAATTCCTCCGACGCAGGCAGCCCCCGCCGATGGTAGGGAACATAAAGGCTGCACATCAGAACCTTAAGCCTAATATTACTCACCTTATACTCCAGGACAGCTGCTGTGACGTTCCTGGACCCGAGCTGCGGCAGCAACATCACGTCCAGATCCCTCGACGCCAGTATGCATGTCCTTGGTTGTTCTTCCTGTGCTTCACCACCGATTAGGATGTTGAAGCCAATTCCTCCAAGCCCTCTAACTTGCTTCCCAAACACATAAGGCTCTTGAATCCACACTACGCCATGAAGTCTTAGCTTCAACCGTCATTGTCCTTCATTTTACTAAAATATTTCCAGAAAATTCATTTTAAATAGACCCTTCCTCTGATGCCTTGGGAGTAGTCTAAGCTATAGAGTTGATCGTTAACTGGTACATAATTTTTGTCGAATTTTCGTAAAAAAGCAATAAAGCTCAATATATCCGTTATTATACAAGATGCAAAAAAAAATGTATACATTAATTATAGACTGTCTTGAGCTACATCTTAAAAAAAATTATTTCGACAATCACAGGGTGGCCCATAAGTCGATGGTGATACAATTTTTTTTAAAATCGAACACGCCTTATGTTATTGCATTTTTGCATTTTCCATCGAAATATAATGCATGTTTGTAAGAAAATAAATTCGGGACGCAGCAAGTGCGTTATTACCTTTACCTTTATTGCCTTAAATCATACAACATGTTTATTCTATAAGTTTAAGACTTGTGCTGAATATTAACATCATTTTATATACATAGTTGCATCCAAAACTGCTTGACAACACTCCAAATTCAGCAACCTTAAAATTTTGACATTTCAAAAAATTTATTTTTTCTTCCATTTCGTGCTTCTAATGTTTCACACGATAGGTACTTCCATTTACAATTAATACTGATCTCTCCATAATACTTTTCCAACTCCAAATCTTTCTCAACTGCCCATATTTTTTTCCGAAATTAGAAATTTTGTACGATACCAAAAATGACATTTTTTATGGTAGCAAGTTTTCATTAAATGCTTCAAATTTGAATGACTCAATTTGATATTAACCTATAAGATTGACGAAGAAACCAGTTTTTTCTGGAACACCTTAAATTTACTTTCGCAATTTTTTGTATATTTTCAAACAATAAAGTTATTTTGATCAAACGTGGCACATTGTTTCTACTATATAGTTTATACTGGTAACCAAATTTGATGCCTGCTTTCTTAAAAAAAAACACATATTTGCTATTAAAAACATTTTATGAAAATTCACTACCATAACGTACTTGCTGCGTCCAGACTTTTTAAGCAAAGGTATTACTCCACTCTATGTACTATTTGAAATTTTAGTGATGACTCCCACCCTCGCTGGGAAGTTGAAGTTTCAGTGATTTAATTGATTATAAGTTATAAAAAACTCGGGACGCAGCAAGTGTGTTATGGTAGTGAATTTTTATTAAATGCTTCAAATTTAAATAACTCAATTTTCTATAAACTTAGAGAGTTTAATTTTAATACGTAGTAAGGTCTTTCCTAAGGCAAGATATACGCAAAATTTCATTAA
Organism: Tillus elongatus; assembly: GCA_964006375.1. Lineage (NCBI taxonomy): Eukaryota > Metazoa > Arthropoda > Insecta > Coleoptera > Cleridae > Tillus > Tillus elongatus. The sequence continues at coordinate 54,440,965 of OZ023270.1, forward strand.
AATAACTTTGTAATTTTCGGAGAAAAAAAATTTTTTCGAAAGAAAATTTGAATAACTCAATTTTCTCTGAACTTAGAAAGTTGAATTTTGGCACGTAGTAAGATCTCTGCTGAGGCAACATATATAGTAAATTTCATTAAAACAACTTTGTTACTTTTGGGGAAAAAAAATTTTTTGAAAGAAAACTCAAAATTTTTCCAGGAAACCCCGTCCGATTTTCCGGATAACGAACTCATCCAAGCCATTAATAAAAGAAAGGCACTTGCCAAGTTTCATCGAAATCGGTTAATTATTTTTTGAGTTATGAGACGGATATATATATATATATATATATATATATATATATATATATATATATGTATATATATATATATATATATATATATATATATATATATATATATGTATATATATATATATATATATATATATATATATATATATATATATATATATATATATATATATATATATATATGTAAATTAAACCTATTTACAAATGAACTTTAATGTTAAGATATTATGCTGTGACAATACCTCTCTCAAGTAGTGGCGATTTCTCCTAGTGAGCTAGGTGTGCGCCGCACACCCCAAAATATAATCAAAATGTGCACAATTATATATGTTTTATTTCCTTTTCCCTTAGTCTTAATACACTACATATTTTATGACAATCGACTTAATTTACTTATTTGATTTCATAAATAGTCGGTTAATAGTGACTTGGAATGAAGTAGATACCACGTTTCTAACATATACAGAGAATATTAGTAGATCAATAGCAACTGGGAATGAATTCGGTCAATCCCCGACCCACGTGTTTAAAATAGTGAGGAAAATACCATTGATTTTAACACTGCAGTGAGCTATAAAATTTTGATTAACCCAGTTTTCTATAATGTTAGAAAGTTTAATTTTGGTAGATAGTAAGGTATTTCCTAGGACAAGATATCTACCAAATTTCATTAAAATAATTTTTTAATTTTTGGAGAAAAAAAATTGTTTCAAAAGAAAATTTAAAATTTGAATAACTCAATTTTCTATAAACTGAGAAAGTTGAATTTTGGTACTTAGTAAGTCCTCTCCCAAGGCAACATATATAGTAAATTTCATTAAAACAGCTTTGTTATTTTCGGAGAAAAAAATTTTTTTTGAAAGAAAACTCAATTTTCCCGGAAAAACCCGTCCGATTTTCCTGCCTAACGAACTCATCCAAGCCATTAATAAAAGAAAGGCACCTGCCGAGTTTCATTGAAATCGGTTAATTATTTTTTGAGTTATCAGACGGATATATATATATATATATATATATATATATATATATATATATATATATATATATATATATATATATATATATATATATATATATATATAAACATATAAAAATTGAAACTGACCCCGGATATGGGTTCTAAGGGTCCTAAATCGCGCTCATTTGAAAAATTTTTTGCAAAGTCTCACCATCGATACCTCTCTATTAGTGAATTTTTTAAAAATAAAAATTCACTAAAATGTGCCCTCTTTGGCATATCAACTGACGTTTTCAGCGATTTTCAAAAAAGTGAACGTGGAGTGAGGTATTCAGGGTGTTTCGTTTTAAATGGGGCACTCTATACATTAATATAATACGGCTTCAGCAACTTAGAGCAGCCAGTATTCTTTAATAAGTTAATATTAATGGGCATTCGTTTTTTAACAATCAGGACGCAATATAGCCAATGCATGGTAATAATGTTGTAGGGCTTACTTAAACTATGACACGACAACAAAAGTGAAGTAACACTAACAGTTTTAATTGTATACTTTTAATTATATCGATAGCATTACTCAATGATCGAAAAACTACTTATTGCAGATGATAGAAAGTAATGCACAAAGTGTGTCAAGAATACACTCATTAGAGGTTCTTTTCTATTATCGGAAGGCTGTCTGACAATTAAGTCACTTGATATTATAGCGCCCAAACACATAATAGATTCTCGAGTCAAACAATTATCTCACAGAATCAATAATAAATAGTTCACTCGAGGTTATATAAATGTTGGCGATGTCGCTTCAAGCAATATACAATGCGTATTCTCTTACACATTCACAGTGATAAATATTTAATTTACTTCAGTAAGTATTGAACATAACAAAGTGTGGATCAAATTATTAGCCTTTGATTTACTTGATATAAGTGTTTCGCCCAATTTTAAAAACTCTTTTTTTGTTTAAAAGACTATACTCCAAGTCAGGATCTGCTAATGGGATCTCAGGGAAATCGAGGGAAATCCTCTTATAATATGTATATTAGGGTGGAGTGAAATGAGTTCAAAAAAAAAATTATTTCGAATTTCCTCAACGCTGTATGACTAAATGTTTGTATGGATAAATAGCTGTTGAAATATGTAAAACTTTAATTTTTAACTTATGATCTTCAGGTGGCGCAAAAGACTTAAAGTTTTGAATTTTTTAAAATATTTAAATTAATAAAACAATATTTTTATTCACTTAAACTTTATTTTCTGAATTTAAAATATAAAGAATTGTAACTATATAAAAAGCTTTTATTATTTTAGGCTTCTGTCATATCATCTGCATGCGGAGTTGGTCGTTGAACTTCAAAGAAAAACTGAGATTTTGTGTCGAACGTTGGCATAATTTTTCTCCATTTCATTCTTGTTCGGATGTATCCATCACGTGCTTCACTTCCGCATACAGCCAAACTAGCTTCAGTGACCAGTTTTACGCCTCTCTCTACGGCTTGCGTGTGACAGGGAAATTTTTCAATACAGATGTCTATATTTTTATTCATAATTTTGTCCCATATTTCACTGTCACTATATTTTGAAGTGAATGGCGGCTCGAATAATTTTTCTGTTGTCCAGTCTATTAAATCATAATAGCCGTTCGCTTCCAAATTTAATTTCGGGATCAAAAACTCTCTTACACTCTTTCCCCTTGCAGTTTTTCTGGCTTTGAGTACTCGTCTTAGTGCTAATTCTTTAACTTCTGGTCTTTCGTCTTGTAACATCGCTAGTAAAATATTTTCCGAATGTGCGAAGAAAGAGTTCCGCTGTATTACTCTAAACGCAATTGTTTTAAGCTCATCTTTTAAATAGGAACATCTTTTTATCATGCTTAGAAGATGGTGCGGGCCGTATTTGCATGAAGGTTTCATTTTTATACTGAACCATGTTGGCGCGTACACTTTAATCACAAACGTAGCAAGCTCGACCAGACTTTCAGATGGGTACTTGGTGGCCACATATAATCTCAAAATTCTGTTTGCACAGGTTAGCCAACGAGAGTGGACCAGCTTTCCTGGTTGCTTATTAGCCAAGTCAGTTGTTACGTTACCTTGTGTAACAACTTGACAAATTTCCAAGAGATATTTTTGGTCAGTGCTCAGAATTTTCACGTCAATCTCAGGTAACACTGTCTCAATCTTCTCAAATTCCACCACAGGTAAGTCTGCACAGTTCTGTAACTTCTTGCCGATGACTCCTGCGAACGTATTGGGACCTGACCTACTACCATCCAAAGTGTTGAAAAGATGACGCAGTAGCAATTCGTTTGCGTGCAACAAACATATAAACCAATGTAAAGGTCGATTTAACTGTCTTTCAATCAATGTAATTGCTCCATTCTTAGAGCCTGTGTTGACAGCAGTTCCGTCACATCCAATGGCTACAATGGTTGATAGATCCTTAAAATGCAACTTCAGAAAGTTCATTATGCTATTTTGTATAGAATTAAGGTACTTAATGAGAAGCTTCATCCAGACAGCAAAATTTATTGATGAGGTGCCCTACGCGTTTCGGCTATACAATAGCCATCATCAGGGGCAAATCTAAAAATTGTAATAAAAGGTCTGTCAGAAAACATTGTCTTCTGGTAGGCAATTGTGCTGGTTTAAGCACAATGATCTCAAGTTAGACTCTACATACATCATCAAGACTAAAATCTACAGTCACATAGCAGAACATGTCTAAAATAGGTTAAAAAAGCAATGTTACATGCCACACATAAAGTAAAAACTACAAGTCAATCAAAAGGTTAACTAATTAACACTAAAGTCAAAAACATGCAGTCAAAATGGGCTAAAGGCCATAATTATCAAAAACAGAGCATAAGTTAAACGAGTTAAAAAAGCCAGCTAATTTAGTGCAAAAGCTAAAAAGCCAAAATTGAATCTATAAAGCGAAAAAGGCAGCGGAGTGAACTGACAGAGCAAAACACAACAGGAGGCCACACAGTCAAGCAGAAACCCCATGAGAACTCATAAGGAGATTGAAAGTTCAATAAAAGGTGATACGAGAAAACAAAATGGCTTCAATACTTACTTTCTAATTCTTCAAAAATTAGACTCAAACTATACACAGGTTGCCAAGGCTGGAGCCTTCATCTATTGCATCAGCGGTCCAACAACAAATGTGCCGGAAAATCGACTCATGGTGACATTAGAACAATACAAACGACAACTTAAACACAAGACGAGAGTGAACGTCGGCCATTAATGAAAACTGCAATAAAGCAGATGGCGCTGATTAGACGGCGAAACGGTGAACCAAACGCAAGGACAGAACGGCGGAAATGTCAGAGACAAAACGCGGAGAGGAGGGGGAGCCACAGAACAGCCAACTTTATATATACATTGTGCTTCAGCCATAGAGGAACCATAGACTACTGGTAATATTAGTTGACTAAATGATTGTACAATGGAGGAAAATTGGAAATGTCTGTATTGGACAGGTTCAAAACTTCGTTTCTGGAACACTTGACATGCTTGAAAATTTCCATCTCTTCTAAGATGAACTGTTCTACTCCAAAACTTGAGGGATGTAGGATCCTGGCATCATTATTCTTATTGAAGCAGTGGCCACTCTCTCTTAAATGACTACCAAAGACTGACGTGTCATTGTTCATCTGATTTCTGCTCCTGAGGTGCTCTGACACTCTGGTGCTTAATGATCTTCCTGTTCTACCAATGTATAGAATTTCTTTGTATAGAAATAGCGGTTCCAGAAGGAGGCGTAACGTGGCCAATGTACTGCGAATCTGACTCGGACAGCAAAACAATATGTTCTTCGGTAATTGTTTTTCTATGATACTTGTTACCATGTTTTTCTTGAACGAAGGACCTGTCTTTCCGGCCATCAAAGTATAAGCCGCTTATTCTATTATCATAACTCGCCAAGCTCGAACTCTGCAACTCTTCTCGGACTTTCCGTCGCTCGCATCGTAATTTACTTCTGTCTATTACCTTTGAGGAATCTTGGTTAGAAATCAAGGCAAAATCTGGAAGAACTGCACTGGCAATGATTGATGCTGATCTGTCGGAGACACCAGTCCGATCACAAGCAGTGGCAAGATTTTCTAGTCGGTGCCTCATCTGCTTTGTTTATATTTTTGATTTGGAGGACGATGAGATATTCGATGAAAGTATTGCAGAAAAGTCTGGGTCTTGGTTGCTGTCTGACAAGCTTCCACTACCTTCGGAGGTCTCTGACTCTGCAGTCAATGCCGTATCTGGTGAGAGACTTAAAGTTCGCTTAATTGACTGTTTATTTTTCTTCTCCAGTCTCAATTGCCTGCGCTCCAAAAGTTTGGTTGTTTCTATATATATTGAACCAATATACATTTTACGGCTTTCCCTTTGATCTTGCAAGAATTCTAGCTCTCTCTTAGGGATTTTTGTTGAACATTTACAGAAATCGGCACGAATGCATTTGCACACAGCAATATCAAAGAGATTTCTCGTTGCATCTTCGTAAAATTCATTTTTATTTTTAGCTACTCGGCATTTCTTCATTTTCTTGTATTTCTGATAATAGTGTATTATTCTGCTTAGAATTTGTTGTTGAGATATAATAGGAATAGAGGCTTTATTCCATAGCTTTGTTAAATCAGTTGTAATTATTTCACACAAGTCTTTCACAGAAGGATCTTTCCCATTCATTTTCCACTTCAAGTCATATCTTATCCACAAATAATACTTTATTATATCTGAATATGTAGGTAACATATTGTCTTTTAGTTTTTCTGCGCCACCAAAGATAGGACACCACAAATCCTTTCTTGTTTTAGGCATTTTACTGACCGATTAAAATCGAAGTTTCCGCGATTATTTCAACCTGTGGTCCCCACGACTGACTTATTCAGACTAATTTTACTGTATCAGTGGCGGCATAACACAGTTAAAAGTTCGGGTGGAAGGAGGGGGGAGATATAAGTGTGATGTGTGACGTGTGTGTAGTGCAAATAAATGTGTTGGCGACGTTAAAATGAACAAACGAAGGTCGGAGGTGCCTGTCTACTGTGTCTACTTCAAATAATATCTCGCAAAAAAATCACTTTTTAAAAATAAAACTTTAGGTTCAGTGCGCCACCTGAAGATGAAGTTAGAATTTAATAATATTTTAGGTACATTCCTATGTACCACCAAGGCTAAATGGTTATACAGGAAAAACCAAATTAAAAAAAAAATTTTTCACTCCACCCTAATGTATATGTAACTTAAAGTTTTACCTACACTTTGATTGTGTTATAGCAGTTTTCTAATACCATACTCTCTTATATTTACACTAAAAAGGGAAAAACTAACAAACTTAAAAAGAATTAAACCGACTTCAAAATACGCACTAAAAGTGATTTTTTTTCTTTTTAATTTCAACAACACACCACGAGGGCTTACAGCCTAAATACTATCGTACCGTGGGTGTTGACAAGGAGGAAAGAGGCAACTTGTTAATTCTGAACTTGAAGGTTTGGCGGTTCGGAGGAGAACAAAAAACGTGTCGGCAAGGAATTCCACAACTTGGAAGTCCTCGGGACAAAAGAGCGGGAATAACAAGATGTTTTATGTCTGGTGACCTGGACAGTAAAAGAGTGCATTCGCTCTGTTCCCCTGGTAGGTCTGTTGGGGACAGCAGGCGGGGGAACTATGGAGGAAAGCTCCTCTGAGCAGTACCCGTGCAGATATCTATAAAAGAGAGAGCGAGGTTACCAACGTCGGTGGGCAAGGGATGGCAGCCTTTTGGTGAGGGTAGAGTCACCGATGAGACGTATAGCTCTCTTTTGAATGGAGTCCAGGATAGCGAGTGTAGAAGCGGCAGCTGCACCCCAGATGTGGGAGCAGTATTCGAGGTTTTGCCTTATTTGTGAAGTATATAAGGTATAGAGATTAGCTGGTGAAAAGTATTTGCGAGCCCGGAAGAGGAAACCTAATTTCTTAGCAGCCGCTTCTCCAATTAATGTGACATGTTGGTGCCAATTAAGATTTCGATCCACAGAAATGCCAACAAAAGAAAAGGACTCATTACTTTGAATAACTTGGTTGTTCATTGTGATGGGTCTAGGGCTGGTGTCTCTCTTATGAGAAAGAAAGCAAGACTGAGATTTGGTGGGGTTGAATTGTACAATATTTCTACTTCCACAGTCTAATATTTTTTGGAGATAGACGGAGACAGAACCCTCCATGAGTCTGCGATCCTCATCTAATTGGACTAAAGAGGCAGGCTTAGAATATTGAATATTTGAGTGCAGGATGCTGTCGTCCGCGTAACTGTGAACTGGGTTGGATGTGATAGAGAGGAGGTCATTGATGTGGAGAAGAAACAAAGTAGGGGCTATAGCTGAACCTTGGGAACTTCTGCATTAATTGGATACCGTTTAGAGGAATGGCCATCCACAACAACAGAAATGCTCCTGTTGGAGAGGAAATTTGCTGTCCAGGTACAAAGTTTTGGTGGTAGGCCATAGGCCGGAAGTTTATTAAGCAGCGCTGCGTGCCAGACCTGGTTGAATGCAAAATAATAATGAAAAATAACTGTATTACGGGTTTAATTCAAAAGACAAAAAAAAATGTAGTATATTATATGCGCTACCTACTTATCTGCTTGAAGTCGGTGCCAAGCCCAAAACACAGTAATACCTATCGATACAAACAGCTTGATTAATAGCGTGAAATGAAACTCCTGTTTAATTGCAATGAAATCAACTTTCGCTGCCATAACACCACTCTGACAATTCTGGAACTCAGTCCTGAATGGCTTTTCAGATGGATGGTCTGAACTAGAACTGGGATCCAACTTCGACGGCGGCCTCCCACCGGCGACTGCGAACACCACTGGGCATCTCCCATGCCTAAACCCCCATCCATAATCTTGCTGTCCGACTGGTTCAAGGACCATGATGATCGACCGACATCCATCGCTCAGCCTAACCCTGTCTTTCAAGGACACACCAAGATGGAGGCCCCAAGTTCGATTGTAAAGCATCTGCACCAGGGATTACCAAAAGTCACTAGCTACCACCCTCAATGGAACTGCTGGTCGTGTGGTCAAACCAGACGCCCGTTTGCAGCCGCTGCGGAGAGTGGGATCATCACACCAGAGTCTGTTCGACCCCATCACCACCGCAACTGCTGAAGTCACCTCGTCACCGAAACACTGGAAACAGGGGCGTGCGGTGATAAGGGAAGCAATTCTTAGAAACTTACTTATTTGTAGTGTAACTCGATTTTTCTGTCGTTTTTGGAAAATTCGTTAATAATGTCGTCATGTAACTGTGGATTCTGGGACATTTCCTGAACGAGTTTATTTTCAACTGACAAAATTGAAATTTAGGAAAGTCTTTCCTGGCCTTTTGAATTTCTAACAAAACTCTTGATACGTTTCATTATAGAAAAATTTTGTTTGAAAGATGCACTAGTAGCAGAAATTGTTAATACTAATTCACATAATTTGAACACTTCAGAATATGCATTTTCCAATTTTGATTGTTTTAAGAAAGTTAAAAGTTCACTCGCGTTAGTTTTTGTGTCAATAACATCGGGTTCATAAATGACTGTAGGTTCTGATCGTAATAAGGCTTTGTCAAAATAATGTCCATATTGGTGAAATAATGATTTGAATGAATCTTCTGGGAAAGGTATCCCTTTAAATCCTCCAAAATTACACAATTCAAGAAATTTCAGGTCACTCAGATTATAAAATATGCAGTTAATTTGCTGCTGAATTTGATGTATAATTTCGTAGAAAAGGCGGCGGTAAGAAGTTTGAAGGTCTCTCACATTATCAGTGCGCACACCCTTTCTTCGTGGCTCCACTTCTCCTAATTCAATTGTTTTTTCCCAGAACTTATCAAATTCATTCCTTTGTTGAATTATAATGGATTTAAATTCACTATTTTTTTCAGGCAAAAACTAATGTAATTTATTTTACATTGCAATATGTTAAATACATTATCTGAAAACGGAAATATTTTCGAAAATATATTAAGTAAAAAATTAAAATTGAAGTCTCCTTTCAAACCATCCAAAAATCCTCTAGAACTATTTATTGTTTCTGCGTCCCAATTTTTGCTATTTTCCATAATATTTTCAAAAAGTTCAATTAACGATTCACGGTGTTCAAATATAGTTACCACAAGCCTGCCGTTGTAGTATCATCGGGTTGCATCTACTTTGGGTAAACGTTTTTAAACAATTGAGTCTAAGGCTTGTGTGCGCATCGTAGATTTGGAAAAAAAGCAGACATTTAACACTTTACATTCTTTAATATGGTTTACAGATTTGGATAAAATTAAATTTAATTTATGAGCACAACAGTGTACAAAAAGAGCAATGGAAAACGTTTCCCGCACTTTAGCTTGAAGGCCTCCTAAATGTCCGGCCATAACAGCAGCCCCATCATAGCTTTGGGCATTTAATTTATTATCAGCCTCCTCAATATCTTTCATAATATTAGGCACAATTTTATATAGATCGTTTGCGGTACGACCTTCTGTCACATTTTTAAAGTCTAAAAATCTTTCTTGTACACTCCCATCCATTTTTACGTAACGTATTACTACAGATAGTTTCTTAAATTAGTTACATCGGTTGTTTCATCTAGAACAATAGCAATGAAACGAATCTGTTTAATTTCAGATTTAATTATGTTCAAAATAATAGTGGCAGCAGCCGAAATTAAGTCATTCTGAATGCGATTTTATGTGCCGCGAAAAACGTTAGTCTGTTCCAAGTGATTTTTTAAACAAATGTCGTATTTGGATATTAAACAAACTAGGTCTTGAAAGTTTCCTCTATTTGCAGATGTAGTTGTTTCGTCATGACCCCTGAAGCCCAATTCATGCTGACCAAGAAAACACACAGCATCAATAAATCTTTTTAATATGTTTCTGTTTTTATCAACCAGTTCATTGTGTTGGCGATGACTAATTTCTATCTGCTTGTCAACGGCGTATTCAATTCGCGTTTTTAAATGGTCTGTAAATGCGCTTTAGACATAACATGTCTTTGTACTAGTTTATGTAGATTATTCAAGTCGGAAAACGCACTTTTATTCCACACGCCCTTTTCAGTCACAAATAGACTACAAGGCCAACAAAGCAGTTTATTCCTGTTTTCACAACACGTTAACCATTCATATTGTTCATAAGTTTTTCCGCGTTGAAATGTCGAATAGGTACATGTTTTAATTCTTGTATTTAAGTTTTTTAGAGTAGGTTTCGGCCTACCTTTATTAATAATAGCAAGTTTTTACACATAATACAATTACAGTTATTATTACCACTTGTTTGTAAATTTTGTAAATCCCCACCGTCACCGCTGTTAAAAGCTGATCTACATATTAATAATCATAAAATGCCAATGTATTTAACTTAGTCGACTGCTTATATCTACGAAATAATCAGGCACATTCACGTTGTACTCGCATCGGGTCTTCGTAGTACAACACGTTCTAAAAACACGCGTACATCGCACCGAGCCGGGGTTTCTTTTATAAAGTTGCCTACGTGTATTTAACTGAAGTCATTGCATCCACTCCTATTATCAGATCAGGTTCATGCTGTCCGCATGCGGTCGCATTTACTGGGACGACGTACTTGCTGGGAGCGTATATAAAAATACAGTATGATGCATAATAAATAATTATGTGTGTGAGCTTGCGAAATAAAAGTTATAATAATTAAATTAGTTTCAGAATTTGAAATTTAATATTTAAAATTCAAAAGGGATTTTAAATAATGCGGTTTAGGTATGTAGTCGTTATTTTAAGGGAAGCAATGCTTCCCTTGCTTCCATGGACCGCATGTCACTACTGGAAGACCAACAACACCAGTGCTCTCAAATTAATTAAAATGTAGCTTTGCGACTTTTTGTTGAAATAAGGGGGGAATGTAATGAAACTCCCGTTTCGTTGCAATAAAACCAAATTTCGCTGCCGTAACACCACACTGACAATTCTGTTAATTAATATTTTTAATAAATAAATATTCTCAAAGCACTGGTAGAAATGAAAATCCATACAAAATATATTCTTTGATCATAAAGAATTCGATAAATGAAATACCGGAACGTTATCAATTAGATTACACGAATAAAAATATACAAATTTAACAAAAGTAAATTTTAAATTTTTTTACGTTAAATAAAGAGAAAAAAGCTTCTAGAATTAAACAAGGACGCCCAAGTTTTACCATGCAAAAGCAGGCCCATTGGCCAAATAAAATCAGTTGAGTTAAGTCAATTCGGCATAGAGTTCCGAATAGAGTGAAGTAGTTCACCCGAGTATCCCTAGAGTATTTTCTCCGAGTTCTTAGTGGGAAAACCTTCAGACCCGTTCCTTTCCCCTTTCCGCTATTGTATTTTTGGTAAAAAACATATAATTTAATTAATATTTGCTATTTATATTTTCTGATCTACTTTAAATCGTATATAGTTGTCCCCCGAGCCCAGCGCTAATCCTACTTTTCTTTTTCCCGTCTTTCAATATACAGGTGTCCCTAATACCCAGTTTAAACAGAATTGACACCCTATATATTTTTATTTTTATTTTGTTTGGTCATAGGCACGCAACGAATAAGCGAGGGTTGTAATAACATAATTTCTTCTCATTTCTAGCTGTTTTGGTAATATACCTTAGTGATTCAGTAACATTGTGTACCGTTGTGACTCCCACCTCCTAGTTAAAATAACTTGGGAGTTTGGAGGACTATACATAGTTTCCACTGTGTTAGCACTCACTGGCGTCTCCATGTGTAGCCCGAGCGTTAAAACAGTGTAAAATATCGTCTCCTTATTACCGTCATATGAGTAAAAAACTCCCTTAAAATTTTGGAATCAAACTGGCTAGGAATAAGAAAAATTCCGCGATCTGATTTTCCGGGTAATCGCCTGCTTGGTCAAAGCTGAAATAGGAATACAGTATTTCGTCTTCTTGCCTTATTCACACTTTGTACCTACCAGTCAGCCCTGGTAAGAACCATATCTTAAGTAATTTCTCTTTGTAAATATTCTCACATGTAATTTTGTATATATATATATATATATATATATATATATATATATATATATATATATATATATATATATATATACAGAAGTGCCGCCGATTGTGGGCGCTCTAGAGAAGTAAGAACTGTAGCACTTGAAGAGGCTGTCCTCAATTTAATTGAAGAATCTTCTGGTACAAGTACAGGAAGAATCGCCGAAGTCTTAAATGTCAGCTATTCCACGGTATTTAGAATTTAAAAGAACAACTACTGTATCCCTACCATATCCAACGAGTTCAAGCGCTCTTACCTCGTGATTTTTTACCTCGTTTAATCTTTTGTCAATGGATGCTTCAAATGATCACGCAAGTTCCACAGTTCTTATCTCGTATTTTATTTACTGATGAGGCCAACTTTTCACGAGAATCTATTAGAAATTTTCATAATAACCACATATGGTCTGAAGAAAACCCACACGAAATTACAATTTTCATTTTCAACACCAGTTTTCATTAAATGTATGGCTTGCTGTCATTGATGATGACTTAATTGGACCATATTTTCCTCCGATAGGACTAAATGGAGAAGTGTACTGTCATCTACTCGAAGAAGAGTTGCCCCTACTTCTTGAAAATATTCCTTTACAAATTAGACAACAAATGTGGTACATGCACGACGGGGCTCCGGCTCATTTTAGTATCAACGCTCGTAACTACTTGAACGAAGTTTACCCAAATCGTTGGATAGGTCGAGGAGGCCCAGAGAATTGGCCTGCCCGATCTCCTGAATTGAATCCGTTGGAATTTTGCCTGTGGGGTTTTCTGAAAACCTTAGTTTATTCAAGTCCTGTTGCAAACATCGATGACCTCAGAAATCGTATTATCGCATCATGTGATATTATAAGAAACACACCCGGTATTTTTCATAGAATGAGAAACAGACTAGTCATGCGTTCTCTCCGAAGGGGGACATTTTCAACATTTATTATGATGATACGTACTGACATTTTGTTAATATTTCTTTTCGTTTCTTAGTTTGTTAATTATTAATTATTAAATAGTAGTACAATGCCTAGTTGTTGTTTCTTATTATGAATTTTTGGAAATTAGTAAAAGCCAGAACAATACATATTGACATATTAGTGTAATTATGACGTTATTTGACAGCCTACCACGTACTTGTTTTTTCCGCAAATAACAACCACTCTGTAAATACATGTGACATCGATCTGAGTAATATTTTATTTTTTGTTATGAAACTAACAATTTTATGAGAAAATGTCAAGACATAAAAAAGTTGCTAAATGAATCCTTCTTTCCAAATCATTTTTTTAAATAGAAAACGGTACACACAATAAAAAGTACTAATAAAAAATAATGTAAGGGTAGGTTTTTTCACCCTCTTGTGATAACATTATAGGGTTATAAAATCCTTTAAAACTGTCATTTCGTTATCCTTATGCATCTGCAAAATTTCGTCTTTTAAAATTATCCTATAACTGAGAAATTTAATGAAAACTTTTTTTTGCCAAAATTTCAAAAGGCTGTAACTTGGTGGAGAAGGGGTTTCAAGAAAAACTTTATAAGAAAGACACCCCTTCTTTTTCGCATCAATTTAGAAACACCCAGTATATATATATATATATATATATATATATATATATATATATATATATATATATATATATATATATATATATATATATATATATATATGTCCAACAATATAACTATTATTTGTTTTAAATAACTGTTGTTCACTGTTAAGTCTCTGGAAACCAAATATCTCCACTTCAGTCTTCCCGAGCACCATACTCCCTTAGGGTTGTCTGTTACTTGAACATTAGTCACTTTGGGGCTTCCACTTTCCCCCAGGAACCTTTTTGAAAACCTCAAGTAAAGTGGCGGCGCTCGAGACAAATCCCTTTTCCCGATCAAAACACTGACCCACACTCCACCCTTCTGACGTAGACCGTTACAAGCGCATTATAATTCTAATGAAACACCTAAATATATTGTTAATCATCAAAGACCGACCCACGCTCACGCATTCCGCCGCGTGCGTGGAGAAACTTGCGATGTGGCGTGAGTAGACCCAGCGCATCTACTTACTACCTAATTGGCTTGGCATTGACTTCAAACAGATAAGTAGGTAGCGCATATTTATTTATTTATTTATTTATTCATTTATTTATTTATTTATTTATTTATTTATTTATTTATTTATTTATTTATTTATTTATTTATTTATTTATTTATTTATTTATTTATTTATTTATTTATTTATTTATTTATTTATTTATTTAATTCGATTACAACCCAACAGAAAAAATCCATAAATTATGGTACTTAACTAATAGTTACAGAAAAACTATAGATAGTACACAACAGAGTCAACTATTCAAGGCTGAGAAACAATCAACTAAGAAACAATCAATAACAAACAGAAAGAAGATATTAAGAAAATAGCAAGAAAAATTACCAAATCAAACTACGTGGCGGAAAACATGAATATTGGACATTATATATGCCGACACCTCAGATGCGCTATCACACACACTAACATTGCAGACCTGGTTAGCAAACTTACACATCTGATACATCAGCGATTTTCTCATAATGTCTGGTCTGGCTGTGGGCAAACTAAAATGTCATTGTTCCTCGTCAACACAGTCAGCACTCTGAACTTAATCCTTGAAAGCAGCTCAAGCAAATTAATCCTGTTCCATAACAATTTCTGAAGAAAACCAACCACAAAGCAAACCCTTTGGCTTCCAAGGAAGTCCCGTCAAATCTGTCGAGAAACTGCTGATACGGTGTGCCCCGCGATGGATAAACACCATCCAACCTGTAAGAGAAATATTCTAAGTATTTCTTCTGAGCCCTTTCTATGGAATCTTTACAGCAGCCGTACAAAGGTGACCAAACTTGACTAGCCTATTCAAGCTTAGGTCTTACCAATGTGTTATACAATACTTCTATACACTCGGTTCCACTGAAATCCTTACAGACCCTGATGATAAAACCTAGATACCTAATAGCTTCTGATACTGATGCCTGAATATGGAGGTCAACACAAAGTTTTCGGTCAAACACAACACCCAAGTCTCTCTTGCTATCACCCCTATGTAAAACACTCCCCTGTAATGTACAATTAAAACTGATATTGGTAACACTCCTAGAATACGTCACTACAGTACATTTACTTATATTGAGTTCTAGTATATTATCATGACACCAGTTTTGGAGAGCAATTAAATCATCCTGCAACACAGAACAGTCCCGCAGTGTGTCTATCCGGCGAAAGATTTTTAAGTCGTTAGCATACAATAAACGCTCACAAGATAAGATATCACAGAGGTCGTTAATGAAAATAATAAAAAATAGAGGACCCAGGTTAGATCCTTGTGGAACGCCTGGTACAGGAGTATAGCTTTCGGATTTAATTCCCATATATTCTAAGGCTAGATGCATTCTCACCACAATTAGAACCGTAGACCGGTTTCGCTCACATAATGTGCACGGTTGGTCAAATATGAGCAAAAACTTGATCCTGAGCGAAACCAATTTCTGACAACTTAGACAGTAAAACAGAATGATCATCTCTGTCAAATACCTGGGATATATCCGTATATATATCATCCGACTGTTTACCTGCGTCAATTGACTCGGCTATGTACGGAGTGAACAATAACAAGTTTTACACAATTGAGCGCTTAGTAACAAAACCATACTGTTTGGTTGACATCATGTTCTTTAAGTTATTATATATATATATATATATATATATATATATATATATATATATATATATATATATATATATATATATATGTGCCCATAAAGCATAGACTCCAGTACTTTTGAGAATATTGAGAGAATTGATACGGGCCTATAATTCTCAATCTTGGATCGACAATCTGACTTAAATATCGGTACTACTCTGGCTATCTTCCATACATCAGGATAGGTGTGCGTTTTCAAGACTTTGTTCAAAATTAAGCATAAGGGGTCTCTCAGTACGGCTGCACAATCTCTTGCTATAAACGAAGGGCCAATAGTAAGTTTAGGCTTAACACGCTTTAGGGCTTCAAAAACATCAACCTCAGTAACTGCTTTGAGACCTACATGTGAAGACAAGTAGGATTCGGTCATTGACTCACGACCAGAGGGTGGAACATAAACAGAGTCAAAATGTGTGGCAAAACCGTCTAGTGTTGTCTGTGGTGTATCCAGTGGTATCCCATTTAAGGACATAAGACAAGTATTCATTGAAGATTTCTTCCTATTGTTTATGTACGACCAAACTGAAGAAGGGCTTGCCACGAGTTGGCTTTGTATTTTCGAAGTATAATTTTTATGCGCTATCTCTGTTTCTCTTTTGACTTCTTTACGTATATTTTTGAAAGATTCAAGACGATAAACCGAACGGGTCTTTTTATGCTTAGACCAGTAGTAATCCTTACCTTTTAAAAACTTAATGACTTTGGCTGTGAACTATATCGGAAACCTAGTGTCTGGTATTTTCTTAGAGAGAACGTATTCATCAAATATGCTATACAGCAGCCGGTAAAATACATCGCACGCCTGATCCACAGATGCGGTATTTTCTAATGAGCTCCAATCAACCCTGGCAAGTTGAGAGTACAGACCGTGGAAGTTTGGTTTCCTAAAGTTATAAACTTTTGAATTGCAATAGAATCCCTGAAATTGGTTGCCCGACCACTCAATAATTGGACTCACAGCCAGATCAGGTTGGTGGCTGTCCTCCGTCAACAAAGGACCACCCTTATGACACACATCACACTCCACATTTCCTATCACCATGTCAATTATCCTACCATTAATGTTTCTAACACTGTTAAACTGACTACAATCTAGAAAACTGCAAAAATCACTAAAAACTCAACATAATGAGCAAAATGAGTTCTAACCAATACAATTTATATAGTGTGGCATATTAAAATCCCCTAGAATTATAAATTTACCTTCCAATAATCTACTGATACATAGAAGACTTTCAAAAATATTTACATAATTATCCACACTTAAGCCAGGCTGAAAATATAACCATAAAACGTGCAAGTTTGAATTATTAAAATTAACCTTACAACATACAGCTTCGACCGCCATGTAACTATCGGTCAGAGATAAAATTTCAACCTTCTCCACAAAGTATTCCTTTTTCAATACAAGAAAGACTCCGTCATCCCGTGATATCCTCGTCTTCACTGGGTCTCTTTCTGCTCTACACATCACATACAAGTCACTATCATCAACTTCAGAAAAGTAGAAGTCAGGTGTTAACCATGACTCAGATACGGCTACTACATCATACCCACTTGAAGACACATTGCAATAGAATTCGCCAAGCTTAGTTCTCAAGCCACGACATTTTGGTAGTAGCACAAAAGGTTTTTATTCACACTGTTACTTCTGTTGGGGACATTATTTAGTTTAAAGATCTGGAGTTCACCGGAGATGAACTGTCAGTCGTATAATCAACTAATGGGTCCGAACTTGCATTTCTCTGAACTGGTACAACCCTGGGAACACCATGTACATGTATAACCTTCACTTCTTCGCCCCTATTTGATCTGTCAAGCAGTTCCTTCCTGACGTGCTGATAATCTGTAATTTCTTTGCGAGTTTGGTCCCTTGACAATACAACACCCATATATGTTCCATTGTTCTTGAGCTTTTTACTGCCACGGAGTCAGAGACTACAAACTCTCCATTTTTTTAAATTTCTTTTAGCGGCCTTAGATTTGGATTACCAACCCTTGGGCGACCAACTTTATACATTTTGTAGTCAGCAAGATCAATAGATGACGTCGGAACCAAGAATTTAATTAAAACTAGCAAGTCCGATGCATCATCTCCTGGTGTCTACGGAAAACTAAAGGCCATTAAATTTTTCTGTCGAGCCTGTCTGTCACTCAGCTTTGCCAGTAGGTAAGATACAGTTTCTTCCTCATCAGTGCACACTGCCCGTGGCTTACCCTCTCTCAACGTCTGAATTGTATATTGAATAGATTGGACATTTGTTTTCAGTTTAGATCGAGATGTCTCCAGGGTACCCAGAGCATCCTTGATGTCTTTTATGTCACCAATTTTTTTTTAAATATCATCTGCATGTTCATCAAACCTAGCAGTACAATCTCGCACTGCAACCTCAAGTGCTCGCTGACCACTAACAACATTTGACATTTTTATTGACAATTCATTCTGAACCTGATGTATTTCGTTTACTTAAGTTTTTATGGATTGGGATTTTGCAATTCCACCATTCTTAAATTAAAATGTTCTAATGTAAGGCCACTTAGTGTTTCACTACCTGATTTTATTGCAGTTTCTTTAATCTGCGACTCCACTTTTTCCGTCCCTACAATCACCTGATTACTATCCTGATTTACAGAAGAATAAACTGTGGTATCAGGCATGGAGTTATGAGAATACGTCGACGATTTAATACAAGCTGGACAAGTCCAAATCGAGCTGCTTTCATGTATATATTTAATTTCAGTGGGTGTGACGTCTACACACGATGCATGATAACTGAGACCACATGTTGTGCAAACCATATAATTCTGTTTTGAAGATATACACACCGTACATATCTGACAAATTGATGGAGGCATTTTACCAATCCAACAACAATACTCAACCGTCTATAATTTTATAAGTCAATGGTCCCAGCAAGAATAAAATTGTCGATTTATTCCACGAACATATCCAATCAACACGCAGCTGAGTACAAACTGATAAGCGATAACAACAGCTGACCGACCTCTCACCAGCCAAGTTTCACAATTTTCAAATCTGTTATTTACAAATTACAATGCATACGCTTAAAACACAAGATTCGCACTTACTCTTCAGTTAGAGATTACCATTACAAATGCAACTACACAAAATTTACTAATCTCTTAAACCAAATAACACCGAAAATACAGCAATTTGTTTGCACGAAAATTAATCAACTTTAACTTGAACTATTGCATTTAATAATATATCATTGAAATTAGTTTTTCTCTTTGGAAATAAACCTGTAATCCCGTTACTGTTCGTTTTTAGTGCCTACTTTGAAGTCGGTTTAATTTTTTTAAGTTTGCTTATAAATATCCGAATTATATCATGAGTGGTTAAGCATATCTTTGTCAGTAGATGTATATACAGCGTATAGTAAAAATAATTTGTTTAATTACTCTCAACTTGAAAGGTTAAGAGAGGGTTTTAAGTACCACAGTTTTCTGGTTGAATTCTACATACGTGTTGATATTGAAATTGCTTTCTTTACATCCAACTTTGTTTCGTTGCATGATAACCAACTTGTGCAATGCACTTTCGTCGATTTTTTAGTAGAGCCAGTTTAAAATCTTTACGATTTCCATTAATTAATTTTCAAAAACCGTATTTTAAGTTGGTTCCAAATTTTTTATAGTGGAAGCAATAATGTAATTTTCTGGAGACCATGTCAAAATATTTTATTTAACCTTTCCCAAAACGCGAAAATAAAATACAAACCGATTTGCCTTTAAGTGTGGCATATATACGTGTATCCAAATACTATATAATGACAATACGGGACACTCCTATGATTTAGCATTGGTGATATTTGTGACAAGTACACTGGCGCCACCTCGCGTGAAGTACTGACAACTGTGCGAGTAATTTGAATTGTATATTTACCTGCATATTCTTAATTTAGACAATTGGTTTATTATAGATGAATATAAAAACTTGTACATGACAAAACAGTGAACATTTTCTGATTATATAATTATAAATAGAATTTGTATCAACAATCAGCTTGAAACCTAAATGAATTCAGCATGAATAATTCTGCAAATTTCTCTTACCCATAATCTTATTTCATTATAATTTAAAGTATTACCTTGAAACCGTCGTTAAACTAACATTTCATAGGTAGGTATAGGAATATACTGAAAGCTGTTTCTGAGCATATTAAATTACAATCTGTACTTACCTATAAATAATTGTTCTAGGTATAAATGGTAGCACAGTACTCAATTTGCTATATCTCTATACATGAAAACTGTCTTATTAATCTAATATTTTAAAATATTTAACTGATATACTTAGTACATAAATAAGAAATTGTGCAAATGAAACTTAAAACTAACTCTTACTTCCGTGAATAAATCTATTATAGAGCTAAATCTGCTATTTCTATTTGTCTCTTTGAAAACTTGTCTTGGGAAGATAATTAAAAGCCTTTACCAAGTAAAATAATTGTAAATGTGAAAAAATGTGACAATTTATACCATACTGAAATAAAAAAGGACACAGAAGAATATAGAAAAACAGTTTTCTTATACCATTTATTATTAATGCAAAACTTTTTTTGCCTTCATATTTCTTTTTTTTTTTTGATGCACTGGAAGACAAGTTATGATTGAAGCATTTCAACCATCCGTTTACGAAGTTTATCTATAAATAGGTACATGATGGTAAATATTACACAATAAATTATCTTCTGCGAACTGTACATATTGGCATAAAAGTGATTCTGAATTTGTCTTCTGCTTCAAATCATATTCACGTTTCGCCACCCTTTGGAAACCTATGAAATGTCTTTGATAGATTTAGCACGTTATAATTCGAACAATTATAGATTGCACACACCCAACCACTAACATTTATTGTAAAAAATACAGCTCAAACTTAATTATACACAGTTAAACACCAGCAATTGCTAGTGTTAAACGTTCTCGAACGACGTAACATCAGTACTATCCGCTAGGGGCGCTGATATTTTTGAAACACGAAATCAGCCGGTGTGTCCTGTATTGTCATTATATAGTATTTGGTGTAATGAACTGCAACTTGCGCACTGTAAATCGGAAAAATCCATTTAATTTGTGTATTGCAAATATACAATAAGTAATAACTTATTAATAGAAAATATTTATAATTTATTTATAATTTAAGCAGAAAACAATAATCATAAAAACATAGGACATATTGAATCCAAACATACCTACAAATTTAAACGGTGGGATCTGAAAATTTATTATATGTGTGTGAGTAACTTAAGATTTTATTAATTATACGAGAGAAATATCTTTAAATGTTGGCAGAGTATTACGGCTTACATAGATCGTTTCCCTGTCGCAGAACAACTCAGATCTGGTATCAACACGATGGTTACAGAGAACAAACGAACTGTGAAGCGAGAGAAGTAGTCTCTACGTCTACATTTCGTAACTTTTTCGTATAAAGTATGCTACATAATATATCATTGATATTTTTTGTGGAATATAAAAATATAAATATCAATAGACTCTTGTATTTAAACCGAAAAATGTGATTGCTAGAAGTGTTATACATACATATTAAAAACTGACCCCGGAAATCAGTTATGTGGGTCCAAATTGCGTTTACTGAAAAAAATATAGTATAGTCTTAAATTCGTGATCCCTCCAAAACCGATTTTTTTCTACAAATATTCGCATAACTGAAGCGGCTGTATGTTTATCTACTATACCTACACATAACAATATATCATCTGACAGGCGCCAGATTCCCGACAAGGTCGAATAACGACCTTCTCCGTTTGCAAACTGCTTGGTCATATATATTACATAAAAAATACAAGCTATTTTTACGGTTTTATATATAGGTAAATTTACACTAACCGCCTGTTAGAGATTTACAGAAAACTGGTAGAGCTAAACTCATTCTAAAGATTTGCACCTTTAGGTTTTTAAAATTTTTAAACTCAACAAAACTATTTTCAGTTTTCCAGAACTTGCAGGTCTACCGGAAGCGAATGCCATCTTAGTAATTTTAACCTCTTATTGCCTGAATAGAATGTTTTTCATGAAAAAAATCATTGTAGAGGGTCGCATCATATAGATACCATTAATTGAAAGAATGGCCAAAAATATAAAATATATATTAATGAAAAAATGTTTCATACAACAGGCGTTATAAAAAAATATGACTAGCATAAGTAGTAGTGTTTATAGGTGAAAATATGTTAAACAATTATGTGCTTTGGAAATACATAAGTTTTGTATCACGCTTTATAAACTTGAAAAATGTTTTCCAATTACAATTTGGTTTCTTGCACCTCTATCTGGTAGCATCTTCATTGAGAAAATTTATGTTATTGTTATTGAAGTTTATTTAAAATAAACTTACACTTGTTAATTCTATAATCAAAATAAATCAGTAATGTAGCAAAGACTACATCGATAAACTAACACAAGTGAATAAACAAAATATATAAGTAATTCTGTCACAAATTGAAAGTAAACAATATAATATTAAAATTCTTTTATGATCGCTACTCAAATATTTGTATACTTGGTATTATAAAGCATATTATGTATTATAATTTTGAAATTCAAATTGTAAATTATTGGGCGCTTTTAATTTTCTTTATTTAAAATATTTATAGTGATTATTTGATTATTGGATTCACTATATTATTTAATTAAATTCATAAATCAAAATTCGATACTTTTAGAACAGCTATATATATATATATATATATATATATATATATATATATATATATATATATATATATATATATATATATATATATATATATATATATATATATATATATATATATGTGTGTGTGTGTGTGTGTGTGTGTGTGTGTGTAAGTAAAATGTTTTTAATTTTTAAGAATTATATCCAATGTTAAAATAATTTATGTTTATACGATTAATTGCAGTGAATGCAGCAGGAATTATTGCGCTACCACTCACAATTTACAAGTTTAAACGTCTACCAAAAATTTACGCTGGGTCGGCTCCTAAAAACTGGGCTATCGGAGTTTCGGATTCTGGGTGAATGCAGAGCAAACAATTTTATGAATATTTTGCCAAGGTGTTTATAAATTTTTTGAACACCAACGCAATATCTCGGCCAGTTATTGTTTTCGTAGATGGACACGCCTCACATTTATCGTTAAACCTAAGTAATCTGTGTCGTTCAAATGAGATTATTTTAATTTGTCTGCCTCCAAACACAACCGACCTGCTGCAGCCACTAGATATGGCTTTCTTTTTTCCTTTGAAGCAGGCATGGAAGAAAATTACGAGGAAATGGTTAATTGATCACGGCGGAAGAAGTATTCAGAAAAAAGACATTCCAGCGGCGTTAAATTCGAGTTTTACCCAACAAGACTTTTCTAATACAATAATATCTGAGTTCTGTACGTGTGGACTCTATCCATTTGACGAAAATGCTCCTCACTACGATAGATGTGTTAGAAGATATTTACCAAATTCTAATTCGGAGATAGTGGAAAAACCTGAAAGTGGTGAGAGAATGGAACATTTTCAGTATGTGACAGCACGAATAGATCCTGTTTTGCTGCAGACTTTCGAGAATACCTATCATAATGATTATTACTGGCAAGGTGAGGAACGGTTTATGGAACTCTACAATTTTTGGCGAAAAATGAAGGAAGAAATTGCACCGGATTCTTACACGATAATCCCACTGAATTTGGAAATTGCAAGGACTGAAGGAGATTTCATTACTCTAGACGCCTGCCCGACCATGACCACCAACGAAGAAGCAGTACGAAGGACAGAGGAGAGGATATTCTTGTTTTTGAATTTCCTGAATATACCAATGAAAACGTGACAGCCGTAAATGAAAACAAAATCAATATTCTGCAACAAATTATTGTCAAACCAGCTGCTGAAAAAACTGGATCAGAAACGAAACTGTTCAAAAAGAGGACTGTTAGCGATGTCCTTAAAGATGTGGAAGAATGACCTGAAGACAATAATTACCTCGACAGAAGCAAAAAGCAAAAAACTAGCTGGCCTTCAGTGGTAACCTCAGACAAGTGGGTACAAATTTTTGAAGCAAAGGAGAATCCCAAAGAAAGTATAGCTAGAGCAAAGGGTGACAAAAAGGTCGCGCCTCGCTAAAAGATTATGAAACGAAAAACTGCCAAAGAAAAAACTGTTGCCGGAAAGACTGCGGACAACGAGACTACGGAAGAAAGGATTGAAGAAATTTCTGCCGAAAAGAGAAGTGAAACTTTAGTTACTAAAGGAAAGACTAATACAGAAGGAAATGTTGCCAAAGAAAAAAACGACATTGGAAAAAACATTGAAGAAGGGGCTACGGAAAAAAAGATTGAAGAAGGAAATATTACTATGGAGAGAAGTACTGAAGATAAAAATCAAGAAGAAAAGGCTGCTGTCCTCATAAATGAAGAACAACCACTAGGAGTGGGATCATTTGTCATACTTCGATACGACGGAAACTTTTATCTGGCCAAAATTGTCAGTGTGGAAAATCGCGAATTTTATTGCTGTGGAATGTGCAAAAGTGGAAAGAACTGGAAGTGGCCCGATCCACCTGATCTTCTTTGGTACCGCGAAGAAGATATTCTTTTTCAAATAACTGAACCTAAAGTTATTAATACAAGAGGCGTTTACACAGTACCTGAAATGGAAGCTTTATTTATTTAAATTATTAATTATGTCTTGAAGTTTAAAGATGATTTTTGATAATTTCTACATTTTTGAAGCAACATTTGTTTGTTTTTTTTAATATTTCTAACAAAACAGTTGCAATATGATGTTTATACTTGTATTCTTTAACCACAATGGCCACAACTGGTTCATTCCCTGGACACACCTAGTGAAGTGATGGCCACAACTAGCAAAACAGTACTTGGCAATAATTTATTTAGTTTAGCTCTGTCTAGTATGTTGTATCTGCATTTTGTGTCTTTTTCTACATACAGAACCAATAGTTGATTAGGTTTATCCAGGTAAGGTTGGCAACTGCTTTGAAGTTAGCAAATTATCCAAAGTTAAAAAATGTAAACTTCTTAATGTGGCCACAACCGGTGCATTTACCAAATACTATTTTAATTTTCTAGCTTCATAGAAAATTCAATTTCGTCCATTTGTCTCAAAAAGAGCTACAACAGAAGATTAAAATGGTTTTTTTTTATAATACATATCGATGATAACAATTTTGAAAATTTTCTTTAAATGAGCCTGTATTAGGGCCTTTATTCCCAATATTCAAGGTCTATTTAGATTTAAATTGACATTTGTCAAACTGAAGTAATTTTTATCTCCTACAAATTTAAAATTTTGGTGAATATATGGGTTGTTTGGAAAGAATAGCAGTTAGAAAGGCATTATGGAATAGCAGAGATTTATGGTAAATGAAGGTGATGGTTGAAGTGTTAGAAGGTGCGAAATAGAAGAGCAAAAAAATTTAAGTTTGGTACGTCAAAATTTGAAGTTTATTGAATTTGGTGTAGGACTGTGAAACTTTTTAGGATCAACCTCGTAAATTGTGTTATATGATACACCACAAGTCACATAAGACTTATTGTATTAACATAATGTAGAATTTTTTGCCAATAAATAATAATAAATAATAATAATAATAATAAATAATTCTAGTAATATGTCGTACTAAGGTGTACAATTCTTATGAAAATTCACTACGATAATGCACTTGCAGCGTCCCGAAATTGTCTATAGTTTTAGCTGGTCGAAACACACATGCTCGCTCAAATTAACATGCCACGCTGTTACTAAGATTATAGCATAAACTATCTACTCATAGATGGCAGCAGTGGTATGTTTTGAAAAAGCTTATGTTCGTAATCTAACCCATGCGGGAATAACAAGCTAAATATTTACACCTGCATATCATATGATTTTTACACTTTGAGTTAAGATCTAGTAGACAATGGGTACACTAAAGTACTATATAGCCATTTAGTTTATCTATTTATTTAGTTGAATGCTGTACAAAAAACTATATATTGTTTTCATATTATTTACCAATAAAATCTATGTAATAAGCTATTTTACTGTTTCCCAATTCCATTCAACTTGTCAAAAATCACCTAAGCTATTATTATTTTCTACCTATTTATTTCCATAAACTCATCAAATACGTGAACCATTTTGCAGTAGGTAATTTACGCCACCTAAGATCTAATATATCTACCTTATTTTTCTTTTACTGATATGAGTATTTCTTACAACCAAATTCTGATTACAGTTAGTTCTAGCTTTAATCTTTCTATTCATTTTTTTCTAGTTTGGTAACTTTATAACTCTATCTTTTAAGAACAGGAAATTTTTATAAAAAACCGCACTTGATGAGTAAAGATATTTATTATAGATTTACAACATATTTATGAAATGTATACAACTTTTCTATATTAGTATTATGCCCAAACTCCTTAATTTTGTTGGTGACATGAATGCTAGGTAAAGGCACAAACTTCTGGAGATTTCATTTTCAATGGCTGATGATTTTCAAATCGGAATGAATAAGCAAGTAAATAGGCACGTAAATTTTATAAAAATATTTATAAACACAGCTTCTTTGAGTTTCATCCAGCTTAGTATTATTATTAAGGACATTATGTTTATATGTACCACTCTCTATTCTATTTTAGTTGAATACAAGTGTCCCGTGATCGCTAAATAATAGTAGAGTTCTGAGGTCAAAATATTACAAGGTAAGCAAAATTACTGTAGTCCAATTCTTGGTGCCAAAATTGTTGTTTAAGAATTCATTTCTCTATAATTTAAATAATTATCGACAAACAAAAACATAATTACAATATGAGGATTTTGAAACGGCAAACCTTAACACATCCTCAGTTTTTTTCCCAGCTTTAAGAAAACGCTCTACACACCTTACTTTTTTGCTTAGAAATAAGAAAAGCATTTGTATAATTTTCCCTTATATTTCATGTTCATAATTTCCTCTTTTTTTTATTGGAACAACACACCACGAGGGCTTACAGCCTAAATACTATAGTACCGTGGGTGTTGACAAGGAGGAAATAGGCAACTTGTTAATTATGGACTTGAGTATTTGGAGGTTCGGGGGAGAAGGAAAAACATGGACCGGCAAGGAATTCCACAACTTGAAAGTCCTCGGGACAAAAGAGCGGGCATAACAAGATGTTCTATGTTTGGTGACCTGGACAGTAAAAGGGTGCATTCGCTATGTTCCCCTGGTAAATCTGTTGCGGGCAGCAGGTGGAGTAACTATGGAAGAAAGCTCCTCTGAGCACTGCCCGTGCATATATCTATAAAAGAGAGAAAGGCCACCAACAGCACGTCGGTGGGCAAGGGATGGCAGCCTTTGGGTGATAGTAGG
Source organism: Tillus elongatus (assembly GCA_964006375.1). NCBI lineage: Eukaryota > Metazoa > Arthropoda > Insecta > Coleoptera > Cleridae > Tillus > Tillus elongatus. Next base: position 54,468,387 of record OZ023270.1, read on the forward strand.
GTCACCAATGAGACGTATAGCTCTCTTCTGAATGGAGTCCAGGATAGCGAGTGTAGAAGCGGCAGCAGCACCCCAGATGTGGGAGCAGTATTCGAGGTTTGGTCTTATTTGTGAAGTATATAAGGTATAGAGATTAGCTGGTGAAAAGTATTTGCGAGCCCGGAAGAGGAAACCTAGATTCTTAGCAGCCGCTTCTGCAATTGATGTGACATGTTCGTGCCAATTGAGATTTCGATCCACAGAAATGCCAACAAGTGAAAAGGACTCATTACTTTGAATAACTTGATTGTTCATTGTGACTGTTCTAGGGCTGGTGTATCTTTTATAAGAAAGAAAGCAAGACTGAGATTTGGTGGGGTTGAATTGTACTAGATTTCTACTTCCACAGTCCATTATTTTTTGGAGATCCACAGAGACAGAACCCTCCATGTGTCTGCGATCCTCATCTAGTTGGGCCAAAGAGACTGGCTTAGAATATTGTATATTTGAGTGGAGGGTACTTTCGTCCGCGTAACTGTAAACTGGGTTGGATGTGCTAGAGAGCAGGTCATTGATGTGGAGAAGAAACAAAGTAGGGGCTCAAGCTGAACCTTGAGGAACTCCTGCATTACTTGGATATAGTTTAGAGGAATTGCCATCCACAACAACAGAAATGCTCCGGTCGGAGAGGAAGTTTGCTGTCCAGGTACAGAGTTTTGGTGGTAGGCCATAGGCCGGAAGTTTATTAAGCAGTGCTGAGTGCCAGACCTGGTCGAATGCTTTGGATATGTCTAGAGCGACAATCTGGGATTCACCGTGTAGTTCCATAGACTTATTCCAAGAATGGGTGACAAAGGAAAGGAGTTCGGCAGTTGATCTGCGCTGACGGAATCCATACTGCCTGTCGTGGATTAGACTGTGTTTTTCAAGAAATTTTAGTAATTCGGTGTTTATATACTTTTCTATCACTTTAGAGATGACTGAAAGGAGAGAAATAGGCCTGTAGTTGCTAGGAAGCGCTTTGTATCCTTTCTTGGGGACGGGTTGTACTCGAGCAGTTTTCCAGTTACTAGGGAATATGCCTCTATTGTAAGAGGTCTGAAACAGAGGAGTCAGAACAGGAGCAAGTTCTGGTGTGCATTGTTTGAGAACAATTGCTGGGATCTCGTCAAGGCCAGAGGCTTTCCTGGTATTAAGAGAAGAGAGCATCTTTCGTACCTTTTTAGTTTTGAAAATGATATACGTCATTTTATGCGCGACAGAAGGGTTTGCGGCGCTTAGAGCTTAAGAGGACTTTGTTTTTGATGTGGTTATTAAACGAGTTTTTTGTCCCAGAAAGAATGCGGACATAGCGGTTTCTTGCGTCGTTAAATGCTTGACGGTTGTCTTGACTGGGATTGTGTAGAAGCTTTTTGTGAGCTTTGACCTTTTCAAGTCTGGCCTTGTTACAGAATTTAGAGAACCAGGACTTTTGAGTGGGTGCAGAGGTTTTCTGTGTACGTGGAATAAATAATTATATGCCAGCTTGGATAATTTCGGTGACGTTTTGTGAGATATCAGAGGTGTCAGGATGAGAGAAGCAGACAGACGCTCATGGAAATGAGGAAAAGTACACTCGCATTTCGTCCCAGTTCGCGGAGTTGTAGTGCCAAACGATACGTGGGTGTGATGACTGTGTGACCTCGGGTTGCATTGCGCAGGAAGTAGTGACCATGCCGTGGTCTGAGCGACCCATGGGGGCGGTGACTGATATCTTATAGCAGTCAGGATTTGTAGTAAGAAGGAGATCCAAGGGTTTTGGGCTGTGTGTTGAAATGCGAGGAAAGTAAGTAGGTTGCTGAACCGTATTGGCTAAAGAATTGCTGACTGCAAAGGCCTCCGCTGCTCTTCCTTGTGGATCAGTTTTTGAAGATCCTAGCCGTTCCTTATTATGGACATTGAAGTCACCAAAAATAGTGACCTCGGAGGAAAGATATTCAGAAATCAGAAGGTCGGTTTTTTCAGAAAGGTAGTCAAAGAGCTGGACAAAGTTGTTGTCAGATGGTGACCGGTAAATGCAACAGATGAATTTAGTTGCAGCCCTGAGAAAGAGTTTAATCCATAGTATGTCTTTTCTTCCAGCTTCTAAATTGGGGAGTCTGGTGCAGGGTAGATTGCTATGGACGTATGCGCACACGCCTCCATGCAATCTAAAGGAAGTAAGGAGCTCATATCCCGGGAAATTAAGGTGATTAGTGGCTGTTTTGGCACTGATTTGGGTTTCGGTAAGGAAGAGGAGTTGGGGCCTGTTAGCCTGGAGGAAATGGTGTACGGAGTTCAGGTTAGAATTTAGGCCACATATATTCGAGAAGGATATGTTGAATTTTGATGTTGGCGCCCCCTGTACACCCCTTTCCCGGAGATCCAAATGGAGGGGTATTTTGCCTCCGGAATGCTTTGCACAAGGAGGAGCCATCATCATTTTTGCTTATAAGGGAAGCCGACTCATACACCAGAACCGGAAACGTCCGTTGGGACTTCACAGGCCCCTTGATGCTCAGGCGTGGAAAACATTTACTATCACGTAGAGGAAAATTACACTACCACCTGCGAAGAGAAGGAGCGAGACTTTAGTAGACCATCAGCCCTGGGCGTTATTCCCATTGCCGACAGTCACGCCAGGGGTGGCACTAGGAACCAGCCTCTAGAAGTCCAGTAGCTAAATCACGCGTCGATTAATCAAGAGAAAGACCAGCGCACGACCAGGCTAAGGGACCACACATACTTTTATAGTCAATGTAAGCCTTCCTAAATAAAGCAAATATACCGTTTCCGAGTGTATTATATATTATTAAAATGTTTCAAGTAACAATTATTTTGAGTTAAGTGACTTAAAGTTTTTAAACAAAATCTATTAAATAAACATTTTATTTTTTATAAATAATATTACTTAACACCAAGCTGTGAATATTTTCAGTTGTTTTCTTCATTTTAGCCGCATCTGGCGGAATATCAAGATATTCGTAGTCTTTGTAGCTTGCTTGATTATAGCTATAAGGGTTAAAGAACTTTAAGATAACGAATAGATATTAGTTGGTAGTACTCAATGGGATGAATGGTATCAGGGCCAGCCAGCCTAGTTACCGCATACAAAGATGTCACTACTTTTGACATCTAACGGCGTACTCTCCAGCGTAACTATATTTAATAATTTTTTTAGATGCGACTAGGCACCCTGATGAACTTCAATAGGAGCGAAACCAGTATATGTACCTTATGATGGCTAAGATATATCTCATTTGTAAACGTTACACAGTCTGGGATATACATAATTAAAACATTAGATGGAAGGCTTCTCTCCAGACAACAAATTTATTTAAAATTTCCCTGGGGAAATTTCCAATAAATTTGTTGTTTGGAGAGAAGCCTCTCATTTAATGTTTTAATTGGCTAAGATGTATCCTACAAATATTTTTCATTTATTTGTGAGCTTTTTAGATAAGATAGTATTACAAATTTTATGAAAATTTGCCACCATGGCACACTTGCTACGATAAGGCGTTTGTTAAATAGTTTTCTAAAAGCTTTATATGCATAAAATATAACACCTGCAGATTAACACATCATGGTTCCTACAATATTCCGTAAATGCCAGCTATAACTCGAAGGTAAGTTGTATTGGAGATATTGTTTAATGTAATGGAGACAGATATGATGGATTGGAGGGATAGGCGCATTATTCTTCATCTATCAAAAAGAACAATAATAGAGATTAACGGATGTGAAGTTTAAGCTAACATAAGAAAAGGTGTACGGCTGAATTTCCGCTACCGCCATATTTATTCATAGAAAATGCAATGAATAATCTGAATAAAAAGACAGCAGGAATTAAAATTAATGGGTAATGTTTCCATTGCATAAGGTACGCAGATGACATAGCGCTGGTAGGAGAAACGGAAATGGAATTACACCGGATGTTGAGTGTGTTAAATAAAATCAAACTAGAAATTACCATATCAAAAACAAAAGTAATGGATACAAGTAAGGATAGCACTGCGAAAATCGATATAAACTAACCGACCAACAACTTGAACATGTTGAAATGTTTACGATCTTTGTGAGTATTGTTAATTATTACGGATGACGGTAAATGTAACGAGCAACTGAGAATGAGGATCGCGAAAGCAAAGCAAGCATTCGATAGGCAAAGTACTCTTCTCACTAATAACCATTAGTTTGAATCTGAGGAAAGGGTTTATCAGGTCCTGCATATGAAAGGCGATAGTGTCTGCCGCGAAAATCTAAACTTTAACTAAGCAAGGCATGAAGAGAATGGATTTTTTTGAAATGTAGACATGGAAAAAATGACAAAGATGCTGTATACCAATTAAAGGACAACAAAATGTATGTTGGAAGAAGTAAGAGAAGAAAGATGCTTGCTGAAAGAAACTGAGAGAAGGAAGGCAACATTTATTGATTTAATAATAATAATAATTCCTTTATTTGTTTTGTCGTCTTTTACATAAGCTTATACAGTAAGTAAACTATTTCCATATATTATATATATTATATATTATTTATTAATAATTCAAATTATACATTATGTCGTACAAAAAGCTATGCTTGTGCTTGCACTGAGACACGATTTTGAACAGCCTCTTCTGAAACGTCTAAATGTCAAATTATTTTGCTCTGTCACTTTCTAATTTTCATTAAGTTTTCTTCAGCTGCGGTTCCCATTTCCACCAACATTCCTGCTACAACCGTGGATTTTTACAATCCATTTAACACAAAAACCATTCCTTCTTTCAAATCAAAACTTCCCAAAAAACATTATTCTGTAATACAAAAATTTTGACAGTCTTATCTGACTGACTCTTATCTTAAGTAATATCAATATCAACTAAAAGAAAACAAATCTTAGGGCGAAGTTCAGCCCGATACCGTAGTATCCGCTGTTCTACCACTAAACCCTATTAAATTATTTGTGGCAAGCCATTTAGGTACATAAGCTTATACAGTAAGTAAACTATTTCCATATATTATATATTATATATATTATATATTATTTATTAATAATTCAAATTATACATTATGTCGTACAAAAAGCTATGCTTGTGCTTGCACTGAGACACGATTTTGAACAGCCTCTTCTGAAACGTCTAAATGTCAAATTATTTTGCTCTGTCACTTTCTAATTTTCATTAAGTTTTCTTCAGCTGCGGTTCCCATTTCCACCAACATTCCTGCTACAACCGTGGATTTTTACAATCCATTTAACACAAAAACCATTCCTTCTTTCAAATCAAAACTTCCCAAAAAACATTATTCTGTAATACAAAAATTTTGACAGTCTTATCTGACTGACTCTTATCTTAAGTAATATCAATATCAACTAAAACAAAACAAATCTTAAGGCGAAGTTCAGCCCGATACCGTAGTATCCGCTGTTCTACCACTAAACCCTATTAAATTATTTGTGGCAAGCCATTTACCTTTCTGAACCCTAATTTGAAAAAAACAAAGCGATCCATGTCAGGGTGACACTCACACGTACCCACACACGTTCACATAGTCATACATTCAAGATGTTATCGTCACGTGTCCACGCACACCTATCTGCTCACTGCTCATACAGCCTCTGTACGCAACGTACATTTAAAACACTTGCCCACATAGCCAGAACCTCCCAATCTCTCACATACACAGTCTCACACTCATACACTCACCTCCCCGCACCCAAGGACACCCACCTACTCACCCAGCCCCCACACCCAGCGTACGCTCAAAACATTCTCACACACATACGTAAAGACTCCCAATCTCCCACAAGCACACATGCACACACACATACACACATTCAGACATCTACCTTCATGCACTCAACACCGCTACACAGCCCCATATGCATGTATGCATAAAACTTTCGCGCACTCATACCCAGAATCTCCCACCACTTAGCCACATATTATTTCTCCTGTTTTTAACACCCGCTAATCAAGCATCCACCGAAACATGTGTTTCTTAAATTTACTTATGGTCATTTCTTTTATATGATTTGGTATTTTATTATAAGTCTCGCAGACGTCATATGAGAAAGACCGTCGATATAGAGCAAGTTTATGTTGCATCAGCTATTAGTTTACTCTGTGCTGGCACCAGGAAATCTGGAAGGCCGTTAAAAATTAGGACATGGCAGTTAGGTTACGACTACTAAGTAGTGTGCTGCAGTGTCGGCATCTTCTTCTCTTAACACGAGTGTTACGTTGGATAAAGAGTTATTTCTATTATATCCTATAATACGCCTTAAACAAGTATAATAGCAAACACTTAAACATGGTAGACAGGCCGAATAGCTCAGTTCGCGATGCGAGTAACCTCTAGAATCGGACTAAGAGGTCGCGGGTTCGAGTCCCGTATTCAAAAAGTCGGTCTTTTTCACTCGAATGTGAAGAGCCCGGCTTCTGATGAGTGGAGTCCTTTGTCTGTATGTGTTTGTAAGCTCCCCTCGTACAAGTCAAAGGCTTCTGGGTGCGGAGTTGGTCTAATGTGGCGTTATTATTATTATTATTATTATTATTATTATTATTATTATTATTATTATTATTATTATTGTTATTGTTATTATTATTATTATTATTATTATTATTATTATTATTATTATTATTATTATTATTATTATTATATGAACATAATAACCTTATGACAATGTTATTGAGGGACACAGAATTCAAGTAAGGAAGCTGCAATGAAATGAAAAGAGTTTCTGAAGACATAAAGTCTTGTTACGTCGAGAAGTCGATGATGATGATGATGATGATGATGATGATGATGATGATGATGATATCAAACTTATCTGAAAACTTTAATTTTTAGAGGTAGGTAATTTATAGAATATAAGCAGGTAGGACCTACAATCTTCAACAAACTAAAAATAAAAGTTGTCCAGGATTTAGTACCTTATGGAAAGATGATCACAAAAAATTGGGCGTGCAGAAATAGACTCACCGACAAAAACTACTTCTGTAACTTGAAATTTCAAATGAATGTAGATATTGCAAAAATGTGTAGATACCTTTACCTTAGTGAATGAAATATGTTTCAAAATTAGTTTCAGACTCTTAACAAATTAAAAGTTATCACTAAACGCCATAAATGAGCCCTCGTCTTCAAAAAGCTTTAAATCCTATAGGTACTTATATACATCGCACAAGTATATGAGCTGTTGTCTAATATTAATACAAAAACATCGTCCCAGAAATTTGTCATAAAAATAAAAAAGTCCAAACAAAAATGTATTTCACTAAACACGACATGTAGATTATCGATATTAATCTCTTATTTAAATAAATTAAATTCACAACGTAAGAACATCTGAAGTATGGCCGCTTTGAGGCACATGTATATCAAATAATTCAAGTTGCCTCGTATAAAAATATCATATATATATATATATATATATATATATATATATATATATATATATATATATATATATATATATATTATATATATATATATATATATATATATATATATATATATATATATATATATATATACAGGGTCATTGATGGTCGATGGTGGGTTAGACGTTTATGGAAAACGGGACATATGATTATTCTGAAAATTTGGATACTGCCATAAATAGGCACGGGCTGTATTTCCAAAATGTTTTTTTGGCGGTGTTGCCGCTTCTACTCAAAAGTAGTAACTACTTTCTTATTTTTAATGGGACATCCTGTAAATTATTTTGGCTGTAGAATTGAAATTTCTTAATGATCATTTTTTCTTAATAGCTTCCTATACCCATCTACACCGGTTTTTGAGATAATACTTATTTAATATTTTTTTTCTCAGAAAAATGGACCCACTAAAATTTTAATTTAGCTGCAATTTACACCCATAGAAGGCTGAAAATTTGCCCACAGTTTGGAAAACCTGGTATTTAATAGCTCCCTAAATAAATTCATTTCATGTTATACAGGGCGGTTTAAAATGGATTATTCTAAAGGGACACACAAAAAAGGCCAAAACTTTATTTTTTCAAATAGGAGATCCCATATATTATTTAAAATTCTAAAAGGCTATTAAATTTCCTCCAAGTTGATGTGCCATAGTGGTAAACCTAACTTGTCAAGTTTTCGAAATAATCGCAACAGTTAAGGAAAAACACATTATCTTTATATAATTTCTATTAGTTTGTCATGCAACGCCATCTGATTAGACAATTGCTTAATTATTTACTGTGTTTGACAGACGCCAAAGTTTTAAGATTCATTTGTGATTTTTCACTTAATAGTTATTTGAAAACAAGTTAAGATGGAGCGAAATAATTACTCAAATGAAGTTTTGATGACACTATTTATTCTTCATGGACAATGTGACAAAATTGTAACAAGAACATGTAGAAAATTCAATGAAATGTATCCTAAATTGCAACCAATGAGCGAAAGAAAAGTTATGTGAATACAAGATAATTTTTTCAATTACTATTTATTATTAGATTCTAAACATTTTACAACAAATTCTCAAAATATCCCCCATTGACTTCTAAGCACTTTAAAATACGGCGATGTACACCATCAGTTGTCGCTTTATGTATTTCATTAGCATCTAGTTGGTCAATGCAATTAGTCACACGTTGACGTAGCTCCTCTTTAGTGTTCACCGGTGTCTGGTATAGCTTTTGTTTTAAAGTACCTCAAAGGTAGAAATCGAGGGGTGTAAAGTCGGGGGACCTCGCAGGCCAATCTAATGGGCCCAAACGCTAAACGAGTGGTCATCAAATATCTGAAACAGCTCACGTGTTACCTCTTGCGTGCAATATGGGTGCTCCATCCAACTGGATTCAAGAAGTACGGAAATCTTCTAATGTTAAATTTTCCAAAAAATTTGATACTACTGTCCTTAAAATGTGGAGGTATTGATTGCTATTTAATGGCTCATTGTAAATGAAAAATCTTATTTGGTTGTCTTTTAAGAAGCAAAAAACATTAAAACTAATTTTTTCTTGAAAGCCCCTCTGCTTGACTATGCGGGGATTTTGGTAGGCCCAAAAATGTAGATTCCTTCTATTGATAATGCCTTCGCTCGAAAAGTTGGCTTCGACTGTCCATATTATTTTTCTCAAAAAGTTAGGATCCTCTTCAACGCGTATTAGGAGTGTCTCGCAATGTTGAATGCGACGTTGGTAATCATCTGGTTTCAGGTGTTGAAGTGTTATAGATTTAAAAGGATGCATGTTGTGATTGGCCAGAATCTTTTGCACCGCATAATAAGTTACGCCTAAATCATATGCTGCACTTTGGATGGAAGTTTATGGATATGCGTGGAAATAGACTAAAACGTTCACTATATTTTCTTCATTTGAGGTTACAGGCCTTGGCAAACTTCGAGTTGCCCCAATTTTTGAACCATAATTGATAAAATTACCTTGTATTCGCATAAACTTTATTTCGTTCATTGGTTGCAATTCAGGATAGATTTCATTGAATTTTCTACATCTTCTTGCTACAATTTTGTCACATTGTCCATGAAGAATAAATAGTGTCATCAAAATTTCATTTGAGTAATTATTTCGCTCCATCTTAACTTGTTTTCAAATAAATATTAAGTGGAAATTAGCAAATGAATCTTAAAACTTCGGCGTCTATCAAACACAGTAAACAATTAAGCAATTGTCAAATCACTTGGCGTTCCATACTAATTCAAATTATGTAAAGATCATGTGTTTTTTAGTAATTATTGCGATTATTTCGAAAACTTGACGAGTTAGGAATACCACTATGGTACATCAATTTGGAGGAAATTTAATTGCCTTTCAGAATTTCAACTAACTGTTAAATACCAGGCTTTTGTAAACTGTGCCCAAAATTTCAGCCTTCTGTGATTTCAAATAGCAGCTAAATTAAAATTTTAGTGGTACCATTTTTATGAGAAAAAAAAATTAATAAGCACTATCTCGAAAATCGGTGTAGATGGGTAAAGGAAGCTATTAAGAAAAAATGATCATGAAGAAATTTCAATCTTAAAAAGAAAATAATATACAGGTGTCCCATTAAAAATAAGAAAGTTGTTACTACTTTTGAGTGGAAGCGGCAACATCGCCAAAATGAAAATATTTTAGAAAGACAGGTCGTGCCTATTTATGGCAGTATCCAAATTTTCAGAATAATCCTATGTCCCGTTTTCTATAAACGTCTAACCTACCATCGACCATCAATGACCCTGTATATATATATATATATATATATATATATATATATATATATATATATATATATATATATATATATATATATATATATATATATATATGTATCTATTTGATTATATAAAAAAATACATAGGATTAACTATATTTTGTGTGAGACTTATTCAGTTAGTCTACACCTTACCATATAAAAACTTTAATTATATGATGTAGATTTGGTATAAATTCCCGTCCAGAAGACTTGTGTGCTTTACTTTATAAGCTAATAAATAAATCTGAAACATAACATGTGAAACTGAGATATCAGGCATTCTTTCGGCGCCTTTACCCGGATGCTATACAAAGCATATATAAAAAATATATTTTTCTACACGTATTTGATTTTTCTTTTACCTCGTTCTCGTGTATATGTGTCTTTAAGTTGCATTTCCTTGACATTTGACATCGATTAATTATTTCGTTATCATTATTTTTCAGAGTGTGCCTCAAACACGAGAATGTATATGCCACAACAAAGCCGTAATATTTCAACGTAAACAAACATAAAAACAATTGAACATGATTAACATACAGACAAATGAACAAGAAACAAATGACAATCGGACGGAAACATGGTTGTTCCATAAGGTCAAGGGAGATCACATAGGTTTATTTCCGTTGGTTGTTTACGATCATTTCCTGAATGGATAGGTACGGCAACATTTTTTTTCATTATATAAATGTATAATTACCAATGGGTTAAATTGTTTATACAAGGGTATATTAATATCTAGTTAGCCCGAAAATTTTCCAGTGAGTAAAATTGAATATAGGGGCTATGGTAACAACTATGATGTTTGAGATCCAACATTTAAATAGTGACTAAACTGTGAAATTTTGAACACCGCATGTCTGATGGAAAGCTATAATTTGATAAAAAGGAGCTTTAGCCAGTTATTAAGTACTTTTTTTTAAGGGTTCTCAGTTAAAGACATTTTTGTAACATATGGTGGAAACCTTTAGGAACACATGTCCTTAGTATACTAACATTAAAAAATGGGTTAAGGATTTTGAAAGAGTACGATCAAATATCAAAGATGAGCACCGCTCTGGAGGACCAATATCTGTCGTTGACATAATTTTTGAAAATATTGACCAATCGGGCTAAAACGTGTAAGTACACTTGAAGAACCCAAATCACCACAACACATTTTAAAAAAGACCTGAAGATCGTTTCACTAACAAAGTTAGCGTCATCAGATGATGAAAAATTCTAACTACTTTAAATATAACATCACCTTATATACCGGATCTTAGGTAAATAAACGAAACCGAGAGGAGAATACTAGTCGCAGCAAATTCTGCAGTGTATTGTATTTTTATCGTCGGACGAGGTCTTTGAACGGTCTTTATTAACTTATCTAAAAGGTGTCGATCTTTAATAATTTTGGGAAGGTTCAACGACAACTAAATTAACATAGTTTCGTTTGGCGAAAATATCTATATTCTTATCTTATCTCTAGGACGTGTTGAAACGTGGGAATTTATTCTACAAATCAGGTGACTTGTAATCGGGGGTGGAGAAACGTCCATACATTTTTTGTTTTAACTATCTTCGCAATATATATATATATACTCTCGAACGCGTTTAGCTGTCCTGGTGGTCTAACGTTTTTTTATTAATTTTAGATTATCTTCATTAACGTGATGATTATTATCCCAAATATGTCGGTCGATGGATGATATGTCTATAGTACCGTATCGTAATTGGGCTAAGTGTTGTTTGAATCTAATTCCAATCGATCTTATTGTTTGTCCGACGTACTTAAGATTACAATCTTTACATCTTATTTCATAAATTCCCGACATTTTGGCCATTCTATCCTTGTCTTTTGGCTTACCTACCAAGTTTTTTAAAGTATTTTTTGTCGAAAATGTTAGCGGCAAGTTGACTTTTTTAATGCTATCCAAACCCCTCGTGATTCGAGGTCCAAATGGTAAGCAAATAAAGTTTTTTTTTTGGATTTCTCTTCATAGGTTAGTGATTTTTATAGAACCTATGATTCACATTTCATTAGCCTAGGCTTCTCAGAATTTGTCCTCCCAAAATGTATCTGTGGATTCGCCTCTAATTGCCTGTCTATCGTTTTATAGCCACGCAAAACTTTCTGATTTACAAGCTCCACCCCACCCATCTCCCCCCGTCCTTGAATCTGCCACTGACTTTTCCATCCTTCTTTGTAGCGATTAAGTAAATATATATGCAAAAAGATGTTAACTCTTTCCTTCCCTATCATGCTGGGCTGGTCAGAGAAATGAATCTCAATGTTTAGTGGGATTAGTTAAAAAATACAATTTTAAGATACCTACATACAAAATTCTATTTCAAAAAAAAATTGTTATCTTAACTTTACATATAATTTTCATGTTATTTAATTTTTTGGAATTCCAACTACCTTCTTGTCAAAAACGTTTTATTTTTCAAGTTTTTTAAGGTCAAAATTCTTAAGTTATTCTAGAAATATCCACGTTAGCATAATTTCCGTTAATATTAAAATTTCTTTGTCTATGAGTGTCAAAAATGTTAACATTCTTTACCATATTTTTTCTGCGTTTTCTGAGCCGTTGCCTTAACTCAGCATATTTAGAGGATGTGTATATTTTAAGAATGTACGGTTTTACCACATATGAAAACAAATTTGATTTATTCACTTCGCGTCCGCGTTTTTAAAAAAACACAAAAGAATTTTACTTCTTTGCATAATTTATGCGTTTTCTATGGTACGATGACATTAACATAATAATTACTACTGGCGCTTGTGTTTTTGATTTTTATGAATATTACATTATGATTCCAAAAGTGCTGTTGTGCGAATGGTATATTGCCGCACCCAAACCATCTTTTACCTTAAAAAAATAATTCTGTAATAATATAATAAAAATCGATTAACAGGTAAATAAATGTTCTATTTTTATAGTAGCTACCGCCTCTATTATCTAGATACGCTGGCTGCAGTGATAAAACTACTAGTTTCGCCGAATTGTCACAAAAAAATTGCGAAGTACATGTAGTAAGATTTTTAGATGATTTTATTGAATATATGGGTAATTGTTCCCCACAGAACTTCTATCTATGGTTTATTTATCATTATTTTTTAACAAAGCTAAAGGGATTATTTTCATCCCCTTTTTTTTCCTCAGGGCTCGTCCGCGGCCTTGCCGCCCCGATAGCACTGCAACATTTGGTTGATTGTGCATACCCTTAGCCTTACTCCACCCATTCCAAAATTACTAGGCCTTGAACTAGTATGTACAGCGATTGGTAGGGTGAAGTTTTATATTGCTCTGTCTCCGGTCTAGACTGACCGTAGATCAGTTGTCTTTTGCAGTCCAGAGCTTTACACTCGCACAAGATGTGCTGGGCTGATTCCTCCCACTCGCCACAGAGTCTGCATGCGAGGTCCCCTTCAAACCGCCCCATTTTTATGCAGGTCCCGTCAAGAGACCTGTTGTGTTTCTGAGCTGTCCACTGCTAAGATTTAGCAGCTCCACAGCTCTCTTTGAACTGGGTCCGTCAATTATTGACTTCCCATGTCTGAGCCCTGGACAATCCGCCCAGTACACCTTGTGTTAGTTTCTGACCCAGGACTTAATGGCTCCCCTGGCAGTGCTCTTTGTCACGCCCATAGCCGGTTCTGGTCCCATAAATGGTTCTGCTGACCCTCTCTTCGCGAGACTGTCAGCTTCTTCATTGCCTTTGACCCCCGGTGACACGGCACCCAGATGAGGGTCACCTCATTCTGCACAGCCAGGTCGCTCGTCTCGTCTCGTCTCGGCACTCACTCACCAGCCAGGAATTTACCCGTGGGCTACTTAGTGCCTTAAGGGCTGCCTGTGGCTATGAGGATCCACTTGTTGGTGTAGCCCCTCCTCTTGTTCTCCCGCACACAGTGCAGGATGGCGTACATTTCGGCCTGAAACACCGTTGCATGGGCTCCGAGGGAAATACTATGACTTACCCTCGGTCCTTCCGAGTAAACACCTGCCCCCGTCTCAGGCTTTCCGCCGGATCCGTCCGTGAACCAGACAAGCGCGTCCCGTGGTATGCCCGACGTCTCCTGCCGCCATGCCTTGCGGTCGGGGATTTCCACTGTAAAGTTGTTTTCCCTGCACATTCGCGGGCTCGCGAAGTCTGACCTCATTTCAAGCATGGGCTCCTTCACGATCTCCTGAATTTTGCAGTGGCCCCTGAAGCCTGGGTTGATCTTCAGTCTACCATTGCAGGCTAGTCTGTATAGTCCTAGCCTGGCCTCCCCAATAATAACTAAGTGTGTGGGGGGGGGGGGGGGGGGGGCAGATCCAGCAACAACTCCATGGCGGCTGTTGGGATTGAAGACATGGCCCCTGTGATGCCTAGGCAAGTCATCCTTTGGATCTTGCCTAGTTTTTGTTTGGCACTGGATTGTGTCACCTTAGGCCACCAGACCAGTGCCGCATATGTTAACGATGGTCTGACCACCCTTGTGTACAGCCATGGGCCATACTAGGTCTTAGTCCCTACGTTTTTCCATATAGCCGCCTAGTGACGGCTAAGGTCATGACTGCCTTACGCAGTATTTTTCCAATGTGACGATTCCAGGTTAGCTTAAAGTCCAATACGACCCCAAGATATTTTACCTCCCTGGCGATTGGAATGCTCCTACCGTATAGAGTGAGAGTTCTGTGACTGTCGCACTTCCTCCTCGTAAACGGCACGACGGTTGCTTTCTCGGGGCTTACCCCGAGCCCTTTATCAACTGTCCACCCTTCCACCACTTTCAGTGCAGTCTACATGCGCTCCCACACTGCCTGTGTGACTTTTCCTCGGACTATGATGACAATGTCGTCCGTATAGCCCTGTACCTCATACCCCCCTCCCGAGAGCCTCCCCACGACTAGGCACCAGAGCAAGGGAGACAGAATGGTCCCCTGCGGACACCCCGCCGCGACCCCCGCCAGCAGAGTCCCTCCCGCAAGTGAGGTGAACATTCCCCTTACTTATTACTTGATCAGTTAAACATTATAATATCAAAAAGTATGGAAGCATCAGGTGCGTTATAGTAGCGAACTTTCATAAAAATGTTTCAAATGCGAAAAATCCCCGAAAAGTAAAAAATCTCAAAAACCAATAAATTTTGTTTCATGAAATTCCGTACACATGTTACCTTTAAAAAGTTTTTATTGCATACCAATGTTGGATTCTATTAATTGGAAGAAAAGTTGTTTATTAAAATTTGAAAAATGTTGATGAAGATGAGCTACCATAATGCACTAGCTGCATCTGAACTATGACTACCAGTTCTATAATAGAGTTTGTCCGTTTATTGATTAATTACAAAATTATAACAAAATTAAGTCAGAAACTCTGCAATTTACACTGCTGCTATAAAATCGGTGAAAGGTTCTATTTCAAATAAATTTTCTGCAAACATTCTAGTCAAATGACGAAGAACAGCTATTGAAACAGGAATGTAAGACCCTGTTAAGCACACTTCTTGCAATGTTTATTGCCCAAATCCTGCTTTTAGTGAATTTTCTTTAAAAAAATTCACTAATGAGGAGATCCCGACTTTTGAATTTTGAAAAAATTTCTTCAAATGAGCGCTAATTAGGCCCCCCAGAACACATATCCGGGGTCAGTTTCAATTTATATATATATATATATATATATATATATATATATATATATATATATATATATATATATATATATATATATATATATATATATATCTGTGTGTGTGTGTGTGTGTATCACACCGATAACTCAAAAAATAATGGGCCGGTTTTGATTAAATTTGGTGAATACCTTCCTTTTGCAAATGGATTGGATAAGTTCATTAGCCAGGAAAATCGGCCCAGGTTTTCCCGGAAAATGTTGTATTTTCTTTCAAAAAAAAAATATATCTCCAGAATTAACAAAATGAGGACAACCAAATTTGGTACTCGAGTTTATATCGTTATAGGTGAGCTACCCACAATTAGCTCTGTAGGTCAAAGGACAAAAAAGTTGTAGGCATTTAAATAAAGATAAATTGGGGTTTTCCTCAAAACGTCAAAGTTGTGATTTTAAACGTCAAAATTTGCAACACTTAGGCAAAGGACTTGTATATAATACGGGCTATGGAAAGAAAATGTCTTAAGAAGAAGGTTTTACAGACCCTGATGTCTTAGTTACAACCGTCATTGTCCTTCATTTTACTAAAATATTTCCAGAAAATTCATTTCAAATAGACCCTTTCTCTGGTGCTTGGCAGTAGCCCTAGCTATAGAGCTTATCGTTTAATGGTATACAATTTTTTTCGAACTTTCGTAAAAAATCAATAAAGCTCAATATATCCGTTATTATACAACATATGAACAAATATTGTATACATTAATTAATGTCTTGAGCTACATCTTAAACAATTATTTCTACGATCACAGGCTGGCCCATAAGTCGTTAGTGATACAAATTTTCTTTTTGTTTTAATCAAACACGCCTTATGTTATTGCATTTTAGCATTTTTCATCGAAATATAATGCATGTTTGTAAGAAGAGAAATTCTCAACGCAGCAAGTGCGTTATAGTAGCGAATTTTGATCAAATGCTTCATATTTAAATAGCTCAATTTGCTATTAACCTATAAGGTTGACCAAGAAACGAGTTTTTTTCCAGAACACTTTAAGTTTACTTTCGGATTTTTTTTACATTTTCAAACAATAAAGTTATTTTGATGAAACATGGCATATTGTTTTTACTATATAGGTTATACTGGTAACCAAATTTGATGCCAGCTTTCTTAAAAAAACACACATATTTGCTATTAAAAACATTTTTATTAAAATTCACTACCATAACGCACTTGCTGCGTCCCGGACTTTTATTTTAGGATCTTTGTTTAAAATCAACAATTTGGTCGTTTCAAATAACAAGTTTTACGTTTGTAGAAGGAAAGTCATAAAATCTTGAAAGAATATTTTTGTACTTTTCGACTTTCTGCACACAAAAAAACGGACTCTTTGTCTGTAATATTTAATATATTTTGATAATCACATATATTATTTTGGTATTTTGACCTCCATTGACCTCCAATGCAACCGAATCTTTTGTCTTTAAATGATTATAACTTTTTTCTTTAAAGCTAGAGAGTTAGGTTTTTATACATGGTATATGAGCAACCTGCGTATGTACAAAATTTGGTTAAAATATATCTGCTATTTGCGAAGATATAAAAATATTCTCGGAGAATCTGTTTGGATTTACCTGGCTAACGAACTTGTTCAAGCCATTTACCAAAGAAACACGCTAGCCAAGTTTAATTAAAATTCATTTATGATTTTTTAAATTATCGTAATGACCAACCATAAATACATATATATATATATATATATATATATATATATATATATATATATATATATATATATATATATATATATATATATATATATATATATATATGTATGTATGTATGTATCACACCGATAACGCAAAAGATAATGGACGATTTTGATATATATAAACATATAAAAATTAAAAGTGACCCAACCTTTGGGTTCTAGGGACCCCTACTTGTGTTTATTTAAAGAAGTTTTGTCAAAAGTCATGAGACTTTCAATATCGATTTTTTTTACGAAAATACGCTAAAAATAGTGCCGCCGTACAACCACTAACGGTCTTTTAAGACCGTCAGCCCCACCACTACATTCCTATAAAGGAATATACAAATAATATAAAGATAGATCTATTAACATTATTACTGTTACACATATTAGTTTCGCTCATCGGTGCGATTTAAAAAAAAGTTTCTTGTTGCGTCCTAGATGTCAGCAGCTTGATACAGCTCACAGTTCGTTCAGCATTTGACTATCTGTATGTATATATATATATATATATATATATATATATATATATATATATATATATATATATATATATATATATATATATATATACAGTGTGTCCACGAAATGAGTGTGGGTAAGGTATAAGTGACAAAAAAATTTCGAATTAGATTATGATATTCTGGGAATCGCTCCTGCTTTGTCTTAAACTGAGATGTTGAGAAAATGAACAAAATCAATTAATGTACAGGGTGGTTTATAACTGATGTAATGAAATGTATTAAGAGTAAACTACCTTCGTTTATGTAGATACCGCAAAAAGTTATTAACAAAAATTGTTTAGAAATAAAATTTATGACAGGATCTCAATTTTCAAACAGATCAGCCTACTATGATTTTTTTAGCAGCGAATTTATTTAAATGACGTTCGACGACTTCTGTGAATAGGTGTAGTTTAAAAAATACCTGAAACTGCATTAAAAAAAGTTTTTACCATAATTAAACTTGGGGTAGGTTTGCTTTCATTTCAACCAATAAAAAAAGTAAAGTAAACGCACAATAGGACATTCGAAGCAATAATTGGCGAGTTGCATGACTACTTGAGCTCTGCCTTGTTGTTCGTTTCCCGGGATACTACTTATTTGGAAAACTGAAACGTCAATTTTATTTGTCACGAACGGCAAGCTTCTGTATTTAAAAATGTTAACAACAGAACAAAAAGTGTTTATTGTGCAGTGCTATGGTTTGGGTGAAGAACATTCTTATCAGGGAGTGATAAGAAAATTCCTTGAACACTGGCCAAATTATTTCCGCTACTGGCGTAAAAAAAGTTGTTACAAAATTTATGCGTACTGGGAGTGTTTTAAATGTTAAGAAGACAAAATCCGACCTAAATGAAGAAGACAATGCTGCAGCTGCATTAGCTATGGATTCTGTTAGGCGTTTTCCGAAATTATCATTAAGAAAAAGGGCATTAGAAATTGGCAATATTAGCAAATCGCATTTGCAACAAATTTATCGTACCAACAAGGTGAAACCTTTCAAAGCAAAACTTATACACACTTTGGAATAAAATGACGAGTCAAAAAGATTAGATTTTTGTTTATGATACGGCGAGCAATATCTATAAAATCACAATTTTGCAGAAGGTTTATTTTTTCGGACGAATCCACTTTCACCACTAATGGGGTGGTAAATTCTCAAAATGCACGGCATTGGTCTATGGAGAATCCCAATTATAGAGCTAATTGCAGAAGACAATGCCATAAAAAAGTAAATGTGTGGTGTGCTGTTTCTTACACTGGGATAATTGGGCCATATTTTTTTGAGCGGAATATGAACCATTACAGTTATCTGGAAACGCTGAAAAATATTCTTCAAGGCCATTTGCATAACCCAGCACATGCAACAGGAATCGTTCGAGGATGGTTAGAACGAGAATATCCTGGGCGGTGGATTGGTGGATTAGTCGATATGGGCCAATACCTTGGCCTCCCAGAAGTCCCGATCTTACCTTAATGGACTTTTATTTATGGCGCTATTTCAAACAGAAAGTCTACGCGGCTCCATTAAACAACGATCTTGATTTGTTGAAACTGAGGTTGAGAGAGACAATTGACGGTATTCCAATTCAGCATATTCAAAATGCCTACAAAGCATTTACTAAACGGGCTGAGTTTTGTGTATCGGTTGGTGGCAGCACATTTGAATAATTTCTTTATTTTTCGTTGTTCGTTTTGATTTTTGTTAGCAATAAGCATTTTGTATTTTACTAATAAATTATTATTTAACATAGCATGGTTACTTACTTTGTGCACCTGCGTTCAGAAAACCACACGTAAAAAGCTCCATGTTAATAGGGACAAATTTACTTGAAAATTCAAAGTAGGATGATCTGGCTGAAAATTGAAAGCCTGTCATAAATTTTATTTCTAAACAATTTTTGTTAATAACTTTTTGCGGTATCTACATAAACGAAGGTAGTTTACTCTTAATACATTTCATTACATCAGTTATAAACCACCCTGTACATTAATTGATTTTGTTCATTTCCTCAACATCTTAGTTTAAGACAAAGCAGGAGCGATTCCCAGAATATCATAATCTAATTTTTTTTAAATTGTCACTTATACCTTACCCACACTCAATCCGTGGACACTGTGTATATATATATATATATATATATATATATATATATATATATATATATATATATATATATATATATATAACTCAATAAACATGGGCCGAGTTTTATGAAATTTAGTAGGTACCTTCAAAAAGGTCAAGAAGTACCAGAAAAATTATATTAAAATTTTTATGGTTTTTCTCCTTAAAACGCCAAAGTCGCGATTTGTAACGTCAATTGTGGAAACTTTTAAACAAAGAGGTGATTTCGAATGCGGGTTACGTAGCACAAATTGCTAAATATGTTTCACAAAGCCCTCAGTTTCTACGTTAACCGCCATTATCCTTGATTTTACTCAAATATTTGCAAAAAATTATTACAAGTAGACCCTTTCTGGGATGCTTTGGCGGTAGTTTAAGTTGTAGATTGGAGTTCGTGGTTTAATAGTCCATTTAAGTCACAGCATGTATAAACTTTTTTTCTTCAACTTTTGAAATGTTGTTGACTTCCATAGTTCGTCATGTCATAATAGTTATTTTTCGATGAAATTTGGTAGGTAACAGTTTGGAAGAATGGCGAATCCAGTGGCGAACTTAT
Source organism: Tillus elongatus (assembly GCA_964006375.1). NCBI lineage: Eukaryota > Metazoa > Arthropoda > Insecta > Coleoptera > Cleridae > Tillus > Tillus elongatus. The sequence continues at coordinate 54,489,131 of OZ023270.1, forward strand.
TTTCCCCCCTAAACCCAACCCTAAGCCTTTTTTATAATTTTTGACATATGAAAATAGTTTTAGTCGACCGTGATCGGATCGCATAGGAAACAAATTTCAGAAGACCTACAGACTTCTTCATTTTCTATATTTTGAGATCTGATTAGAAAAAATCACGTTATAAATACAAAAGTTACAGGGGTGTTTTTCTATTAGAAGGGTCACACAAATAACCTTCTCTGAGAGGCTTAATAATTTTTATTTTTTTGATGAAATTTGGTGCATATCTATTATGGGGGATGGCGAATTCAGTAGCGTACCTATTGTCTTCTGAAAAACGGCTCTAACCCTTTTTCCCATTTTCTGACATAGAAAAACTGCATTAGTAGGCCTTAGTCAGGTGATATAGAGAACAATTTTTACAGCATTTATAGAGTTTTTCATCAAAATTGACTTATAAATACGAACGTTACGGGGGTGTTTCCTTTTCAAATGGGCCACACTGTATACCATATATTATATTATATTATATTCTATACTAGTGTTGCTATTTTGTAGTTTACACAAAAAAGATCATATATATATATATATATATATATATATATATATATATATATATATATATATATATATATATATATATATATATATATATATATATAGGGTAATTCGTAACGCAATGGACACAGAATATACGCGTGTAGATGACCTCAAAATATGCCGATATTTTAAATAATTTTTTTTCTGACGCCCATGGTGAGATATTGAGCTCGGAAGATTATTTAATAATTACAAGAAACGGCTGTATTGCAGCAATGCCCCAACATAGAGCAACCAAATTTGGTAGATAGCTTTCTTTTATCAACGTCGTTATTAGTCGTTATGGGCCACCCTTCAAGTGACATCGTTTTTTTAAACCTTAACCTGAAGAAAAATTAAAGTCCATCAATTTTATAAAAAATTAAATATTGTGCCTTTTTCTCATCTTTTCAATTTTTCTATAAATCACCCGTTTTTAAGAATTTTAAGAAAAATGAGATTTTTATATTTGAGATCAAAACAAAATTATGACCCTTGAAACTTTATTAAACACATGAGGGGGCCCTCCAGAATTTTTTATGAAAAAAACAAAATGGAGGTCATTCTGAACAATATTTTTAGTGTTTTGTATTGTTTTTTTTTATTTATTAGTTTTTACTAGCGTTTGTTAAATTTCAGATATGTTAATGTGTAATAAAGTCTTCAAGGGACATAATTATGTTTTGATCTCAACTCTAAAAACCTCATTTTTCTCAGAAACGGGTGGTTTGTTGAAAAATTGACAAGAAAATGTACAAAATTTAAATACCTATAAAACTGATGGCCTTCAATTTTTGGTTAGGTTAACGTTTAAAAAAACCATGTCATTTAAAGGGTGGCCCACCCCTAATTCATCCCTTTTTGAGTTTATATCCACTTCAAATTTTTCAAGTAACAACGTTGATAAAAGAAAACAATCTACCAAATTTGGTTGTCCTATGTTGGGGCATTGCTGCAATACAGCTCTTTCTTGTAATTATTAAAGAATCTTCAGAGGTCAATATATCACCAACCATGGGCGCCAGAGAAAAATGTTATATCAAAATCGACATATTTTGAGGTCCTCTACACGAATACATTCTGTGTCCATTCCGTTACGAATCACCCTGTATATATATATATATATATATATATATATATATATATATATATATGTAGAACGTACCATGTACCTTTTAATGGTGAAGTAGAGAACTATGAACAAAGTTCTAGATTAAGAAGTAGACCTAGAGAAAAACGTTACCATCAAATACTTATCAATATGTAAAGGAATGAGTAGCATTACTGCGTCACCATGGAAGCAGCACTATAGGGCACGATCAAGGGCTAATATACCAGTAGTTGCGAGGACATTTGTGAACATTTTTATATCAACTGCAAAAACTAAATCGTATGACTTCACAGGCACCAGGATTTCATTAATAAAAAATATTAAAAATATTGGCCAAAAACATAAACTTGGGGAACACTAAAAATAACACATATTAGGTCAGAATAATACCGACTGACCTTAACCCGAAGAACCGTGCTCTCCCTCTCTCTCTCTCTCTCATGCGTGCTCTTAAGATATGACCGCAACCATGACAGTGTGGGAACTCTGATGCCATACGTAGGTAGGTATGTTATTTCTTATTATTGTTGAAAATGTATTTCAGTGATTAGATATAACTTATGTTTGTTAAAATACCTGTTTACAGAAAGTATTATACAGAAATTATTAAAAGTCAAATATCCTCTTATAAGAATTATATTATTGTTACACACGCGAACAGAAAAGAGCAAAAAGTCTAGACGCAGCAAGTGCGTTATGGTAGCGAATTTTTTTTTAATATTTTTAATAGCAAATGTCTTTCTTTGATGAAAGCAGGCATCAAACTTGGTTGCCTATATAGTAGAAACAATGTACCATATTTCATCGAAATTACTTTATTGTTTGAAAATATTTAAACATTTTTCAAAAGTCTGGATGCAGCAAGTGTGTTATGGAAGTGAATTTCCATTAAAATGTTTTTAATAGCAAATGCGAGCAGGCATCAATCTGATTACCGGTATAGCCTATGTAGTAGAAACAATGTACTATATTTTATAAAAATTACTTATGGTTTGAAAATATACAACAATTTTCCGAAAATAAACTTAAATGTTGGTTTCCTAACTAACAAAGCTTACGTTAATAGCAAATTGAGTTATTGAAATTTGAAGGGTTTAATGAAAATTCGGTAAATTTGCAGATTAGCTGCCGAACACTTTTCAAAAACTTGTTTTCAGAAACATTACTAGGACCCCACCTGGATACACAAACTACATAAAAATTTCTTGTTGACACCCCCCAAGGAAGTTACGGGACTGGGAATGAATAGAAGTGCTGGGCGGGGTAGGTAGTAAAAAGGAAATATTAGCAGAAAATGCGAAGAAAACTGTCTATTTGAAACCATATCCCCATTAAACCCTTCCTATCCCGCACAACACCCATATTTGCCTCAGGTCACGTAACTTCCTTTAGGGGTATGAACAAGAGGTTTTTCTTGTGGTTTATGCAACGAGGGTGGTTGTATGCACACGAGAGGGGAAGGAAAATGCCTACGACGAAACACCCCCCCCCCCCCGGTTCGACTTGCGGCAGGGGTGAAGGGTTGGGAGTGGCTGCTTCGTCGTGGGGTTTTCCTTCCCCCTCGCGTGCATACAACTACCCTCGCTGCATAAACCACAAGAAAAATGTCTTGTTCCTACCCGCCAAGGAAGTTACGGCACCTGGGGGGATAGGGGTGCTGTGCGGGGTAGGCAGGGTTTAAGGGGGATATGGCCTCAAGATGTAAAAAAGACAGCTTTCAAGCCCGTTTTATTCGAATTTTCTGCTCATATTTCCTTTTTACTACCTACCCCGCCCAGCACCCCGATCCCGTAACTTCCTTGGGGGGTGTGAACAAGAATTTTTTCTTGGGGTTTGTGGATCCAGGGAGGGGCTAGGCAGGTTTCTGAAAACAGTTTTTTGAAAAGCGATCGGGAGCTAAACTGCAAATTTACCGAAAATTCGCTACAAAAACGCACTTACTTTATCCAGATTTTTTCTTACAAATGCATCATATGTCGATAAAAAATGCAAAAATGCATTAACGAATTTGTTCTACGAAAATAACCAACAAAAAAAATTATAGACCGTTAAACTTTACTAAACCTACAGCGAAAGCATCAGAGAAAGGGTCTATTTGAAATGAATTTTCTGTAAATATTTTAGTAAAATTTAGGGCAATGACGGTTGAATTTGACACTTAAGGGTTAACAGAACACTCTTCTTGCAACTTTTTTTTTCACAATCCATATTTGTTTCACGTTCTTTGCCTAAACATTGCCAATTTTGACGTTTAAAATTGTGAGTTTGACGTTTTGAGGAAAACTCCAGAATTTGTTTCTTCAACAGCCCATAACTTCTTTGTCTTTAAAGCTAGAGACCTCAATTTTGATAAAGAGTTCACTTTTTGTAATGCAAACACGCGTACCAAATTTGGTTTCCCTTGCTTTGTTATTTCTGAAGATATGAATTTTTTTAGAAAGAAAACACAAAATTTTTCGGGAAAACCTAATCCTATTTTCCTGGCTAACAAATGTATCCAAGCCATTTGCAAAAGGAAGGAACTCACGAAATTTGATCAAGATCGGTCCATCACTTTTTGTGTTATCGGTCGGATATATATATATATATATATATATATATATATATATATATATATATATATATATATATATATATATCCTCTTTACAGATTTTTTTTATTCGCTAAAATTACTATTCGCATAAGGAAAATAGAGATTAAAAAATTCCACTGAAATAATTTTAAACAGAATTATAAGTTCGTGATGAGCAAGTCTCATTTCATTAAGGATATACAAATTACAAATGATCTTTATGGGAATTTCACCTATTGTTGTCGGAGGTTAATAGGCGGTAATTTATGTATTATATAATTTAATTGTCTGCTGTTAGGATCAGTGTGAAGATGACCTTATTTATCGGAATTACCGGTAGTTCTATTGAAAACATTTCAGATAATTTACCATTGTATGGAAATCTTGTTTTTAATACATGATAGGTGCATTTACTCAGATACTTTGGAGTAGATATATTACAGAGAAAATTGTAGGAAAATATCTGAAATATTTGTATTACGAACTTCTACACTGCAGCTAGTTTTGTAGAAATAAATAGTTACCTATATATTCGAATATCGAGAGTTGTTAAGGCGTCTCGTCTAGAAGATTAGACCTCTAAAATTTACATATTTCTTAGTAACCGTCTTTGTTATGATATCTACCATCTGTACAAGGGTCATTTCTTGTTAACAATTGACGACAGGCATGCCAACCTATGTCAGGTAGCTAGGTAGAAATATTCAATATTCATAAAAAGCAGTTCTATAAACTCGACACAAGCATCACGCTTGTGAGCATAATCACTAATCATTTTAGTAGTTACAGATTCGAGACAAGCACCACGCTTGTCATAGCATAATCACTAATCATTTCGTGGAGTTCTCATGAACTCTAAAGCATACCATAATATTAGTAACTTTTGTATAAGTTTAACAGTTTGTTATTAAATGTTAAGTGTTACATCAGCGTTTAATCTAACACAACATAATCAGGTCCTTCGAGCTATCAAGAAACAAAAACATATAAAATGTGGTACATCAGTACAAAACGTAATTAAACAAGAGTCACATTTTCTAATAATTGTGGAAGTACCTATGTGAAATAGATAATGCAAATAGGACCTGCTATCCAGATCACCTTCAAAGAAGTGTGATTTATAAATTGTTCTTTAACTATACCCTCATTAACATTCACTTTCCAGGAATTCTGTGATAAATACAATGTGAAAAACCCAATTCATCACAATGCAGGTTTCTGACCCGACGATCGTTTCGCTAACAAAATTAGCGTCATCAAGGGGATGAGGAAACGATCGTCGGGTCAGAAAACTGTATTGTGATGAATTGGGTCCTCCAAATTGTATGTATCGGTGCTCATCACAGGTTCCAATCCTCACTCATTGAATTCTGTGATAATAAGTCTCGACGTGGGGTTTGCATCAGAGGTATAATGTTAAATGTGTTTGCTTCATAAGTGAAAGAACCTTCTTGGATAAATATTCATCGTCCTTTACACAGAAATGTATTCGGGCTCTATTATACTCCTGTGAGTGAAATTAATGTTTTCTGAAAATTTTCACAACCCTTCTTTGGTTCACTCTTAATGTTTCCTGTCATAATCCTTGTACTTGTGGTTGGCTCTTCAACAGCAGCAAATAGCACCTTTAATTCATTTTTTTCTGTGAATATCGTCTTCTTTCTCGATATATTTTTATAATGAAATACTATTATTATTATCGACTTTAGCCTAAAGTGCTTTCACACTCCCTCAACGGAGAACATTCACTCAACCCCGGGTATCTCAGATACCAAAGGGACTGAGCTCAGATTGAGCCATTTCCAAGTTATCGGGCCCTGAACGACAACGCGACACGTCCTCATTTCCCAGGAATCTCTTAACGACGTGGACAGTTGCAAGTATTGCCGCCTTCTGCAGAGCCTTATAAAGATGCTCTCCAAGGCCCAGTCTCTTAATGTTGGCTCGAAGATTCTTAGCAACCACACCAGTTGACGACGTGACTATTGGAATCACTCGGACACCATCTGCCATCCATTGTCTCTTTACTTGTATCTCGAGGTCTCTGTACTTAATTATCTATTTGTACTTTATTTCTAGATTATTAGTATTTGGAATGGCCACATCAATCAGCGTCTCTTGGTTGTAGGACATCCACCATTCTTATATCTGGCCTGTTGTAAGCAATTCGTTGGTCTGTGAGCACGGTTCGATCCCAGTACAACCTGCAACCTGAGTTTTCTAGAACATGCTCAGAAGTGTTTCTATAGTAGGGCACCTTACTAAAATTTAAAAGTCTCATTTTCAGAGCCAGTTCTTGATAAAGTAATTTAGCAACTGCGTCATTCCCCTCTTTATACAATGTTGCAGCAAACGCTTTACATCCTTCGGTGACATGCTGGATGGTCTCTGATGACTGACACCCAAATCTGCCTTTGTCATCTTGGACCGAATTATCTCCAACTATATACTTCTGGTAGTTTCTTGTTGGAATGACCTGATCTTGTATAGCCAGCAAAAACCGCTCTGTCTCTGAAAACATCTGTCCGGACACACACCAACAAGTGGTTCGACGCCAATTTGTCGACATGTGCCTGGGAGGTCTCATTCAGATGTCGCCCATGGAGAGGCTTCTGCAGCCAAGATTGCAGCTTGTCCTGATCAGTGCGATGGTGAATTTCTATTTTACTTTCTTTTAATTGTAGCGGTGTTGTCATCTGCCTCGCATATGGCACGCTATAGTTCAGAAGTAAGCGCCTGCTGATGGAAATATGTACGCTAGTTCACTATCTGCTGGTCCAACTGTTTGCCAGTATCCAACACTCCTCTTCCACCTTGGTGTCTAGGTAAGGTTACTTGCTCGATAGCACTACGGGGGTGATGCTTTATAAATTTTGTTAGGAGTGTTCGCAGCTTCCGTTGTAGATTTTCGATGTCTGTTTTACTCCAGTTCACAATTCGAAATGAGTAGCTAAGTGCAGAACATGCATAGATATTCAGAGTTTTAGTCAGATTCTTGCCGTTAAGATGTGATTGCACCACCTGCTTTACTCGTTTCGGAAACTCATTTGTCAGATCGCTCTTCCTTAGCGAGTGGTTTATTTTCCTCGCTTGCTGTATTCCCAGGTATGTATAACTCTTCTATATCCATCGAGGCAATTTGCTGGCCGTTCTGCATTTCATATACACCTAGTTGTATCTTCCCTCTGACACATAAGGTGCAACATTTGTCCACCCTAAACTGCATGTCAATATCTCTGGAAAACTCTTCCATGATTTCAAGTAGTTGTTGCATGTGGTTCTTTGTGGATGCCATCAGCTTAAGATGATCCTAATTCAGCAGATGATTTAACCTCATTCGCTCCCTGACATTGCTTGTTATACCGAAGCCATATCTGGTAGAGTTCTGCCTCGCATTGAAGTATACTTCTTGTAATTGGTATCATGCTGGTTACGATGCTAGCACCCGTTTTTACCCGTAACCGGATTTTTGTTCTCCATGTAGACATGGTGTGTTCAAGGAACCTCAGGATATAAGTATAGATTTTATAGATCCTCAGCACACTTATAAGCCATTCGTGTGGAACTTAATCAAATGCCTTTTTGTAATCCACGTAGGCGGCATTGTGATCTTGATTGCACACAACCGAAACAATTTTTAGTTGTTCTTTGCATCGCATAGATGTTTTTGCAAACCCTTTTTGGTGGCTCGCAGTGCGCATATATGCGTTTCTCAAGGCAGGATTAGATCAACTTATATAGTGTCGGAAGACAAGTTATTGCTCGGTATCTGTCGGGGTCTAAGGAACACTGCCGGTCCTTTCTGCAGAAGATACGTCTCCTAGTGGGAAAAACAATGGCATCTTCTTCGGGTCAAGTATAACCTCATTTATTAACACCACCAATGGATGATGTGTACACCCAAATTTCTTCAGTCTTGCTATTATTATTACTATTATTATTATTACTGCGGGTTCATTGACAAGTTGGCAAGTAAATATAGTGCGCCAGGGCCCCATTGAGGGCAACTGGAGTCTGTCTATTGCCTTCGTTTAAGAACGGCACGGGTCAGGCTGCAAGTATCGATCAGAACTGCCTTTTGCATATTGATGTTAACGTTCTCTTTTATATCTAGAGCGAGTATATTATTATTATTATTATTATTATTATTATTATTATTATTATTATTATTATTATTATTATTATTATTATTATTATTATTATTATTATTATTATTCTGTATTTTACAAACAGTCAACATTTACATACATATATCATGTCAGTTTATTATCTGAAGGGTTGGTAATTTTTGTGAAAATAGTAGACGGAAACTAAATTAGAAACACTTATTACTAATAAAATGGCTGACAGTTATTGAAATTTACATTCATGGATCACCAAAGTTATTGTAATTTATGATAACAATGTAGTTTACTTGTACAATTCTATGTATCTCTACAACGAGCCAAGATACGTATAGGACATGCATTTGATTTAGAATAAAACGTAGATTCTGAATATGTAAAAATATATGGCAGTCCCAGATCTAGACAGGGGCAAGCGGAGGTGCTTGCCCTGGGCGGCAACTTTAGTGGACGAAAAAATCAAGTGTGGCACACCGACAGAGTTCATCGTGAGATTTATTATCAGTGGCAGACAGAAAATTGGACGAACAGACCTAAATAGAATCAGCCAGACACTATGGTCGGCAAAACATGTGGCTGTGAGAGCTCCTTTAAATAATTCACCAGAAGTAGTCAAATCCTTGAAGGAAATTCAAGAAATTTCTCTCAATGCTGAATTAAAGTACGAGGCAGGTTATCTGCAACAGGCTGTCAAGAATTTGGAATTCATTATTTACTTAACAATTTGAGCTACCATTTTTCAATCAATCAAATATATAGTGAAATTAAAAAGGAACATATAAAATTTTGTTGCGTTGTGTCATTTTAATGGAAGGTCTGACCAAAACTTTGCAAAAATTGAGAGGAAATCTCACGGAATGTTGAATAGAAGAGGCTAAAAAATCAGCCAAAAATTTTGCCTAAAAAATTGCAATTGATCCTATCCTGACAAATAAATGACTTCCGAAGCGCAAAAAAACATTTAGGTAAACTGTGCAAGGACGAATCACGAACAATTCAATCTATTCAGCTATTTGAGAAGCAATAAGGATTGTATTTGATCACACCATATGAAAAATTAAAACTGATATTAACAGCGTTGCCACGCTAAATTTAAATTTTGCATTTCTCAATGGTCGTGAGATATTAAATATGCCCACTGGAGAACTCCAAAAGAATCAAGTAGATCTAGCACAAAAATATGAGCCAAGCTCAAATACATTTTGAATTTTGCCAGGAACTCGCCGTTTTAAAAGAACAAGCTTCACTTTTTTCGGCGACATAAATATTGCTAGCGCTTTCTATCTTTTGCAACAGATCTACACCTAAGATATGCAGAATATTCTTACAATATTTGTATTCGCTGTGGATTTACTTTACTCTTTCAACCACATCCACAAGCTGTGAGCAAAGTTTTATCAAATTTAAACTTATTAAAAGTCTGGACGCAGCAAGTGCGTTATGGAAGTGAATTTTCATAATGAATGAATTTAATGCAAGCAGGCAGCACCTATATAATAGGAACAATGTACTATATTTTATCGAAATAACTGGTTTGAAAATGTACAAAAATTTTCCGAAAATAAACTTAAAACGTTTTCGAGAAAACCCGTTTCCTAGGTGACGAACCTCAGGTTATAAGCAAATTGACCATATTTTATCAAAATGTACAAAAAATTTCCGAAAATAAACATTAAATGTTTCCGAGAAAACTCGTTTCCTAGCCGACGAACCTTAGGTTAATAGCAAATTGCGTTATTGACTTTTGAAGCATTTAATGAAAATGCGCTACCAAAACGCACTTACTGCGTCTCGATTTTTTTACAAACATGCATCATATTTCGATTTAAAATGCAAAAATGCAATAAGATATGTTCAAAAAAATTGTAGGTATCACCAACGACTTGTGGGTCACCTGTGATTCTCAAAATAATTTTATAAGATGCAGCTCAAGGCACCCTATAGGTAACGTATACAATTTTTTCTCGTATCTTGCATAATAACAATTATATCGAGCTTTACCGTATAAATGCGTCAAATGTATATATGTAAACAGAAAGTAAACCTAGATCTGGATTCTAGAGGGCCAGGTTTGCGCTCATTTGAAGAAATCTTTTTAGAATTCAAAAGCCGCGCTCTCCTCATTAACGAATTTTTTCTACAAAAATTAGCTAAAAATTATAGAGCGTTAAACCATACACTTACCTAAAACTACTCCCAAAGCATCAGAGAAAGTGTCCTTTTGAAATGAATTTTCTGGAAATATTTTATTAAAATGAAGGGCAATATTGTTTGAAGCTGAAACTTAAGGGTTTGCAGAACACTCTTTACATAATCCGGATTTCTTTCAGGTTCTTTGCCTAAATAGTGTCAATTTTGACGTTTCAAATTGCGACTTTTTACGTTTTGAGGAAAACCACAATTTTTTTCTTTAAATGCCTCTAACTTTTAGTGAATTTTCGTAGAAAAAATTCACTATGGGGAGATCCCGACTTTTAAATTTTGAAAAAAATTTTCCAAATGAGCTCGCACTAGGACCCCTAGAACCCATATCCGGGGTCAGTTTCAATATTTATATGTTTATATATATATATATATATATATATATATATATATATATATATATATATATATATATATATATATATATATATATATATATATATATATATATATATATATATATATATAAATATATCACACCGATAACTCAAAAAATAATGGGCCGATTTGATAAAATTTGGCATGTACCTTCCTTTTGCAAATGGCTTGGATAAGTTCGGACGAGGTTTTCCGGGAATATTTTGAGTTTTCATTCAAAAAAAATTTTTATCTCAAAAAATAAAAAGCTGATTTGATTTGATAACCAAATTTGCTAGGTAGGTTTATGATATAAAAAGTAAAATATACAGCAAAACTTAAATTTCTATGTTACAAGAAAAAAAAGTTATAATATTTTGTGCCAGATCATTTCTATAAAAATTCACTACCATAACGCACTTGCGGCGTCCAGGCTTTTATAAAATTGAGTACGGTCTGGTACAGAGAAATCGAGAGCCTCACGGAGCTCACAATATATTAAGATGACAAACAAGGAATATCTTAACAAAAAAGTGTTATGAATTTTCGCGTAGAAAATATTAATAAAGGTACTATCAAAGAAAGGAGGGCAACCCTGTACCCATACACTCACACAGGAAGAGAGAGACAGAGACATATATATATATATATATATATATATATATATATATATATATATATATATATATATATATATATATATATATATATATATATATATATATATATATATATGTATATATTAACAAACAAACATAAAAAAAATTAAACTGATCTAGGATGTAGCATTTTTTCTACGAAACTTTGCTAAAAACATTTACAAAACACATAATATGCCAGCAATAACATAAGCGTAATAAAAATTACAGAAGATAAACAGGAAATATTAAATCAAATTAAGTTGTCCATTCACGATATAAATTATTCTAATTGAGCTATTTTTTAATGCAATATTATTAATATATTTAATAGGTCGTGGGAGGATGCCAAATATCACTATCGAAAAACAAAACCGTTGACAAATATATCATGTATAATATTTTAATAACAATGGAAGTTTTGTCGATATACTAATTTAATTTTTATAGATTGTAAGGAACAGTGGACCAAAAAATAAAAGCATCAATAATTCTCATAACAATATAGTGCCATCATTTAAAGAAAAACGCATATATCTTATTGGAAGATCCAGGTTGTTTATTTGTGATTTCCCATAAATAAAGGATCTTACTGAATTTTATAAAGTTAGGAAATAAAATGTTGTTCATATAAATAAAATTTAATTAGGTGTGGTAAAAAAACACCAGGGATGTGACAAACAGATTTATTATGTGGAAAGAACAAGGTTCAAAACTTTTAAATGTTTTGCTAGGACTGCCGCGTTTTAGCCGATATATACCAGGTGCGAAGTTTTCTTAGATTATATATATATATATATATATATATATATATATATATATATATATATATATATATATATATATATATATATATATATATAGATATATATATATATATATATATATATATATATATATATATATATATATATATATATATATATATATATTACCAAAGATTTGCGGACATCACCAAACTTTTTTATAAAATGACAGAAGAAAAGTTTATGCAGACACTTTATTACCAATATACAAAACCTTATAACCACCTCCCTAAATGCATACGAAGTTGCTACCCTTGCTTGGACGAATGACTGCCAAAAAGCATTCACAGCACTAACAGAGGTTCTCTATTCATTTCCAGTTTGACATACCTTCATTTAGTATTACGGTTTACTGTAGACACAAGCGCCAAAAATTATCGCATTGGTGATATTTTGTTGCAGAAAAAAGTGACCAAGGTAATATTTAAGCATATTTCACTCAAGTCATGTCGAAAGCAAAAAAAAAGATCTCATCGTTGAGTATTTATCATAAGTGATTGCCTCTACTGAGTTTCGAAGTAACAGCAGTTTGCAGAAACTTAATTAGTTACTTATTGTTGGCAGACTTTATAACTTCCTTCATTTTGCAGTGTACACATCAGTTAAAGTTTGTTAAAATATTCACGTTATCCTTGGTGGTTTTGTATGGTATAGATTACAGATTGTAACTTGTGGAGAATTTTCCTGTAGGATAATTTGCTTAAAACTAATTTGGCAACAATTTTAAAGGGCCACAAGTGTTCATGAACATTGTCTGTTGAATTCTTATACTTACCTATAATGTTTCATAACTTCGTGGATATAGTTAAATTAAGTTGTTTAAAGCTAGTAAACCTTTTAAGCTTTCTTTCAACTAATTAAAAACAGATTAGTTCCTAGTGGATTTCTTTTGCAAGTAAATATTGATTTTCTTTAATATTTATTATACAAAATTTTGTCGATGATTTAGCACTCTTATTTCCAATGCAGGTGTGTGGGTACATTTTCCCTTGAGAAAATATATGGATTCAGTGGAGCAGTATTGAACTTTTTTTTTCTTTTACAGAGTAACAACTGAATCTTTTGTTTAATATTTGTTGTTGTTGTTGTTGTTTTACCTCGCTGGTTAAAGTGTGCGTGCATGGTTGCATTGGGTTACTATTCTTTAGTTTTAATGTAAACATCCTTATAGTTTGTAAGTGCACTCGGCGCAACCCCAACGTCACATCGCAATAGTTTCTCGATATTGACGTAACACCGCATATGTGGTGCATACAAGTATATATACACCAGCTACACGTTGATCCTATGCTTGCGCAAGTTGCGGAATTCCCAACGTTCGGAACATGTTCGTCACATGTTACAACTGAATCGGCGGTTGCGATGAAGTGTACGAATTTACAGGCCTCGTAAATCTCGAGCCATTTTGATTGGTTGTATTTATCTGAGATAAACCATTTACCATTTGTAGTACAATCGAGTTCACCAATTTCATTTGAATTAAAATAACTGTACTGTATAAGTTGGTTGAAAATGTATTAATCATTTTGTTATCTGTCGCATTCCGTAAAAGGTTTACGGATTACTATACAATCTTTTGTAAAAGTTACACGCTGTTTTGAATACCTATATTTATATTCCACGCATTGATTCTTGTTAATTCTGCTTGTTATATACCTGTTTTACTTTATGTTTTTTAAAATATACTTATTGTAATCTTTGTTTCTCTTTTGTATAATATATAAATGTGAAGTTTCAAATTTTATGTGTGCGTATTATTCTCAACTTATTGTGTTAAGTTGCAATTTCGTCAGATGGCTTGCTAACCTTTCACTGTCAAGGTTAGTTAGATAAAGTCTTCTCACTCTATTTTTCTTGACTGTCGCCAGTCATATTTTCATTCACTTCTTTCGACAGTGTGGCGCTGAGATCTCTGGGTTAATAAGGTTAAGAACCCTACCCAGGGTTGAGCAGCCGGCATCTTTTTTGACGCCACCCAGAAATTTTCTTTTCCTTAACCTACTTCCTAACGTCTGTTGTTATATTGTGTTTGTATGAGCTAAAGGCGTAACACCGTAAGCCTGGATAACCTTTACAAACTCACCGTACAGTACATTGGTGATAGTGAACAATTCTGGACATATAAACAGACTGGTATATTTTTAATAGTGTTAGTGTTAATCTTAAGTATTATAACTTATATAAAGAAAGAAACAATCAAAAATTATATAACACAATATAAATCTGTGTCAAGAGAAAACAACAGTCCCAGAGAAGAGGCATTCCCTCTACCTCAAATTCAAATTACTCCGTAATTCTCATTTTTCAGGATGGGACGAGTCACGTAGTCACGTAACACATATTATATTGTAATTATGACGTATTTTACAAATTAGTGTAGAAAGTCCACATATGATTACAGCTACTAATTACTTTGGTAGTAATAAAAGCACACCTAATTTTTGGCTCGACCTCTTTCTTAGTTCGTCGGCTTGGTAAGAAGTTCTCTCTGTATTAGTTGTAACCTTGTTCTTGATATTATTTTGTTATTCAGTTCAAGACTCTAAAGTATTGTAACAGTTAGTTAACTTCATTAGTGCTGAGTTCTAGATTGTAGCAAAAGTGTTTATTGTTGATGTTGTATTGTATTCTCCTAGTGTTAAATAAATAATTTTTTGGAGTTTACAACCCTTCAACCCTTAATTAGCCCGCAGTGAAAAAACTCGCATTTATTCAAAATATTATCACAAAAGAAAACCAGAAACACAATATCATAATTATTGTAAAACTTAATAAATTTAAGTAATGTCAGATTTGACAACAACTGTAACCTAGCAACATATGATCTGCAAAGCGCCCAAGGCATCCCCTATGAGACTTTAATGTTTAATAAAATCTTCAAGGGATATAATTTGTTTTAATTTCAACTCTAAATATCTAAATTTTCTCAAAACGGGTGGTTTGTTGAAAAAGTTGCAAGAGGAGAAAAAGATAGAAAATTCAATTTGCTATAAAATTGGTGTACCTTAACTTTTAATTAGGTTAGGGTTTGAAAAAATCATTAAAAAGGTGGCCCACCCCTAATTCACCCCTGTTTGAATTTATATCCACTTCAAATTTTTTTCGAATAAGGATGTTGATAAAAAAAACATCTACCTAATTTGGTAGTTGTATGTTAGGGCACTGCTGCAATACAGCTGTTTCTTGTAATTAATAAAGAATCTTCAATATCACACCAACCAGGGGCGTCACAGAAAAATATTTTATAAAAAATCGGCATGTTTTGACGTCCTCTACACGCACACATTCTGTGTCCAATGCGTTGTGAATCACCCTGTTTATATATATATATATATATATATATATATATATATATATATATATATATATATATATATATATATATATATATATATATATATATATATATATATATATATATATATATATATTCTTTTTTTTTTGGAATGCGTAGTTGGCGCCAATAGGGGCTAACCAAACAAGTGGCCCTCCTGAACCGCCGCAGCCCCGGAACCGCTGTTGCATTACTTCGAGGCATTGGCTGTCTTCGCTTTAATATAATACATAACATAGGTAATACAATATATAATACAATACATACAAAACATACTCACAACATATACCTATATACAACACATAAACAAATAAAACACAACACGTTTTAAAATGGTTTACCACTACTGTAAGCAAGAGACATTTATTTTCTGCCTTGCCTCCTTCTTCATCTCTTGGTCTCCCTTTCTTTAGTCTCGATAATTTTTCGGACCACTGTGTGCACCAGGTTCCAGCATTCCTTGGATTCCAGCAAGCTGCTCGCCATAGATTTGACGTTAAATACTTCCCTCTTGGCTTGGGCATATTCCTTTCGGACATTCTCCCGTCTTGAACAGGCGAATAGAGTGTGTTCTACATCGTCAATCGCCCCGCAGTAGTCACAAGACTCCGTATCCCTCCTCCTTCGCTCGTACAGGTACTTGCCAAAACAGCCATGGCCCGACAGTGCTCGTGTCAAGAAGTAGTCCACCTCTCGATGATTTCTTTCACCCTAGGTTATAATATTTGGAATAATCCTCCAGGTCCAGCGGCCTTTCGTGCTGTTCTCCCATTTCGTCTGCCATCTAGTCATCAGTTGAGACCTAGCAATTTCCCGTGTTAGACCGCCATACCATTCTTGTCTCTCCTGGATGAGCAGCTCCACTGGTGGCACTGCTGCAATCACAGCCGCAGCCTCTGCTGAAATTTTCCTATAGGCGCTACATATTCTAATGGAGAGTATTCTCTGCACCATTGTGAGTCTCTGTACAAGCTTTTTGTTTTTAATGACACTGTGCCACGTGGGGGCAGCATACAATATCTGCGACATTGCGACACTCATTAGCTGTCTCCGCTTTGATGCCCTGGGACCTTCGATGTTGGGTAGTAGTCTAGTTAGGGCAACAACTGTCTTTTCGGCTTTCTGAGCCACTTGGTTAACCTGCTCAGAGAACGTTAGCTTGGTGTCCAGCCAAACCCTTAGGTATTTGATCGATTTTTTCGGCAATACTTTGCTTCCCTCTACAATAAATTGGATGGGAGCCATTTTCCTCTTAGGTGTAAGTATGACTGCTTCCGTCTTTTCAGGGGCCAGTTCGAGTCGTTTCGCTCCTATCCAAGCTGTCACGCTTTTCAGTGCCGTGCTCATCAGTAGCTCTTAGGTTTTGGCAACCACTACCACAGCCACATCATCTGCGAAGCCCACAAGAGTCACCCCCGCGGGTAGAGCCATCCTCAGCAGTCCATC
Source organism: Tillus elongatus (assembly GCA_964006375.1). NCBI lineage: Eukaryota > Metazoa > Arthropoda > Insecta > Coleoptera > Cleridae > Tillus > Tillus elongatus. Next base: position 54,506,280 of record OZ023270.1, read on the forward strand.
GTACAGCAAGTTCCACAGTGTGGGCCCAAGGACCGAACCCTGCGAAACGCCACTGCTCATTCGCCTACTCGTTACAGATTCCCCAGCTTCCAGGATTATTTTTTTTTCTGACAAGTATGATGCTATAATGTTGATCAAACCTTCGTCGATTCTTCGCTTTCTTAGTTCTTCAGTATTTTCAGCCACGACGCGCTATTGAAAGCATTTCTAATATCCAAAGTTATCAGTGCACAAAGTCTTCGGTATTTCCATGAGTAGGCAGCGGCCTCCCTGGCGATGGTAAACACTTCGTTGATAGCGTCCGCAGTCTGTCGGCCCACTCTAAAGCCATATTGTCTCCCTGCCAAGTCTCCTGTTCGTTCAATCTCTCTCTTCAGTCTCGCCAATATAAGGTGTTCATATAGTTTTACCTTCTATATCGAGCAGGCAGATGGGTCTCCGCGACAGTCCGTCCGATTTGGGTATCAGCACCAGTCTGGCCCGTTTCCACCTTGTCGGGAAGTAACCTTCGGCTACCAAGTGGTTGTAGACAGACAAGATGAGTTCTGGTCTTTCCTCCGCGACTACTTTCAGTATCTCTGAAGGGATGTATCCTGGTCCAGGTGCTTTATTTATTTTAAACTTTTTGACGGCTACTAACAGTTCTTCAGGTGTGAAACTTGTAATTCCATCGTCGCGCACCCGCTGCCACACTACTGGGTCGTGGGTAGGGAAGAGACGGTCGACAGCACTCTCCACCATTGGCATCAACATCGTACACAACGGGTATCCAAACATTTTTTTGGTGACGATTTTATATCCGTCTCCCCAGATGTCCCTGTCGACCTGGTTACACACTGCTTTCCAACTGGCCCTTTTGGCGTCTCTAATACCGGATTTTAGCGCTTTTTTTGCATTTTTATATTCTTCCCAGAGGCGTTGTTTCTCTTGTGGTGGGATTCTTCTGGAATTCCTTGTATATTTCCGTCTTTTAAGGACACATTCTCTTCTCATCTCAGCAATGCTGTTACTCCACCAATATACTGGTGGCTTTCTCATCTTGGTTTTGCGCGGCATGACCTTGTCACAAAACTGACCAAGCAGTGCAGAAAAGGCTTCTGCCGAAGGTACCAGTTCTTTTTCAGCTGTTTCGGCTATCATGCGCTGTAGCTTTGATCTGTCCAATTTCTCTATCTGTCAACCCTTGGACTGTTGGTGACCTCTTTGGGCCCTCTTCTGTTCAGCGATTTCAAACATTATGTAGTTATGGTCGCTCAGCGATTCATTTTTGCTGACCTCCCCTGACCTGCGTTGTACATCACAGGTGCACAAGGTGAGGTCCAAGATGGAAGTGTAGTCTTGCCTCTGAAAAGTTGGTTCATCGTCCTTGTTCAAAATGCAGAGATCGTTGTTTGCGATCCACTCAGTCATTTTCCGGCCTCGGTTATCTGTAAAGTCCATGTCCCACTGTGGTGACTTCGCGTTGAAATCGCCTGCCACGATGGTTGCCCGATTTCTCAGCCTAAAACGACTTTCTACCTCGTTAAGAGTCCTCTCAAGCTGCTCAATATCCTTGTTCCCGGAGGCATACACCCTGTACACTTCCAATGTTGGTGTAGTTACATACGAGAAACCATGGCCCCAGCCTTGACCTTCAACCACTATTTTCGGGTTTAGGACTTTTGTGGCAGAGTCCAATTCCCTGTCGAAAATCCAGTCTTGCCTATCTTTTATTGGTACCAGGTTTGGTTCACTGATGATTATCATATCGGCATTGGTGTCTCTGGCGGTAGTTAGTGCCAGGTCGTGTGCGGGACGACTTCTATTTGTATTAATTTGAAGTACCTTCATTTTGAGCTTCACGTGTAACCAGTTCTATTACCTCTTTTCTGCTTCGTCGTGTATTGGTAGTCCTGTCTACCCTCCCAACAGAGCCATTTTTCCTCTTCCGCATTTCCTGTACCAGGATTCTATACTCCGGGCACAGCATTTCGTTGGCCATATGTCCCTTTTTCTTGCATGCTCTGCATATTGCTTCGTTACAGCAGTCTTTTATAGAGTGTCCGTCATCACCGCATTTGAGGCATTTACCTTTCATATCCTCCTCCGACGTGCACGTTTTTGCTACGTGTCCATACCTTTGACACTTGTAGCATTTAGGAGGGGATATCTTTTCAACCACTCTACATCTGGACCAATCTATTTTTAGTTTTTCCTTTGCGAGAAACAAATTTGCATCTTCAATTGGCATTTGTATATTCGCGTACTGCACCCCTCTTGTGTTGGCTTTTGAGGACATCGTGACTGCAACCTCGTCGTCTCTTAGGTTAGTGTTCCCTAACTCTGCCATAATTGCCTCTTGCACCTCTTTTGCCGTTGTGTCGTTATCTATGTCCAGTATTGCAATGTTACGCCTGTTTTTGTGCAATTGAACAACAGCTATAGCCTTCATCTCCTCTTGAACTTCTGGCCTGTGAATTTCTCCGGCGTTATTTTTATTCCCAGCGATTTTCAGTCTCACATACCCTTCTTTGGTTTTCTCGACGCTATGGATTTTAACTTCAAATTTGTCGATCTCAATGTTTTTCTTATTTCTCTTAGCAGATCTGCGTATGATTTTTCCTCCGTCGTTGGTTTAACCAAGATGGTTTCGTTTCTTCTTTTCTTGCGACTGCTTTTTCGTTGTATTTGCCAGTATTTATTCCTTGGTTGTTGTACTTCCTGACAGTCACTTGTTTGTTTTCTTCCCCTTTTAGTATGTATCTTTATATTGACGTCTTCTCCCCTGAATACTAACTCTACGGCTTTTCGTATGTATACCACCATTTCTTCCCTGACGCAGGTAACTGTAAAGTCCCTTCTTCCTTCATTGCTTGAAATCGCCTTGATCTTTTTCAGTACCTCCAGTATGTGGCTTATGTTATTCCCCGGAGAGTTTCGTCCTTGTATCCCGGCCAAATATAGTATCCGAGTTGACTCCTCTGAGGATCCATCCTCATCCCTTATTACACTGTTACTTTTTGTATATACAACTTTTCCTGGATTCACCTTCTTCTTTATTATGCTTTCGATGTGGGGCTGTATCTCGCTCAGCCGTTTTATAAGTGCATGACCTTGCTCTACCTCGCTGTCCACCACGACACCTAAATCTCCCTCTCTGGCCGCCTGTACTACCCCTTCCGTTGTTATCTTGCTGGTTTTGTATACCTCTTCCGGCCATTTTTCTTCCATTAGAACCTCAACCTCGTTTATGCCTGTCTCAAGTGCAGTATCCGAAAAACTGGTTTTTCTATCCTCAATTTTAGTTGGTGAGTCCCTTTGTTCTCTCATCTCTCCCACTTGTATGCCCATGTCTCTGGTTTCCTTTGTACAGCATGCGACGTCGATTTTTATTGTTTTGTCTCCCTTCACACCCTTATTGTCTGCTACATCTAGAAGCTCTTGCAGCCATTTTAGCATATCTTCACGCATGATGTGCCCCATGTGCCTACTTAGTTTCTCTGCTGCTTCCTTAATTTCAGACTTTGGTTTGTAAGAGTTCTCCAGAATCTTGCTGAGCTTCTTGGTAGCAGTTCGCAAGCCTTCTAGGTTTTGCATGAAGCTCTTCTTCCGTCTCTCATCCTCCTGCTCCTCTCTATCATTCTTCTCGTCTAGGCCCTCTATTTTCCTCTTTTTGGTTTGGCTTAGTGGGGTCTGATCGTAACTCCTAGTTTCTTCAAAGCGATCTGGTAATGACGTACAAGAAATAGTTCTTTCAAACTTCGGTGGTGCCCTCACCATCCTATAACTTCGTCCAAACGGGTGGGTTTCCTCGTTGGGTCTATGCTCCTGTGTTTCATTCCTGCGGTTGCTGTCTGACGATCGGGAGTGGCCCGCCTGGCTACCTTGAACCCCGACCGGTACTGGGCCATCCGAGAAACGCTGCACCGTAGTCTGTTTTCCATTTTCATAGCTCATTTCATCATCCATATTAAATTCATCCGGTAGGAGATAGAAAAAGCTGAAAGATGAATGAACCCTAGCCCTCAGTTAACCTAATAGCTTCGGGTTCGGAAAAGAATAAGAGTTGGCCAAGGAATGCCAGGATAGGAAAGATCAAAGAGAGGAGTGAGTCACAAGACTAGTTGAAACAAAGACTCACTCAGCTGGGTATGCTCGCCACGCACGTATTGTCAACAAGCATTGACCCCTGCGGGGCATATATATATATATATATATATATATATATATATATATATATATATATATATATATATATATATATATATATATATATATATATATATATATAATATATATATATATATATATATATATATATATATATATATATATATATATATATATATATATATATATATATATATATATATATATATATATATATATATACCTACATTTAAAAATTTAAACTAACCCCGGATAATATGGGTTCTAGGGGTCCTAGCTCATTTGGAAAAATGTTTGGAAATCCTGACCATCGATACCTCTCTTTTAGATTTTTTTTTAAATAAAAATTTATCAATAGTGTGACGTTGACTCATGGTAATAGTCACGCATTATCGTTAATCGTGTGCCCTTACCCCACTGCAATACAGGATACATGTCCCATCGCTATTGCGAAAAAATTTAGAACGTGTTTTTTGATTAAGCTTCTATTGTAAATTTTAATGATTTTCTATCATCAACTTGTTTTAAGCTTCCATGCAAATAATTTGAATCTTACTAGTTACATGTTAACATGTCGTGACAGCAAATAAAATCTATTCCTGGAAATACTATTAACTATACTCTTAAATAAACAAGCGGAAACTGTATTGTTGATTCCGGCTCTCTGTAAATAATGACATTGTAAAATTTATTGATTAGTAGGTCAATACATACAAATGTTTTTCTATTATTGTAATTTATAAGCAAGTTACATTATATGGGTAGGTCACGTACTTAAGGTCATAATGAATCTAATATTTTTCTCATATAGGTACAAACACAAAATGCTTTACATACTTATGAGGTTTCTTTTATAACGTGTGATCCGAAAAAGTATTTATATAATTGTCAATGCATAGGTTCGTGTAAAGCTGTTATGCATATAGACGCAAAATGCAAATTGCGAAACTCATTCCTTATGGCTCGTTTTAAAAAATATAGTCATATTATATATATATATATATATATATATATATATATATATATATATATATATATATATATATATATATATATATATATAACATATAAAAATTGAAACTGACCCCGGATATGGGTTCTAGGGGTCCAGATTAGTGTAATGAATTTTTTAAAGAGAAAATTCAGATAGTAGCAGTAGCGGCTCGTCCGGTGACGCAGGTGAAGCGCTGTTTCACCTATATTTTTCGGTTAAGCTAAACTTTTTTATTCAAAATCCACCATAATTTAAATTTTTTACATTTTCTCAAATTCATTTGGTACAACCACATAAAAATGTCTTGTTACGTCGCGCCGCAGTTGATAATGTATTTTTATAGTAATTTATGGTACGATATAATTTTCAAGCCCGCCCCTAATCACCGAATTGAATGTATACATGCCCCAGTATGCAGCGCTTCGTATTGCAGACCATAGACTACTCTAGAGCGTCAAGCAACTGCAGACTGACTGAGCCAGATTCGTTCGTATACAAATTCTGCATCTGTTTCGGGACGCTGCATGAGACGGTTGCCATGGCAACGGCACGCGCAATGTTAGGTTGGTGTTTATAAGTCACAAAAGTGCTGCAGGGTTCTGAGCCTGCTTCACAGCTTAGTGTCCGTCTTTTATTTAGATTGAGTCGGATCGTCAGACGGGTATCTTTATTTTTACTATGTTGCCGTTAAATAATCTGGTATGTGTCACATTTACAGACTTTGAAAAGCTGGATTTTTCATGTTTCTTTTTGGTAAGTGGAATTCATTTGTTTATTATCACCTCTAAAAGAATAATTTCAAAATAATAAAATAATAGATATAAAATTTCATGTTGTAAAAAAAAAGAAGGGCCTTGAATTTGAAAAAAAAATGCTTGTAGCTCTTCCCTCTATAAACAGATTTTCATAGGTAATATATTACCGTGTGCGTGCGTGTACAGTATGTGTAAAGTGTCCTCTCATCGAATATTCCTGGACATTATTCCTTGTGAAAGTCTATATTTTTGTACAAATAGATTTTTGTTTTAAATACTGAAGAGCCAGGAGAACGCGTGACCTTGAAAATTAAAAAAACTCCAGCAGCGCAGGAGGGTCATCGTCTCCCTGGACCCCTTTTGGGACCACACGTATTCTGCTTCACCCACTCTCAAAATCACGAGCCGCCACTGGATACTAGGTTCATAATGCAAGGAACTTCAAATCCCGCACTATGCATTTCTTATGGACGAACGAAATGGGCAGGTACTTTTCAATCGCCGCATTATAATATTTCTTAACTATGAGTTCACCAATACGATAATCTATGCATATTCCACTATAATTTGGAAGGAAAATGTCCCCATGAACCAGCTTTTTCAATGAGAAAATTTCGAAATAATCGAACCTCGAACCCTGCATTTTATAAAACTCGTAGGTCTTAACTTAACTCGTACCTTGGCACTTCCACTGTCGATTTGACATGCAAGATCTTGAAGGTCGTTGCTTCGAAAGCCGAAAGATTGGCCGGGTTGCCAAATGTCAATAAATGACTTGAGAAAAATATATAATGATTTTTTATTATTAGGAACTCTAGTTTTTCACTATACATGAGATAACTTCCAGGCATATGGACTTAATGTAGAAGTGGTAATGTGATAACAAAAAGAGAAATATGTATTTGCAAGGGTAAGCTAAGATCTAACAATTAATATGGCAACATGGCAACATGCCTGGAAGGTACCTTTATTTGAAATCTTGAAACATCTTTAATGCAGATTTCTTATTGTTTTATGTTAAGACAATTTAAGCTGACGATTATACAAGAAGAAGTTCAGCAGAAAATGTCATCACTATAAAAAAAGTGTGATACCCTAGCCAACAGAAACATCAGACTCGAAGATAGCCCGGTCGTAAGAATCGAGGTCCCCACATTTGATGGCTCCCATGGGGTATTTACCTACGCCAGTTTGACGCCGCTGTTACAGCAAATGGTTGGGGCGAGAGAGAGAAAGCGACTTCATTAATTGTAGCTCTCAGAGGAGATGCCCTAGATGTGCTCCAAGGTATTTCAGAGGAGAACAGAGCAGTTTCAACAGCACTAGATAGCACCTAGAAGTGAGATTTAGCGTCCAGCATTTACAACAGCTGTATCAAACTCAGCTGAAAAGTCGCTGTCAGAAATCGGTCGAAACTCTCCAGCAGTTCGAAGCCGACGTTGCTAGTAACACGAAGAGCTTACCCTACAGTTTTGGTGGAATTTTTGAACCAGCCATCGCTGCAAACATTCATTGTCGGAGTCAGAGATACCGACACCTAACAGGCGCTGAGGATGGCGAGACAAAAACTTGAAAGAAGCTTTGGCACATTCCTTGGAGTTTGAAGCGGCAAACCAAGAGCAGAAATCCACGCCAGCGCTCGTAGTCTCGAAATACGAGAAGAGAATAACACAGATTTATCCAGGGTCATGCAGCTACTAGGGAAGATAGAGAACGGATAAAGCCTACGTCTCATTGGGAACCAATAAGAGCTCACCGTGAAACTGCCTTGCGCTGCTGGGACTACGGCAAGGTGGGACATATAAGGGGTGAATGTTGGGCTCTAAGATCACGCGCAAGGGAGAAAGTGAATCTAAGGCTGGTAACCGTTTCTCAGGTTAACGATTCTGGCAGCGCTCTCGTCGTAGACGAATACGTAAGCGGTAATAAGACCCAGATGGTCGTCGACACATGTGCAACTAGGACGATTATTCGCCGCGACATAGTTCCAAGATTGCGAGTAAGAGAGCCAGATAGAATGTATAGAGTAAATGCAGCCGATGATGATCGGATCCAGGTATTTGGCGAAACTGACGTCGACCTGCAAATTACGACATGGGAGGTAAAGCAGTGAGCCATAGTCGCCGCCATATCAGACCCAATCATAATTGGCTTGGATATTCTCCAAGATCATTGAGTTAAACTTACTCTTGGCACTAACATCCTGACTCGGCGAAGACATAGCAATGTCGTATGGCCGTTACCTGGTAGTGCGGAAAATCACCGTGTAAGAAACTAACAACATTAACGTCTGCAATAAAATTGTCATTCTAGTGAAGAGAGCTGATAAAGAAAAAACGACCCAGTTATAGCCAGAAGTAACCAGAAAAAAATTATGATAGAAATAGAAGACGAAGCGTATATAGGCCATGTAAGTGTGAAACAAGCCCAAGAAAAGGGCAATGAACACGTTTGTTGGTACAGAGCTGATATTGACGGGAAGAAAAGCGTCTGTATGGATTTTTGTCCTAGTCGAAACACCAGCACAAGAGCAACTGTTCGGAAAAACCAGTGTGACGTAAGAACTTCGCTTGAAAAGAGCTCAGAAATAATGACGAGAAGAGAAGTAACCCCTTCTGCTACCAGAATGCACATACGAGTAGAAAGCAACCGCATGGAGTTCCGTTATAACGTGCGAGCTAATTCGGCTAGTTTTAAAGAAGAAGATTGTGTGTGGTTATACACTCCAGTATGGCGCAAGGGATGGTAATCGAAACTACAGAAATTATGGGAAGGTCCGTATAGGGTAGTCAAAAGGATCAATGACGTTGTCTACCGCATTCAGGTGAGCCCAAAAAGCAAGATGAAGGTGGTCTATATGTACAGGTTTACACCGTACCAAGAAATGCGATAATTCGACCGGGACGGTAGAATGTAAGAAGGGGGCAGTATCACACTTGTCTCTATGAGAATTAGGTTTATGAAATTTATTACTTATATATATATATATATATATATATATATATATATATATATATATATATATATATATATATATATATATATATAAATTGACCCTGGATATGGGTCCTAGAAGCCTAGTTCGCGCTCATTTGAATACATTTTTTCTAAATTCAAAAGTCGGGGTCTCCTCCTCAGTAAATTTTTTAAAAGAAAATTCACTAAAACAAGCACTTGTGAAGCCACGAGAAAAGTCTACGACGGTATTAAATATGAAACGGTTTCAAGAAGTTAGGGCAAGAACGAACAACCAAATATGCTATTCAAATTGAATTCAGTACTAAAGGTTTTCATCTCCTCTTTATTGTATTATTTTTTATACAAAAACTCGCTAAAAAGTTCATCGGAATAACAACAATCTGATCAGATAATGGTAAAGTGAAATGAGACTATAAAAATTGATAAAAAGTGAAGTCACTAACTAGGATTAGAACTCGTCATATAGTACTCGACTATCGGATGTAAAGGGCTTAACCGACTCGGCCACGGCCGACATGACAGACTAGCAGGTATATCCGGTAGTATGTTAATTGTCTAACGTCTTTTCTATTTACACCAAACAACTTTTATTTACAATTAATTTTTTGCTCATATTTTAACAACGAAATGAAGGAAAATAACAACTTAGACCTAGATCTAGGAGCTTCCCACACAGCACAGGATATCCAATGGATATCCATTGGATATACATAATATCCATTTTACGTCCATGACCATGATGGATATCATATGGATATACAATGGATATTGTTAGAGCAGAAAAATATTAATAAAACTTAAATAATGTGAACATATGAGCATTTCTTATTCATTAAAATCTAATCACGAATGCAGTAGAATTTCTGGGTGTATATACTTTATTCAAGTATGTATATATCCATCAGACATCCAATGGATATCCATTGCATATCCCATGGATATACAGAAGACATCTATTAGATGTCCACTGGACATCCAGTTGATGTTCCGTTAATATGTTCATACCAGCAGGAAACAACATTGATAAATTATTGAAACCGTTATTTACGTTTGTAAAAGATAAGGGAAGAAAAATAACCCGTTCTAGCACAAGAATTACCGGAAAGCGTTAAAACTAGCGCCAACAATAAATTTCGATCCAAATTCTCATTACGATTATAACCATAAAATAAAATTATTTTTATTTCAATACAGAGAGTATTACTGTTTATGTCTGTTATTTCGTGAGAAGAATCTATTATCATATTGTTATTCATTAATGCTCTCCCGAACAATAAACGCGGGATCATTTAATAACTCACCTTGGGGCATTGGATGCTTGAATTGTTGGCTACAATGACGAAAATCCGTTCGTATTTGTTTGGTGTGAAGTAGTTTGGACTAAAGTTGAGGTTATAAAATTTAGAATTGAATCTTGCCATTTTGCATCAACTGCTAAATGAAAAATGAACAACAGCCTACAACTAAAGTTAGAAGATTGAGATATTTCTCCAAATAATGTGTGTGTTGTTTTTATTAATAAGTTTTCCTGTGATTTTCAGTCAGTAAATAATTTACAGGTGAGTACATAACCTTAAACCATTTAGTTAGGAATATATCTTTTATACTTATTTACGTAAATACCAATATTATTTATAGCTGTAAAGAGCACGTTAATTGATAATAACATGGCTAGTGAACGTGAACTAGAAAACTAATATCTTCTTGATTCAAGTAAATATTTTTTACTTCGTATTGAAATCGGCGAAAATTGTCTAGTTATATAACGGAAGTTTATGTGTATGTAAAACTGTTTATTTTACTGGAGGATATTCCTCGTCTTTACTTACAAGCAAGAAGCAGATCACTTCCGGTAGATTATGAAAGTAGATCACTTACAGGTGATTAAAACTATTTGGGTATATAGTCAGTTCCGTCGTGATACTCAACATTAACAACTAATACCTATTATTTTGAAATAACCACTAAAGTGTGGTAGTTATAGCTATAATAATTAAAGTAATATTTATACACATTTGTTCATATTATATTATTTATTGGATTGCCTTATGAATTTGATTATAAGCAGTGTGTTTTTTCTTTACAGCAAGAATGCAGACCTGAGCCAGATCACAGATCAAGAAAATAAAATTATTTAAATCATTTTAGAACACAATAAAATATTTGTTTGCTTATATTAATGTTTCATTGAGGGGATGGGGTTAGAAAGGGAACGATGGTGGGTTAGCATCGAATATCCATTTTATGTAAAAGCGATATCAATTTGATGACCACATGTATATCCATACAATATCCATTAGATGTATAATGGATATCCATATCGTGACCACATGTATATCCATACAATATCCACTATATATCCACATGGATATCTAGATTGATGGATATTGGTAGGACATCTGTATGTCCATTAGATATCCATTGGATATCCATGTATATCCATTGGATGTCCTGGATATACATCGTGGATATCCATTGGATGTCCTGGATATACATCGTGGATATCCATTGGATATCCATGTATATCCATTGGATGACCTGGATATCCATCGTGGATATCCATTGGATATCTAATGGATATCCATGTGCTGTGTGGGTTGTTAGTAATTTCGTATCGTATTTTTCACTCGCGTTCGTACTCCTACTATAATTATCAATTTTGACGTTTTGACTTTCTTTCATCAGATGTAATTAACTAAAAATTTATTTACCTCTAACTCTTTTGTCTTTTAATATAGAGATGTGAATTTTGGTGCATCGGATACTCTTTATGACAGAAATCAGCGTGCCAAATTTGTTCCCTTACTTTGTTATTTTCAGATAAATACATTTTTTTCGAAAGAAAACACAAAATTTTCTGAGAAAACCTGAGCCGATTTTCCTGGCTAACTAACTTATTCAAGCCACTTGCAAAAGGAAGGTATGTACCAAATTTGATCAAAATCGGACAATTATTTTTTGAGTTATCGGTGTGATACATATATATATATATATATATATATATATATATATATATATATATATATATATATATATATATATATATATACTGACCCTGGGTATCGGTTCTAAGGGGCCTAGCTCGCCCTCATTTAAAGAAATATCAATATCAACAATAACAAAATGTCTGCTGAAAATTATAATTTCAGACTAAAAGGTGACAAACTTGCTCAGGCGTTTTAAACAAAAATGAGATCTTGTTCAAAGTGTATGAAATCTGTGCACTATTGTTTTTCCAAATGTCAAAAAACATACATTCATGGAGCTGGATTCGATCATGCACCCTATTGTGCGTAGCAGTCCAGCAATGCGCTATCTGCTAATACGTCAACTAACGTTTTGTCTACATGATACTTGACACAGGCTTGTGTTGCCCGGGTTAGTATATGAAAAGTATACCTAACAATTAATTACAGAATTTCACGATTGTTGGTTCGGGTAGTATGTTTTATTCCTGGTATGCATTTAGTTTGGTTTTTTTTATTTACATATAATTACATTGCTTCTTATGAATTTAGTCCATGCTTTCTTATAAATACATAATATGTTAGTATCCTAACAGTCACTCAGGCAGTCCTCAGGACTGGTATAAAGAGTAACTGATAACTCATACTATATTATACCAACACTGTTTAGCTACAGTTCAATGCACACACAGTATGGACTTTTGTTTCTTATTACACTTACCTAATTTTCTATACCTATACACTATTTACGTACTAACACTGCTTTACTCTGGTTTTGTGAATACCCAGTATGGGTCCGACTTTGGTTACATTAAATTGCACTTATTTTATTATATTACACATTACCTATATATTATATACACACATACATACACACACATATACACACATACATACACATATACATACACTGGCCACATATTATTGATAGTTGAGGTTCGATACACTTATACACTATGGGTCTTGTCTTTTATTCATTATGTAAATTTTAATACGTTGGGCAAACACTGAAGCCGATGGGCTTCCTTTGAGGTGTTCTGAAAGTTTGTTGTATACTCCAATTGCCCGGTGTGTGAATCTCTGTAGTCCCTTACAAGTATTGGCATGTGACATGTGGTAGTTGTTTGCTTGTCTTGTTTCGTGATTGTGGATAGAGGTATTTTTCACCATTGTGATATTATTCTTCATTAGTCCGCTTGTTATTTTATACGCTGTCTTGCACTGTTCTGTGAAGAATATTTCTTTCACTGTCAATCGTTCCGTTTTATTATACAGCTCTATTGTGGATGTTAGTCTTGGTAAGTTTTCTGTTGCTTTTACCGCTTTATTGAGCAGCCTCCCTGCTCTTTCTAGATTGAATTCTGTACAGTTTCCCCATATATCAATGATATATGTCAACTGACTCAATATCAAGGAGTTGTATATAGACGTTCTTGCAGGTGAAGGCAAGCTGCCACACCGTCTTACTGCTCCTAAGATGGGTACAATTTTCTTCTCTATTTTGTTGATGTCGTCACTCCAGTTCAGTTTTTCATCTATTATTAATCCCAGATAGGTAGATTTTTCCACTTTTGCAATTATTTTGCTATCTAAATTAATGTCAATTGTAATCGGTTTTTTTGTTTTTTTTTTTGTTTAAACATCATATACTCCGTCTTTGTGGCATTTATTGTGAGCTGTTTCTCGAGTAACCAGTCTTCAAATTTAAGAAGATCTTGTATGTTTTCTTGTAGCACTTCTTGTTTATCACCGGAGTATAGTAAGATCGTGTCGTCTGCAAACATGGTGTAATGAGCTTTCAATGATTCCGTTTCCAGTGTTTGCACGTATAGAAGATATAACAATGGCCCAAGAACAGATCCTTGAGGTATGCCAATATTGATGTTTCTCATACTGCTTTCTGTTTCCCCAATTCGAGTTATAGTTGGTCTATTTTCCAGATAGCTTTTTATTAATTGATTGCAGTTGCCTCTGATGCCCACTTTTTCTATAGTCTTCAACAAAATACCGTGATTTACTGTGTCAAAGGCTTTTTTCAAGTCCACAAAACTGCAACCGCCTATTTACCTTCGTCAAGGGTGTTATATATGTATTGCATAACTTCAATGACAGCGGCTTGAGTGCTACTATTTTCTTGGAACCCAAACTGCTTTGGGTCTAGTCTGCAGGTTTGTGTTATGAAGCCAAATATTCTTTGTTTTAGGATTTTTTCAAATATTTTCGAAAAAATACTAGTAAGTGCAATTGGTCTGTAGTTAGCTGGATCATCTCGACTACCTGTCTTATAAACTGTATGGATGTTAATTGCACTTGTTGATATTAAATCGATACGTAAACATTTAATATAACTTTATTACTTCACTAACTGAATAAACTATATGATACATTTAACTATAATACACTTTATGATATAATAACAATTACAACAGTACACGAGTACATAGCAAATAACTGACCGAGCGTGGAGGACGTGTGTTCACTGTAGCGGTTGGTAGAGAGCAGAGAGGGAGAGAGATCGCCTGGTGTCTCTTATAGTTGCCGTATTTCTTGACAGCTAGCTGTCGCATAACGTAACGTAACGTTTAACTGTCAAGAGTATTTATGCAGAAACATAGAGTAGTGTTGACGGAAACACTGCGGTCGGAACCATCGCCACAAACTGCACAAAGAACTGTGGTTTTTAACTCGTCTGGGAAAATGCCAGTTTCTATACTACTATTGATTAGTTTAGCTATAATAGGAGCTATTATATCCGCAATTTGCTTTAAGTCTTGTGCAGTTATTCCATCTTTACCAGGCGCCGTATTCTTTAAATTATTTATCGTCATTAGTACTTCTTCAGTTGTTGTTGGGGTGAAAAACATTGTTTTGGTGTTGCTTGCTTTTATTCTTCTTACAGTTTTATGTGTTTTTTGTTTTGATTGAATCTGTTGTGCTAATTTATCACCTATTGTAGTGAAGTGCTTGTTCATTGCTTCTACTATATCTAGTGTGTTGGTATATGTTTCTCCTTCACTGGTAACTTTCTCTATATTTTTCTTTTCCAGAGGTTTTTGTTTATTAAGCATTTCGTTTATATTCTCCCAGAATTTCTTGTTGTTGTTCCCTACATCATTAAATCTTCTTGAAATGTACTCGTTTTTCGCTTTTTCCACCATTTTGCATTCCTCATGTCATGGGTCACATTTCATTTTATTGTGCAGCTGTCGCCTTTGTTTGATGTGTTCTAATATGTTTTCTGTGTTCCAGTTATTATTTCTGCATCTTAGTTTTTTATTAATTTTATTAGTATGTTTTACGGTGGCTATAATTTCAATGACATCTTTGAAGGACAGTTTATCTGCGTTGACATTCTGTAGTTACACCTCCAGGTCTCTTCTTAAAGATTGGTAATCTGTTCTAATCTTTGTTATACTTGTCATTGTTACAGGTTTAGTCTGGTTCACTCGTAACTTCAGACACATAATCTTATGATCAGAAAGGTAATGGTTTTCAAGCGTCAGTTCACACTGTATATCTGCAATATTTGTTATTACGTGGTCGATGATAGATCCTCCTTCAGTCGTTTGTCTCGTATAATTTGAAGCGTCAATTTTATTCAATATGGAGTAGCCATTCATATGGACTGTGTTCATATAATCCCTCGCTATGTTATCATTTAATAAGTCAATATTGTGATCGCCTATAATGAGGGTATGTTTTTTACTTTGTAAGAGAGTGACGATGTAATCTCCAAAGTCTTTTTTAGGGGAGTCTGGCGGTTTGTAAATACCGATTATTTGGAGTTTGGGTTTGCAGTCTTGTAACTCTATTGCACAAGTTTGCATGTTTTCATTTCTCAAGATATCAACCTCACAGTATTTGAGATTATTTCTAATAAAGATTGCCACGCCTCCCCCTCTTTTATGACTACGACAGTGGTGGATTCCAGTGAAGTTGGCTATTCCAATATATAAGATTTCTCCATCATACAACCATGTCTCAGTCAGCACTAAAACTTGTATTTGTTTCTTTTCCTCCAAGAATAATTCTAATTCCTGTGTTTTATTTCTCAGACTTCTTATGTTTATGTACATTATTTGCATGTGGGGTTGCGGATTAGTCTTTATTTTTATTGTGAATAGTAATCAATTTGCTCTCTCTGTATTTCTGCTTTTTTTCATGTATATAGGGTTACTGTTGATCAGTGGCGTCTCCTGACCAAAATGTTCGGGTGTGCGGTAACGAGTTGCTGTTAGTGGTATGGTTTTAAAAATTATATATATATATATATATATATATATATATATATATATATATATATATATATATATATATATATATATATATATATATTCGACCTATATGGGAATGATACGTAGATAAATAAATTAATTTCCCACTGCAACACTAACAAATTAAAAAGTCTCTTAAAACTTTAAAACACGAAAAGAACATGGAATTATTATCAAGCTCTTCTCTTCACACAAATTTGTGTTAGCGTTAGCACTGTCCGGAACGGGGTGAAAACTGTAAACATTAAAAGTAGTTCAATGTTAATATGGTACTAAATAATAAAATGTGTAAAAATCCTGGATGCAGCAAGTGCGTTATGGTAGTGAATTTTCATAGAAATGATCTGGCACAAAATATTTTATTATAACTTTTTTATCTTGCAACATAGAAATCTAAATTTTGGTGTATAGTTTAATTTTTATATCGTAAACCTACCTATCAAATTTGGTTATCTTATCTTTTTTATTTTTTGAGATACAAATTTTTTTCGAATAAAAACTCAAAATTTTCCCGGAAAACCTTGTCCGATTTTCCTAAATAACGAAATTATCCAATACATTTACAGAAGGAAGGTACATGCCAAATTTTATCAAAATCGGCCGATTATATTTTGAGTTATCGGTGTGATACCTATATATATATATATATATATATATATATATATATATATATATATATATATATATATATATATATATATATATATATATATATATATATATATATATATATATATATATATATATATATATATATATATATATATATATATATATATATATATATATATAGTTTATAGTTTATTGTTATATAAATAGTACAAAGCATCTTACAAATAAGTCTAAACTTGTGACTGCAAATGATGCAATTTTGACTAAATTTTAATCTAAATGTCAATTGTTCTAAAGTTCTGTCATCTGATTTCTAATCTCCAAAATTACCTCACCTCATTATGTACCATTACAATTTCTAGAAATATGGATGGTACTTGAAATCAGTTTCTTCATTTTAATGAAAAATTTCTATATTTTAAAACTTGACTCAAATTAAATTCTTATATATAAAAATTGAAACTGACCCCGGATATGGGTTCTAGGGGTCCTAGTTCGCGCTCATTTGCAAACAATTTTTCAAAATTCAAAAGTCGAGATCATTGAATTTTTTCTACGAAAATTTACTAAAATGTATTATAGTCTTTGATTCTAGAATACTGTGGTCCAGGCAAGCGCAGTTGTAATGTTTGTAAATAATACTATCACAACGTTTGTTAAACCGGCGTTCCATTCATTTGTCTTGAGCGGTATTTTTACCGCTCACTGCAGTGTTAAAACGAATGGTATTTCCTTACTATTTTAAACACATGGGTGGGGGACTGTATTGTATACCAATACAGCTCTGTCGAGTGAAGTTGTTCGGAAATAACAACGCACACCTAACCCGAATTCATTCCCAGTTGCTATTGACCTACTCATATTTTCTGAATGAAGACGTGGTGCCGACTTCATTCCAAGTCACTATTAACCGACTATTTATGAAATCAAATAAGTAAATTAAATCGATTGTCATAACATATGTAGTGTATTAAGACTAAGGGAAAAAGAAATAAAACATATTTAACTGTGCACATTTTAATTATATTTTAGGGTGTGCGGCGCACACCTAGCTCACTAGGAGAAATCGCCACTGCTGTTGATATATGGTTTATACCTGTTGTATGAATCAATCTACGCGTGGAAGTTAACTACTCTGTCTGTCAGGCATTGGACTTTAACCACTAAGTCGTTTCAACGCATGTCTTTGTGATTTTATTTTTAATTTGGAAAAAACTCGAAATATTGTGCACCAAATTATTTAAAATTCACAGCATAGGTAAACTTGCACTATTTCTAGCCACGTGTGAAGTCCCATTCCAGTTACTCTGATACTTACAAAAATATAGCGTTTTCAAAAAGTTTTCCACCGGAAGAACTTGAGCAGAAAGGCTGAATAACGAACTCGACCTCGGTTTTCGGCAAACAAGATTTTTGCCTAGTTTGAAATCAGTTTAGTATTTTTTGAGTTATTACAACACACCCACCCGCGCGCACGCACGCACGCAAGCACACAAACGCGAGCAAGCGCGCACCCCCACACACGCACGCATCAACACACGCACGCACGCTCGCGCGCGCGCACACACACACACACACACATATATATATATATATATATATATATATATATATATATATATATATATATATATATATATATATATATATATATATATATATATATATATATACATACATACATACATATATACACGGACCTTGGTTTTGGGTTCTAGGGACTCAAATTCGCGCTCGTCTAAATATATTTTTTCAAAAGCTTCTCATCGTGACCTCTCTGTTGGCGAATTTTTCTTAACGAAAATTCGCTAAAAGAGTCAACATACAGACACAGACCATATAACTTGCGGTATACATTATATAATTGCCTTGTACACATTTATGTTTATTTACTTTCATACTCATCTATATTTTCTAATGTATTCAATTCTAGTCACGGATCTGGATTAGAATGAAAAACATTAAAAATTAATGAGAATTAAAGTGAATAAATAATCGAAACGTAGAAGACATTATTTGCATACTGTAAAGGTGTGAGATAAAACCTCCTTTCATTCCAAAGATTTATAGATCATGAAAGTTGTAATTTGCCACTTCTACTATCTGAATGCACGCAATACAGAATACAGGAGGAGTGTATAGTGTATGACTGATCACTAACACAGAACATACCATAGGGCTCATCTGTGATCACTATCATCGTCGTCAAGGAAACAAAATATAATTAGACTATAGAGCAACTCTTTCGTTCTCTACAAGTAATCATTTTTATTTGAACAGTAGAACTACTATACGTTAAACATTATCTATCAAGAAATCTACAAATGACATAACTGTCAAGTACAAAATCTTTAAATGAATAATAATAAATATACGGAATACCGAATACCTAATGTACTGGTTGCTGTCAGTGCCAATTTGCTGATAGATATTTTAATTTTTATATAGTCCAATATTTATTTAAAAATATTAAAACAAGATGTACACGTATACATATGTAACCAAATATAGAATGAGAACAAATGTGTAAAATTTACCCTTGTAAGATACAGAGCCAGGAATATTTTTTTGAAGACTGATATAAGTAGTTAAAATTCACAAATATGCTAACAGTTTTATCGGCAATGTGAGTTTATTAGATATATTTTTTGCAGATAGTAAGTATAGTGAAGTGTGTACTGAATTTTTTAAATTTTTACAGGTTTTCCTTAGCCTTCTCACTACAAGTATTGTTACTTTTTGCCAGTGTTATAATAGTAGCCCTGTTTTGCATCCTACCATGTCTACTATTTTGTTTATATTTGAAATTTAAAAGACAGAAAGAAAAGCGAGAAGATAAGAATCAGATTGTAGGGATTTTTCATCCCTATTGTAATGCTGGAGGAGGTGGTGAAAGAGTACTTTGGGTTGCTCTACAAGCATTACATAAAAGGTAAATGTAAGTTCTCAAAGTAGAAAAGCTCTACCGCTACCCATTGCCTTTTGATATTCTGCCATTTTCACTTTTTTTTTCTTTCAGTTTTATAGGTATGTGAGCAAGGTATATAAAATTCATGTTTTGATAAAGCACCAATCTATGTGCTATTTCCAGACTCAGGTGAATTTGCAGGTTATCAGTTTTAGATAAAGTTTGGGATCTTACATGCATGTTGACACTATCTTACATTTAGTTCCTTCTCTTTGCTAAATTATTTACATTACAACTTTTTAAACATCTTCCGTCTTTTCAATAGTTTCCCAGTACAGTTCTAGTCCTTTACACCTGTCTCTCTCATAAGTATTTAAATTTGACATAAACATGACAATGAGATTCACTGGAATTTTCCAGTCTTAGCATGTGTGGGGCATTCTCATTGAATCAGCAGTTCTTGTACTGTGCCTTGTCACTTGTTTATGTTAGTATTGCTGTTTTTTCTTCACTAGGCAAACCGGATGAGATCAGGTTATACATTCCTGTGTTCATCTTATTTTTGAAATTGTGCATTACTTTGTTTTCATAATGACCTTTTTACATAGTGTAGTAGTGGTTAAAATGAGTATGTGTTGTTATTTATGACAGATTTTTTGTTTGCTACATTGTTATTATAATGGACAAAATTTGAGGCTTTCGATTTTCTGGTGAGGGAGTGTGTAGTCGAGGGCCAGACCCAGCTGATTTATTCAAGAGGTAATACTCAAGATTGATACGACAAGACCTCATGCATATTTGGGCGTGTCCTGAAGCTCCGTTCGGCTGTTTGAAATATCACACAGCGTTGCCACATTCTATTCAAGAATAAATAATTATATTAAATCACTTAAAATAATTTTCATTCACTAAGTAAAATACTATTGTACTTTGAAGCATAACACATAATTAATATATAATATAATAGTAATTGTGTACCTTTAAACGTGACCCTTATTCTATGATGTTTCTATTGATTTGGTTTTATTTTTATTTTAATGTCGGCCTGTTTCCACGACTATGGCCAATCAGTGTCACCAGCAGTTCCACCTTACCATTTCGTACATTTTACCTAATCCCTTTCATTTTATAAGGAGCATACGGACATTTAACGTGTCAAACATCGCATAGTACACGGGGCTGGCATTATCACACCTGCTACCAAACAACATTAAACGTGCTCAAAGACAATGCCACATACTGGTTTTACTGGGATTTGAAGCCGCAACCCTTGGCTTCAGAGGCACACTATTACTGGTGCGCTCCCATAGCTGTTGCTCTTATTAGAAGTGCAAGATCAGCTGGTGCGGAATTTAGAAGTAATGTACTGTACCATCACATCTCCAGAGCTATGATTGGAATGCAGTATAGGATAGGGAAGTTATATTATGAAAGGAAAACCGTCATAGAAAATGCTGCGAGCTATAAAAAAAACTCCTAGCGTTCCGCAGTTCGGAGGAAACGCAAAGCTGTCGATCCTGTTGACTGTGCGATGTTAGGCACGTTAAATATCACTATGTTTCTTACATAAGAAAAGGGCTTCGGCAAAGTTGACAAATTGGTGAGATAGTAAAGAAAGTGCTCCCTGTCGTTGCTGATTTTCCATAGTTGCGAAAATAGACTGACTTAAAAAAACAAAATGCGATATAAGACTAGATATATCATTTTCAAAAATTATTTACTTAAGAAATTATTTTGTGAATTGTGAAAAACAATATTGCGACGGTAATGTATTATTGGATTGTATTTGTATTTTGTGTCTGTCATGTTGGTCTATTTCCACGACTGTGACCAATCACGAGGGAGCAGTTTAACCTCATTATGCTGGAAATTTTGTTAACCTCACTATGGTGAAAATTTTGCCGAATCTGTTGCATTCTGTAAGGATGGTTGGGATCTTGAACATTCCCAACATAGCATGGCACACAAGACCGACCGCTATATGGTCCCTTTGAAGGAGGCAGTATTGAGATTTGACCAGGACCCTTAGGCTCAGAAGCACACGTTCTAGCCCCTGGACCTGGGCTCTTCAAGTGTACTTATCTGTGCTCATTGCAGGTTCCAATCTTCACTTCGTTCCCCCTGGACATTCCGGGCTGCAAGACAGTTATGTAAAATAATGTATGACTCTTAGTAGGTGCCTCATAGCAGAATATTTAGGCTGGACATATGATGCAGAAAGGTAATAGTAATAAATACTACACTTAAATACGTTCGGCAAAATTTCACTGACATCAGTGATTGACCATAGTCGTGGAAATAGACCATCCTTAAAGACGAACACACACAGAATTTTGTAAAGCTGGGGTACGTTATTAATAATTAAAAGGCAAATAAATGTTTATAATTTTCTTGTCATTTATATTAAATCCACTTTTTGTTTCTTTTATGATGTCAACCTATTTCCGCATGTATGACCATTCGCCAAAATTGTTACAGATGCACACTGATATCATTTACAATTCTAACTACTTCTTGGACTGCATTGTGTTTTCTTTCTTAATCTAATAGGATAGTATTCAGTGCATGAATGGCAATTGTTCTGGGAAATGTATATATATATATATATATATATATATATATATATATATATATATATATATATATATATATATATATATATATATATATATATATATATATATATATATATATATATATATATATATATATAGTTTGTTATTGGTATATAATATAAAATATAAGTTATTTCCAGTGTTACATCTATTATTTTGCCTATAACGCCTGCAAGCTATTTATTTAAATTATGTAATCATGTTAATAATATAATATATAATTAAAAAAATTAAAATTTCTATAATATTAGCTGAAATATTTATTTGATTAATTATTTTCCCGGACTATTGATTCCACAATAGGACGTGGCAACGCTGTGTGAAATTCTAACAACCGAGCGACGCTTCGGCACGCGCGCATCCTTGTCGTACGAATCTTGAGGATTACCGGTTTCCTCTTATGCTAGCTTTATAGTTGAACAAACCCTTGACATTAATCAGGAGAATTACCCGTTTTTTTTTTTTATCGTTTGACAGTATTTGCTATCAAATGTGCTTTTTTTCTCCCCATAGCCTTCTTTTCTTAGGAATACAATCAAGGGTTCTTTTGTTTTGATGTGGTGTTCACCTCCCCCCAGTTTCTCTGTTGCACGAACCGGTGATATTTCTGACGGAATCGGGGTGGGAGGTGAACCACATGACAAATGTGGTTGCAACACACAATAAAGTTACAGGACCCAAGGCAAATACAGGTGCTGTGCAGATTAAACATGGTTAAACGTAAGTATAATTGCAAAATGTAAAAAACCAGCTTATAAAAATCCAACTGAAATATTTTATTCGCATTTTGCATTTGTATTCCCCTTTAATCTTCTTCCCCGCTCAGCACCCCTTTACCCCTTTTCACTCCATAATTTTCTTGGAGATTGTTTCCACAACGGTTCTTGTAATTCTTGCATTCTAGGGCATGTTTCTGGAAAAAAAAATGTTGAAAAGCTGTCCGTGAGGTAATCTGCAATTTTACCCAGATTTATTTTTATATAATAAAAGACATGTATCCTTGTAACATTTATGTGAATAATTGTCCTGTCCCTCATGCTTTTATCTATTACAGTCACCGAAATTTTTTTACATCTTAATGTTTTTGACAAAAGAAATATTTGTGCAGTGATTTTACAGATTATCATGATGAATTATGGTGAGGTTTTCTCTTCCCCTAGATTTTTAATTGAGCGCACCGGGCGTTGTTCGAGGTGGCGTGAGAGGGGTGGCCCGATGTCGTTTTCTGATAATCTTGTTCTAGGCATAGTTGAGTTTCTCCTTGCACTGAACATTCTGATGATTCCCCTAAATTTTTATTTAGGCAACCTGAGGGTCTTTTGGGGAAGATATGTGGGTGTGACGCCATGTCGGTTTTATGATTATTATTTTTTAAACAACTATGCATAAACCACAGAAGAAATGTGATTTCGACCCACAGAAAGTAACGGAATCTGCGGCAAATAGGCGTGCTATGCGGGATAAACAAGATTAAAAGGAAGTATAACTAGAAAATTTGAGAAGAAAGCAGCCTTTAGTAGTCCACTAAGTTGGTTTTTTCACATTTTGCATTTTCACATATTTCCTTTTAATCTTCTTTGCCGCCCGGGTCCTGTAACTTTCTTGGGGGTTGAAACCGCAACATTTCTCTTGTGGTTTGGACATACAGGGTGGTTCTAAGCATGTTTATCAAAAAAATAATTGAAAACAGACCATGGGTTAATCTAAATTTATTATTTGTGCAAGTCTAGTAAAAAACTTTTACAGTAATTTAACATGTATTTATCCAATGTTCAAAGATCTTTGAAGTGTATTGAAATTGGCATCTCTTCAAAATTTAAAATAAACCACCAGATGTATTCCTTAGACACAGATTTTTTTATTATGTATACATACTGATTGCAAAGATACAATATTACAGTACATTATTGATTTATTTGTATCTTAATTATGCTGTGATTGTATTCCCAGCGATCACTCTTCTATCAATGCATTCTTTTTTTTTTTTTTTTAATGAGTGCCATTAGCTTCTTTGTAAATCTATGTTCTGTATCTTGAGGGTTATCATATTACCTTTAACACTTATCACAAGATTCTTAAGCTCCTCAAAGTTCAGAATATAACTGACTTCGTCAAACTTTGATTTAAGCGGTTTAAACTGGGGGAGTGAATCTGCTTTAACTTATTTTGAGCACTTTTTTCTTTTGTAGTTCCGAAACTATTTGATAGCGCATCTGATAATTCGCTTTCGTCTGCTTGACTGAGTTATGCTGTCTGAAGCTGCTTGTCTTTTGATACCGCCACTAGTCACAGGAAGTACTGTATCACGTAACTTTTCATCAATGAAATTCAACAGTTACAAGAAACTCCATGCAACCTGACATTCAGAACTAAAAATGTCAAACATTATAAAAAATCATGAACAGCTCTGAGACAGCTGTAAATAGGAACATTCATAACTGCAGGGTTTCCTTAAAATTTGAAATGCAATACTATACAGGCTGTTCTATTTAAAATAACAGAGTTTATTGCGGTTTCCAGTATTACCAGATGAGCTGCCATCTTCAGAATATTAATGGACTAGAGATATGCCAAAAATGTTAAACAAAAATTCTCATTATAAGGACTGTGACGAGGTCTTGTCTTGCAGACCGTTTTGCGATGACACGGATTGACGGTTACTATCTGAGGATCTCGGGCGCCAGATTTTAAAGGGTTTACTCCCTGTTGAGGATGTCTGCGACCTCTTCACTTAACTGTGACCGAGATAACGATCAAAGTACCTGGGTAACTCGGAGGAGAAGGGTTCGATAGCCTTTAGGTAATATAGGCTAAATTTAGTGACCCCGAGTGAGCGGGCTTTAATCGCTGACTCGGCGTGATCCGACCACTTCTGTTTTAACGAAAGGTGTAGCAGATTTTGTATGTTAAGGGGTTAGATAAGAATTAATCAAGGTCTTTAATTTACCAAACCCTATATTTCAGATTTGAAACTATTTACAAAATATATATACACAGAACAATATTTACAAAATATGTACAAATAAAATATGCGGGTACTAACATCAATCGGAACGTGGCCCTCACTAAAGCGGTAAAGGTTAGTGCGTGACGAAGCGTACGGATTCGGTCAGGTGTATATGATACTAGCGGTATTTTACTCAAGCGAGGATACGGCAGGCGGGCAGCACACCGCGATAGACAACATCAGAATACTAGCTATAACTTA
This sequence comes from Tillus elongatus, assembly GCA_964006375.1. NCBI lineage: Eukaryota > Metazoa > Arthropoda > Insecta > Coleoptera > Cleridae > Tillus > Tillus elongatus. The sequence continues at coordinate 54,531,740 of OZ023270.1, forward strand.
TCCGTCGGAGCAGGGGACAGCGGAGACGAAAAAGTGCAGACTGGAGTGACGGGATGACAGTTCCCGGAGGCCTATGCGGACTGTGAATCCTCAGCATCTCCGCTAGTGCCAAACCGGGACGAAAACATCTTGATTACTTTAGCGAGCTGTGAATCTTCAGCGTCCACACCAAAATAATACAAGAGCTTATACTGTATGGGGCGGAAAGCCGGGAGCCCGACGAAGGGTACAGGGCCAATTGGGAAGGACATCTCACTTGGAGTGACCTAGATAGGCTGTGAATCCTCAGCGTCCCTATTGGGATCAATCCAAGATGAATATATCTCGATTATTTAAGTGAGCTGTGAATCCTCAGCACCCCCACAAAAATAATGCAAGACAATCTAACATACGGGAATCGTCTAGGAAGGACTGAAATGACTCGCTTACGTAGATTTGTACTAAGAAGAGTGATAATTTAAAAATATGAAAATTCGCTACAAAATATGGATTAATTAAAACGGACACTTTCTCACCTGTAACAATATTTGTGGATCTATGGTTTGTTATATAAAACTTACTGTATGATTTTGTTCAGTAAACATGTTTACTATTTATTTATTAATTCAGTATGTATTAATAAATATACAGGATGTTTCAAAAAACATGTGGCATCTCCTGGTTAGATTCCTTACGTAAAAATAAGACTTTTTTTCGTGTCAATGTAGATCTGATTATGCTTCGTTTCGTAGTTAGGTAACAGGGTGTTAAAGATTTTTCTTATTTTTTAGATTATTCCAAATTTCTCCAAAAGGACTGTAGCAATCCAAATAAAATTTGCAGGGTCAAAATTATTAAAACTAGTACATATTTTACTGCTAAAAAAGTGTGGACAGCTTCACCAGCGCGGTGTGTATATGCTATCACTGCGATAATTTTCTTTAAAAAAATCTGTGTGCCACTGACTTTTTTCTTTTGTTAGCACAGTTATGTAGGTCGTTTAGTGCCTTCTCCAGATATGTTCAAAAATATTTTTCCTGGGTGCTATTCGACCTACATAACTGTGCTAACAAAAGAATAAAAAGTAAGTAGGGCACAGGCTTTTTTTTTAATAAAATTATTACAGTGATAGCACATATGCACGGTCTTGGTGAAGCTGTCCACACTTTTTTAGCAGTAAAATATGTACTAGTTTAAATACCTTTCCTGCAGTCGTTTTGGATAAATTTGGAATAAAAAAAATTCTTTTAACACCCTGTAGCTATGAAACGAAGCAGAATCGGATCTTATTGATATGAAAAAGTCTTTATTTTTACCTGAGGAATCTAACCACGAGCAATGGCACATGTTTTGTGAAACTCCCTGTATAATTTACCACAATGGCTGCTACATTTCTTTTAGACTATAGATAAAATTAAAAATCTGGCAACAGTGCATTGGTTTTTTTGCAGTGTCTGAAAGATGTGTAACCATATGGGTGTAAATGACATTACCTGTTTTTATTTGTATGCTCCGAAAATAAATATTTGCATCTTACTAAGAAATGTGACCTTTAAGGTTCTGATATCCAAATGGCTGGAACATACCTACAAATCCCCCTCAGTCACATGATATGTTATAGTTTCAAATGATCTTTACTGGGAGACCTTAGTTCTCTTGTAGCCTATATGTAGTGAGTAGGTAACAGGACGGTTGGGCCAGACAGTTTGGCACATTTGAACTGCACATTGAATTGTGGTTGAGTATGGGCTCTGCATTACTGACATGAAAGCTAACAGATGACATGTGACCTTTCTGACAGTTGACATTTAGATTTCCCCCAATTAAAGCTCTACTTGCTGCCCAACCTGTTAGGCACCCACATGTTAGGTGCCACATGTGAACAGCATTGCCCAGATGCTTTTTTCTGAAACCACCTTCTGGTGCTTTCAAGGTCGCTTAATAACTGATAGACAATCATGATTAATCAACCAGCAGAAGCAGCTTCTTCAAAGTATCTGGTCATTAACGATCTGCAGCAGCAACAATCTCAAAATAACCAGTAGGTGGCTGCACAAAAAGCCTCTGGTCATTGTCTATCACTACTTAAGCAACCTTGAAAGAACCAAAAGGTGGCTGCAGAAAAAAAGCCTCTGGGCAATGTTTATAAACTTCTTCAGCAATGACCTTGAAATAACACAAAAAGCTGGCCTCTACACAAGGTCGTGGTAGATGTGGATGGCATGTGCCATCGAACTGTGCCCGTATCAGTTTAGGTACGGTACCAGTCAACCAGCCACAGCAGCTACTTCAAAGCCTCTGGTCATTGACGATCTGCAGCAGCAACAATCTCAAAATAACCAGTAGGTCACTGCACAAAAAGCCTCTGGTCATTGTACAAAAAGTCTCTGGTCAGTGTCTATCACTTCTTAAGCGACCTCGAAAGAACCAAAAGGTGGCTGCAGAAAAAAAAGCCTCTGGGCAATGTTTATAAACTTCTTCAGCAACGACCTTGAAAGAACACAAGAAGTTGGCGTCTACACAAGGTAGATGTAATGGCATGTGTCATCGAACTCTCCCAGTATCAGTTCAGCTACACTAAAAAAGTCCATACAAATGTCGCTAACTGCCATCTGTCCACCATATGGCACCTAACATGTGAGAACCAACACGTGGGCCCTAACAAGTTGGGACAAAACAAGTGGAGCTTTAATGGGGGGGAACTTAAATGCCAATTGTCAGCAAAGTCACATGTCAGCTTTCTTGTCGGTAATGCAGAGCCCATACTTAACCACAATTTAATGTGCAGTTCCAATGTTCCAAACTGTCTGGCTCAACCGTCCTGTTACCTACTGTAGTGATGACGTGACTTCTCAATTTGATCCTAACATTTAAGTTTAAATAAATAGTCATGATTTGCATTTTCATTACAATACAAAAAAAGCTACATTATTTCCAACATCAATAAAATTCTAGACAAAAAAAAATAAGGAACTTTATTCTTAAATTTTTGTTTTTCAATTTGTAGGTATCCAGAAGCTGAATTTCACGTATACACTGGTGATGTGGAGTATACACCAGAAGAGATACTTAGTAAGGTCAAAAAAAATTTTGATGTAAAGATCAACAAAAAGGTCAAATTTGTTTACTTAACAAGGCGTCGCTGGGTTGAAGCTAACATGTATTCATGTTTTACACTATTAGGGCAAGCTCTAGGATCTATATACTTAGGTCTCGAGGCCATAAGTCAAATAAATCCAGGTAAGTAAGGTATAGCATAAAAGTGTACTTATTAGTGAATTTTCATTAAGAAAATTCACTAATAGAGAGGTATTAAAAGTAGGATTTTTGAAAATTTTCTATAAATGAGGGCGAATTAGGGCCGCTAGAACCCAAATCCAAGGTCAGTTGAATAGTTTATATATATATATGTATATATATATATATATATATATATATATATATATATATATATATATATATATATATATATATATATATATATAGAGAGAGAGAGAGATAGGTGCTTTATTGTCCAAAGATAAAAATCTTATTGACAAGCAAAGTGTTAACATATAAAAGTAAAAGTTGTCAAAAGATAAAAACACAAAAATATAAGTTCACAACAAATAGTAATATAAGTGCATATGTAACTAGTATAACTATATATAAATAACAATATAAAAAACAATATAAACATAAATACACAGCTGACTAACAATATAATAAAAACACACAATATATAGAAAGCAGCTCAAATGAAAACAACCAATCGAATCTGTCACAGTAGTGCATCATTACAAAATTCATCTATTGAATAATAACATTTTTCAATTAAAAATTCCTTAAGCTCTTTCCTAAAAATTTCAATGTCACCAATCCTCCTCAAGTTTAGTGGTATCTGGTTAAATATCTTTTTACTATTATATATCAATGACCTCTTTAATAATGATGTGGACGGTATAGGAAGAGGAATGCAGTTCTTTTGTCTTGTATCACAAGAAGACACTGACCTGATTTCATCTTTATATTTTCCATGCATAAGGCATGCAGTCTCCAAAACAAACAGAGACGGTAGGGTCAATATCCGCTCAGAAACAAATAAAGGTCTACAAGAGTCACGGACACTAACCCCACACAAATATCTGATGGCTCTTTTCTGCAGAATAAATACAGAATTGAAAAGATAACCTGCACAAGAGCCCCAGTAACAAATGCCATGTCTTAGATGGGACTCCACAAGTGAGAAGTAAACACTTCTAGATGTACTCTATATGTATATATATATATATATATATATATATATATATATATATATATATATATATATATATATATATATATATATATATATATATATAAGTTCGTTACCCAGTTTTGACACTCACCTACTTTCAGAAAAAAATGCGAAAAACTGTTTAAAAACGCAATATCTTTTAAATGACTAAAAGTATGAAACTAAAACTTTACGCGCACGTAGATATCGTATCAGTTGTCCTCTCTACCAAATTTGAACTTAATGGGTTTAGTAAATTCTCAGTTATAACCAAATAAAAATAAATAATTTACGATATAACCTGAAATTACCTCTGAATGGGTGCCTATAGTGTTAGACAAGGTCAGACAGATATATCAGGGTTACGTTGCTATAGTAGCGGCTCGTGCCTTAATGCATTGGGGGTGCGCAAGAAAAAAAAGTTCGGGATGCAGCAAGTGCGTTATGGTAGTGAATTTATATAAATGTTTCAAATTTGAATAACTCAAGTTTCTACGAACTTAGAAAGTTGAATTTTGGTGTATAGTAGGGTCTTACCCAGGGCAACATATCCACCAAATTTCATCAAAATAACTTTGTAATTCTCGGAGATTTTTTTTTCAAAAAAAAACTCAAAATTTGAATAACTCAATTTTCTAAAAATGTAGAAAGTTGAATTTTAGTGTGTAGTAAGGTCTTTTACTAGGAAACATATCCACCAAATTCATTAAAATAGCTTTTAATTTTCGGAGAAAAAGATTTTTTTGAAACAAAACTCACAATTTTTCCGGAAAACCGTATACGATTTTCCTGACTAACGAACTCATCCAAGCCATTAATAAAAGAAAGGCACTTGCCGAGTTTCATCAAAATCAGTTGCCTATTTTTTGAGTTATCGGTTGGACACACACACACACACACACACACACACACACACACACACACACACACACACACACACACACACACACACACACACACACACACACACACACACACACACACACACACACACACACACACACACACACACACACACACACACACACACACACACACACACACACACACACACATATATATATATATATATATATATATATATATATATATATATATATATATATATATATATATATATATATATATATATATATACATATACATATAAACATATAAAAATTGGAACTGACCCCGGATATGGGTTCTAGGGGTCCTAGTTCATGCTCATTTGAAGAAAAAAAAATTGCGAAGTCTCTCCATCGATACCATCTATTAGTGAATTTTTTTAAATAAAAATCACTGAAAATGAAGGGCTCGTCTATTTTTTCCCCGAAAATATATTATAAGAAACCTACTTGCTAAACTAACTAAACTTAATAATTATTAACTATACTTACCAAGTTTTCCTCTAGTAAGTTATAGGTAATAGTAGTTAAAAAGTCCCTTAAAAAGTTAACCTTTAAATTTAAAATATTATCCACTGAATTAATCATAGTATCATAATTATTTTGTCCACTTATTAAGCAACCCGAAGTAGTAGCCATCATAATAATAATAATTGTCTTGTTAGAACATGTAAACAACAACGAAATGATCTAATTAAAATCAATCCGACGCGCAGCACTACACGAAAATTACTAAACACATGCTAAACACAGACACGCTCTGCCAAAATTCCACTGCAAACTGCAAGTGTGGAATTTGAGAGCGCACACCAGATTGCTTATTCGGTCGTTTTCGACGATGATACTCGATCATTTCGCATTGAAGTATCGCATTGCCTCAAGAGCGCCGAAAAATACACACCACCGGCGACTGATGTATATATGGATATGGATGTATATAACGATAACATTTGCAACCAACCATTAGCACTATACTTATTCTGATGCTGTATTAATGGCTGCCGACTCTGCGATCCTCGATATACTAATTTTGTTTGTTGAATGCAGGAATGCAGTAGGTAAAAAAGCAAATAAAAATTTATTAAAATATAGCATAGCAAAAATATTATATTTTTTCCACAGCAGGCGGCTGTGCGCGAGCACGGGCGCACTTATTGAGGAGCCGCCCCTGGCTATTGCAAACAAATGCTCCAAATTAAACTTCAAATGAACAGGCTACATATGTTACAATAAACAATCAGTGGGGTTGCCATTTGCCAAAACTGTCACCTGAATTCGAAGATATCAGAAAAATATATAGGAATAAATAAAATTTTTTAATGGAAGTGATTCATTTTCTTTAAAGGCAATCTAGAACTACGTTTTATTATGTATAAATATTAAGCTTCCCATTCTTCAAGGTATTTAAAACCCATCCCCCTTTCCTAGTTAAATCTGACAACACCAGTTAGCTATTTGTCAGTGTCATTTGTTATTATAAACTGTCAGTGGGAGGAGTCGAATTCTAGATTATCTTCTTCTTCTTTGTTTACATACCTCATAAACAAATAATAAGACTCAGCTAATACCTTAGAATCTGAGAATAACATACTGATTGTTTACTTTTAGTTGTTAGTGAATTTTCATTATTACTTACTCTTCATGTCGTATATGGAAAATTTGAGGTAAATGAAACTACATAATATCATGCAGTAGTTTAATCTATACCTATAAACATATGTTCAGTGTAAATTATTAAAATTTTAATTTCAATTTTTTTTTATTGTATATATGTATTTATTTCATTTCCAAAGAGTATGGATAGAGCAATAGTAAATAAATGTTGAAAAGGGTTTAGGTGCAGCAAGTGCATTATGGTAGCGAATTTTCGTTAAAATATTACAAATGGTGATAATTCAATTTCCCATTAAACTAGAATTTTCAATTTTGATACATAGTAAAACCTATATAAAAGCAGTGAGGTACTAAATTTAAAAAATAACACAGTGAGCTTCACAGGCAACGATAAATTTGTTTTAGAAAACCATTTTTGTTAGTTTGTTTGCAGAAACTGTTTCGATTGAGTGGACTAAAAACTAAGTGTTGAAAAAGGTCTGGGTGCAGCAAACACATTATTGTAGAGAGTTTCTGTAAAAATATTTGAAATCCGATAGCTCAATTTCCTATTAAGCCAGAATCTTCAAACTTGAACCATAGTAACACTTATGTAAACGCAGCCTGGGTACTAAGTTAAAGAAAAATAACAAAATGAGCTTCGCTGATAACTCCAAATTAGTTTTAAAAAACCTTTTTTGTTGTTTGGTTTGTAAAAACGATTGGGTTGGCTAAAACAAAATCATCCAAGCAATTAAAAGGAAAATACCTGCCATACTTATGATTTGGCAGGTACATTCCCTTTGTAAATAATTAATTTTTTTCTAGAAAACTTTTGTAACTTTAATGAAATTGTAACACAATTTTTTTAAGAGACTTGCAGTACTTACTTTCTAGCTCCATAGAAAATTGAAACTTATTCAAATAATCGCTAACTGGGACCTCTAAAACAGGTTTCCCAGGTCCTTTTAAATTTAAATAATTAGTTTTAATAATATACCTTAATAATAGTGTACAATTCTTATGAAAATTCACTACTATAATGCACTTGCTGCGTCCCGAACTTTTTTATTTTAACAGCCAGAACATGTAGTCAAAAATCACAGCAGGATGGTGTAGTTTATAGAAGCAATGGAAGCACTGCATCCCCTAAATATTTCTAGTAAAATTTTTTTTTTCCTTTAAGTGTATGTTTCTTTTTATTAAGTTTGAATCTAGTTGTAGGTAGATATTTGGAATATCTATTCAGTGTGGCAATGTCGCAAACGCCAGACAGACGCTGCATAATATGCAACAGACACAATCCCACAAATCTGATAATCCTGTGTGGGCATCGCTTATTTCCTACTGTCTACTGTCGCTATCTATACCACTGCAGTCCGTGCGAAACTTGTTGCTTTTATACAGTTTATATCTATAAAAAAACAATAGGTGTGTTTTTAGATTTAACAAAAGCTTTCGACACTGTGTCTCATGAAATGCTACTCTATAAGCTTGAGTGTGTTGGTGTTCGAGGGATTGCATTGCATGTGTTTAGAAGTTACCTAACCGAACGAGAGCAGGTGGTTAAGGTGGGGGATAGTCTCAGCAGGCCGCTAATGATTACAAGGGGAGTGCCACAGGGAACAATTTTGGGGCCGGTCTTGTTTTTGATATACATAAATGACATCCTATTGAAGTTTAAGAGTAAGTGTACAATTCTGTCATATGCAGATGACACTGTCCTGCTCTGTGATGATGATGATTGGAACACAACCTACCGTAAAACGGTTTATATCCTTGGTCAGGTTAATAGGTCGTTTAATGAGAACAGCTTATTTATAAACAGTGATGAGACAAAATATATTATGTTCTCACCCACAAAAGTTGGTGTTAAACAAGACCTTCCTGATATAAAAGTAGATTCAAACAACTCCTGTATAAAACGAGTGACAGACATAAAATATATGGGTATTATGGTGGATCAGCATCTAAAATGGCATCAACATGTGGCCTATCTTAACACCAGACTGCGTAAGCTTATACATCTGTTCTACATGCTCAGGAGTGTTTTAAATATTAAAACACTGAGGATTGCTTATGACTGCCTAGTTTCATCTGTTCTGCGATACGGCATTCTGTGCTGGGGATCGGCCTACCGGGCAACACTTGCTCCACTGCAGATGACGCAAAATTTTATCCTCAAGACATTATTTAACAAGAGACTTAATTATCACACGGATTTACTGTATAACGAACACACTAATATACTCAATGTATTAGGATTGTATGCGGTATCTGTAATTGAATATACGCATTTTAGCAGAGAGTCTCATACTGATACAGGTCACAAATATATGACAAAGCAGCAGTCAAAGTCTTTACTAGTTGCACCTAAATGCGTGAAAAATGTCACTCAGCGGTCTGTGTGCTTTGTGGGGTCAAAATTGTATTAATTTGATTCCCAGTGATCTCAAAAACACTTGCAGAGACTACAAATTCAGAAATAAACTGGCTGATTTCGTCATGAATAACTACACTGTACTGGAGTATAACCTCTACCATCTGTATGATATATCGAGCAAAAGGAGGAGTATGTTGCTGACTTGCGTGGTTATGGTGTCGGTGCAAATTATCCGACGTTGTTTTATTTTGTATCGATTCCATTTGCAGTAGCGGTGGTGAATACTGTTCGGAAGACTTGATTGGTGTTACATGTGGAGGTGTGGGAGCATATGTAGGGATGTGCAGGTGCGTATGCGGTGATTAGAATGTGTAATATAGTGGTATGGTAATACGGGTTGGTTGGGTGTGCGTGGGTGTGAGTTTGTATGTGTGTGCGCGCGCGTGGGTGCGTGTGTGAGTCTGTGTGTGTGTGTGTGTGCGGATTGTGTGTTCTATATGTGCATAGAGTGGAAACGTAGGAAAGAAAGAGGGGAGTGAATGAATTCTTGTGCTGATGGGATGAATGGAGGAGAGGATTTGTAGATAGATGTCGTGTCGCCTGTCTGCGAACTGTGGGGGATGGGTCAGTGAGAGGGAATGGGGTAATATATGACATGGTAACACAGCATATTTTATACTAGTTTTATTTTTTGTTGACATATATTGTGTTTTCTTATTCATTCAGAGCACATACAAGTTATTAAACTTAGGTGCTCTGTTTATTTTCCATTGTATTCTGTATTTTTTATACTGTTTGTAATTTTAATGCTTGTAAATTGATGAATTGAATATCATCTCCGGTAAGCTTTTTAAAATCCACTTATGCGAGTCAGTATTGGTGTATGCGTGATCTTTAAAATCATGTGCAATGGAATTACCTCTCCCTGGCCCATCTACAAGTAGTGCCATACAAGTTTGTGAATGTGTTTGTGTTATATGTAATTCAAGAGTCAGAAATTTTTTGTTTTATCCTTTCGAGGAAAAACAGATAAGATAAAAACAGATAAAATAATAAATGCCTACATTAAAATTAACAATGGAAATGAAAAGCTTTAAACGCCACTTTAATAGCAGTGTTTACCAAACATATCAGTGGTTAACAGGTTGTGAAACAATTTCCAGATTCTTCTGTTGGCCCAGTCTTTTGTTTTCATCGATGTCTGCACAAAATAAGAAAAACCCGTGGGGGTTTCGGACTTGAATAATTTGCCAAAATTGCAACAGCAAGTGCCACTTGGAATCGTGTTTTAAGCTAAATCGTTTTGGTTTAGTGTGTATAGAGCACACGTTAGGCAAAATTAAGGGAAAGTCACAAAAGGCACAACGAGTTGGTGCGGAAAAATCGGTAGATTATAAAGAAGTTAATTGACATAACTTGTTTTTTTGGGAGAACATGAACGTAGTTTCAGAGGACATAATGAAGAAGAAATCAGTGTAAATCAAGATAACTCTGTAGGTCTATTAAATTTGTTTGCAAAATACGATTCAGTTCTTAGTAATCATCTTGAACAGAGTACCGTTTTTCGAGTGACTTCAAATAGAATACAAAATGACGTTATAAAAAGTATAGCGAGTGTGAATGCTTTTAACGCAGACTGGTGGCTGGTGCTTGCGCTATCTGACACCAACCGGTACTGTGGTGACTCCCCTTCCCTCCAGGTCGGGACTACCCACTAAACACCCCCTTGAAACCTAAAGACGTGGCGCAAACCAATGGCTGGCATTGCTTCACCACGTCCCTAACTCTTGTCGTTTTTAAAACATCTACATCTTGTCTTCCTCGTCCTTTGACTTCATTATTTCTACGATTCCTCTCTCCACAGTACTCCACACACTTTCACTTCCCAGCATATGCTCCACCACATTATCTGCTGTTAAACCTCTGCCAATCTCTTTATACATTTGTTCTCTTATTTGCAACCATCTTTTGCACTCAAAAACCGTGTTTTCTGGCGTATCTCTATTCCCACAATACGTACAGTCCTCTTTGTCGATTATTTTCATTTTACTCAGGTAAGACCTGAAACGCCCATGACCTGACAGAAATTGGGTAAAATAGTAACCCACCTCCCCATGCTGTCTCTATATCCATGTCTGTATGTGTCCACTGGGATGTTGACATTTCCTCTTCCCATTCTCGCTGCCACACCAGCATTGTTTCGGTTCTTGCCTTATTTTTTTCTTCACTTCTATTTTCTTGTCTTTCGTAAGTTACCTCTCTTGTCAATAAGTGTATAGGGCTTGTTCCCGCAATCACCTGTATTGCTTTCGTTGTCACTGTTCTATATGCGCTTGCTATTCTGATGGCTACCTTCCTCTGTGCCCCCTCAATCTTTTTTCTATACTTTGTCTTTAACAGCACGGCCTTCCATGCTGGTGCACCGTACAGTATGACTGAGTTTACCACACTACTCAGCACTCTCCTTCTCCTGGTTTTGGTCGACCGATATTTGGCATCAGACGCCCTAGCTTTGCAACCATCATGTCTGCTTTTGCCACTACTCTTTCTATGTGCACCCTCCTGTTCATGTTATGCCCTATTTGCATACCCAGGTAGTTCAGGCTTGTCTGCGACTGAATCTCTGCATTCCTCACCTTAACGGTTACTGTTCTCAGTGTTCTTCGTCCCACTAGCACTATACTTTCAGTTTTGTGAGGCGCGAGTTTTAAACCACTTTTTGCCATCCAGTTTTCCACCCTTGCCACTGACCAGTTGATATTTTCTTCTATATCAGCCTTATTTCCTCCGCTTACAACCAGCGCCAAATCATCTGCATACCCTATAATAGCCGTGTTGTTTACGGACTCCAGACTAAAGACCTTATCGTAATACAAGTTCCACAGTGTTGGTCCCAGGATTGACCCCTGTGGCACACCACATGTAACCTGCATCCGATATTTCTGTCCAATCAGTAGCTGTCTGTCTTCCAGGTAACTACATACTATTTTCAGCATATATGGCTCAACCTGCCTCTTTCTTAACACTTCGTATATGCATCTCCATGGTGCTGTATTGAATGCGTTTTTTACGTCCAATGTTACCATGGCCACAAACCTGTTTTTATTGCCTTCTTTCCTTGCCACGTCCTGTACCTTCTTTACAGCATCCATTGTCGAGTGCCCCTTTCGGAAGCCAAATTGAATGTCTGCTAACCCTCCTCTTCTCTCAATTTCCTTTTTTAGTCTGTTATTTATTACATGTTCATATAATTTTGCTATTCCGTCTTCCAGACATATAGTTCTATATGACTTCCTTCCTCCCGTTTTCTGTGGCTTCTCTAATAACACCAATCGAGCAGTCTTCCATTCTGACGGAAAACTTCCATCACTGATTAGTTTATTCATCCTTCGGCCTGCTTCACTTATTTCTTCATCTGTACAAGATGGAATATCCTCCAGCTTCACCTCCACTCTCGGCCATTCTTTGACTTCGTGTTTAGGGAACTATTCCTGTGCTATCTTATGTTGTTCGTCTTCGCGTATTGTCATTGGTATTCTTGTACCAATTTTACCTGTGACAATCTTGTACCCTAGTCCCCAAATATCCTCATCTATTTCTTTACAAAGACAGTCCCAGGCATGTTTCTTTGCCTTTGTTATTGCTGTCTTTAATTTCTTCCTGCTTTCCCTGTATTGATTCTGTGCTTCCTCTCTATTACTACTTGTGATGTTTTTTTTTCCTATTGATTCTAGTGACCTTCCTTCTCGCCTTTGTAGATTCGACTCTGATTTTGGCGATATCTTCATTCCACCAATATGCACCTTTTCGTCTGCCGTATTGATGTTTCGTCTGCAAGCACACCTCACACGCTCTTTCTAGTGCTCTATTCAGGTCTTTGACACTGCCTTCATAGCTTTTATGCTTTGTTAGTCTCTCTATTTCTTCTAGTAGTTTCCCTTTATATTGCCTTATACGTCCACCCTTTGATTGTTCCAATTTGCTGAGCCCTACTTATCAGCTCTGATATCTTAAAAAGGATATTTTTGTGGTAGCTCAGGTTCTCCTCGTTCTCCACATGCCAGCCTCTCACGTATCTCTGCAGACTTGATGAACACATGGTTACGTCGATATATGACGATCCTCCTTTCCTTTAGAATGTTGGAAGTCTACCATCATTCAATATAATATAGTCCGCCTGGCACATCCATTCTGTCAACGCTTTTCCCTTTTAATTAATATCTTCTTCTTATGTTGCCTAATGTATCTGTTTAAGAAGGTTAGAAATTTCTGGAAGTCTTCTTCTCCAATTGCAGGTGATACGATACATAGCAGGAGTACAGAACTATGTACCAAAACGGAAATAGCATATTCAAAGTACGTATCTATTGTTATGGGCGAAATGACAGATGTAACAAATAGGAGTCAGTTATAAACTGTGTTGCGATATGTAACAAAAGATGGCCTTGTTCAAGAAAGATATCAGTTTCACTTGTGTAACATCAGATCGATCAGATGAAGGTTTGTACCAAATTGTATGTGATGTTTTGAATACCTACAAATGTGACCAGCAATTGCTCAAAGCTATGATGGTGCAGCAGTGATATCGGGACATTTGGGAGGTTTGCAAGCAAAAGTAAAGGAAGCATTTGATCATGCAATGTTTGTCCATTATTTCGCACACCGCCTAACTTTGTTTTTTTCTCAATGGGTTAATCACATTAAAGATTGCAAGGTTTTTTTTGGAATGTTGAGCGGAATGGCCGCGTTTTTTTCGAAATGTACCAAAAGGACCCTAGTTCTGGATGAACAAATAAAGAAACGTTTTCCAAAGATGAATTTAGACAGTCAATTATAGATTTTTTTGATATCATTGTAAATGAAACAACTTGGGATGCTAAAACGATCAACTCTTCCAGGGGATATTTGAACCTATTATCGAAAGATTTTAATTTTCACTTTCTGCTGCTTATATTTCTGTCAATTTTCCCATATACAGTTTTATATTCCTCAAACAAAAACGAACGAAAACCTAAAATTAATAAATATGAAAATAAAATTTTGGAAAAAAGGGGGCAGTTGATGAATTTTAGCAGAACGTTGAACAGCTAAACATAAATGTACAAACGACTAAACCGCTAATGTTGGGGAGGTTTAAACTTCATGTAAACGCTAATTTGTGAAATTATGGATACATAAATGAACAATTTAAATCACTGTTTTAGAGAATTTGGTGACCCGAAGTTCGTTGAACTGGCATTTTTCTGCAACAGGAAAACTGTTCCTTAGGAGGCATTTAAGTACTAATGACAAATTTACGGCAGTTGTTTTGACATAGTAGCTCTTCATTCCCAATTAAGGGTATATGAAATTCCACAAATAAATGACCTACAAAATTGTGCAAAAGTGTTCAGGTTCCTCAAGCAAAGCGAACTTGACACTGTATACTGTGCAGTCAATAAACTTCATGAATTTGTGTTAACTATACCAGCTACAAGTACGTCAACTAAACCCAGTTTTTTTGTATTAAAATGCATAAAAAGTTTTGTTCCGAACCCTACAGGAAAAGAGCGACTTTCAAGTCTTGCAGTGATATCCATTGAAAAAGATTTTATTAAAACGCTTTCAGTCTCCAATTATACATCATAGAGGGATGTTTAAAACAGAAGAGGTGCATTGATTTAATCTACAAGTAGATAGCTAAGTGTGTTCTGACAAAACCTATTTATTGATGACAATATTATTTCCTATCTTTCGATTTTCGATCTGAGAGTTCTGGCCACTATAATTGCTTTTCCTATTTTAAAATTACAAAGTTTTTTTTCCTTTAAGGTAAGTGCTGTAACAACAAAGAACAAAAGAACTGTTCTATCAGAAATTCACTGTTAATATGTATTGAATTTATTAATAATCACCAACGCAGTCTAAAGGCTATGTCTGCTAACGGGGCGGCAAAGCCGCGGACGAGCCCTGAGGGAGAAAAAAAGGCGATTTTGCCTTGCCGCCACCATTACTCTGTCTCCAGCAGCATATATTTATTTATTTATTTATGTCACACATATAACTAAAAAAATAATAGACCGATTTTGATAAAACTTGGTGAGTACCTTCCTTTCGCAAGTGGCTTGGATAAGTTCATTAGCGAGGAAAATCCGCCGAGGTTTTCCCGGAAAATTTTGTTTTCTTTCAAACAAAATTTATATCTCCGGAATTAACAAAGTAAGGGCAACCAAATTTGAGACGCGGGTTTATATCATTATAGGTAAGTTACCTACCAACATTAACCTCTGTAGGTTAAAGGACAAAAAAGTAACAGGCATTTAAATAAAAATAAATTTGGGTTTTCCTCAAAACGTCCAAAGTCGCGATTTTAAACGTCAAAATTGGTAATATTTAGGCAATGAACCTGAAACTAATATGAGCTATGGAAGGAAAATGTCTCAAGAATAATGTTTTACAAAGCCTGAAGTCTTAGTTTCAATCGTCATTGTCCTTCATTGTACTAAAATATTCCTATACCCTTTCTCTGATGCTTTGGCAGTAGTGTTGCCTATAGAGTTTATCGGTTAATGGTATATCATTTTTGTCGAATTTTCGTAAAAAATCTTTAAAGTTCAATATATCCGTCATTATGCAAGATACGAAAAAAATTGTATACATATTATAGGGTGTCTTGAGCTACATTTTTAAAATATATTTCTACAATTACAGGGTGGCACACACACACACACACACACAAATATATATATATATATATATATATATATATATATATATATATATATATATATATATATATATATATATATATATATATATATATATATATTATCGAAATGTGATGCATGTTTGTAAGAAAAAATCTGGATGCAGTAAGTGCGCTTTGGTAACAAATTTTCATTAAATCCTTCAAATTTCAATAACTCAATTTGCTATTAACCTATAAGGTTCGTTGGCCAGGGAACTAGTTTTCTCAGAAACATTTAAAGTTTATTTTCGGAAAATTTTTGTACATTTTCAGATAATTATTTTGATAAAATATGCTACATTGTTCCTACTATATAGGTTATACCAGTAACCAAATTGATGCCTGCTCGCATTAGAGCGATATATTCGTAATTAAAAATATTTTTATGAAAATTCACTTCCATAACGCACTTGCTGCGCCCAGAGTTTTTCCAAATAATTTTGTCAAAAAGTTTGTCTTAGAATATTTCCAACAGCTTTTGCCTTCCTTTTCTCACTTTGTTTGAGCAAGTGTCTTTCTTCTCTCACCTCTTCTAGCATACCTTGTTTATTTGTCTTTCTATCGATGTACTTTGTCTTCGTCATTTTTCTCAATTTTACTGTCGCGATCCATCTTCTCAGTTGTTTGCTACATTTACCATCATCTGTAATAATACTCTGAAGGTGTGTAGATATTTCTAGTTGTTCAGGTTGTTTGCCATTTAGCTTTATACCCATTTTCGCAGTCCTATCCTCATTTAGCTTCATTACATTATGTTAAGAATTTATATTCAAACGAATTGTATATTTTTAGCGCATAGCGCCTGCTCTTGCTGCATGTTTTCGAGCTCAGCTCGGTTCTGTATACTCAGTTCAGCTCGAGACGTTTCTAAGCAACGATAATGTCAGAACTGTTTGTACAATACTGTCATATAAAATAATAAAGTTGTGCGTTTGTTACTTACCCAAAGGTTATCAATTTGTCTCCAGTGCCCATTAAACTTAACACTTTTGTTTTCGTTATATTGATTTTTAGTTTAATTCTTTAGCATCCTTTACAATTCTTTTTTCCATTACTCATATCAGCACTATATTATCTGCATACCCTATGCAATAGAGCCTTTGTCCATTTATTTGTATTTCTGCTGTATTTTCTTTCAGCCTATTTATCTATGTTTGAGAAATAAATGTGATAATAGGCATTCTTGATGCACATCTTTTATCATTTTAGCTTCAATTTCATATCTGTTAATACATGTTACAGGACTTTAATTTTTGTATAAATTGATTGAGAATAATGCTATCTCTTCAATCCATTCCAGTTATTTTTATTACATCCCTTATCCTTTATTGGGCATAATTATTATACAGCATGTCAATACAGAAGTCACTGACTTGTGAAGTTTTTTGACATAATTTTACCTCCCAATTTAATACTTCAAATTTTGACATACTACTTTTCTAATTTAGATCCCCCTCTTCTTAAATTTCACCCAAAACCTTTACTGCTTCGTACATATAACAATACTATAAGTGTCAGGCATTGCTCCTTTAGTTTCTTGGCCAGGTCTCAATCTTAGCTGGCATCCTTCATTGATATAATTCGCTGAATCTTCGCCTCATGCCTCTGTGCTGGTGTTTCCCTTGTTTGCCATTTTGAAATACTAATACTTTTACTCTTCATAAACTCACTAGGCAGTTCTCCCAGTTTATCACATTTCACAATCAGTTGAAAAGTACTGCTTTAATTAACCAAATAATGGTGTAAATTGAAATTATTAAAATTTTCCTGTAGTTGCAGTGTAATTATTCGCATGCGAGACCTACCAGAAACGTTGGTTCTGACAACCAACCTTTTTACATTTTAGGTCTAAACCCCGGAAGATGGCCTGATAAGGGACCGAAACGCATAGGGTTAGAAAATAAAAGATTGTCTGGTAGAAGAAGCCTTTTCAATCATCCCTTTAATTATATTAAATGCTTATAGCCTTTTATCTTGTAATATAGAGATCTAAATTTTGGTATATAGTTTACCTTTAAACCTACCCATCAAATTTGGTTACCATAGCTTTGTTGTTTTCGAAGACAAAAGTTTTTCCAAAAGAAAACCCAAAATCTTCCCGGAAAACCTGGTCTGATTTTCCTCGCTAACGAACTTATCCAAGCCACTTACAAAAGAAAGGTACCGCCAAATTTCATTAAAACCGGCTCATTATTTTGGAGTTATTGGTGTTGCTCCGTCACTCTTAAATCCCGGTGAAAGCGTGAAAGTTCTCAGGGAATTTGTCACCATTGACTATGAAGAATGTGTATTTTTATGCTCATATTTGCTCCAAGATTTCTAAATCTTTTCAGCGCCTTTTGGACAATTCCTCTATAGTTTGCCGCTTTCTTATTCCCAAGAATATTTTCTACTCTTGATACGAAGCCACTTCAAGCTTCAGCTTTCACAGTAGTCATAACTTTTATGGAATTTTCATCTTTCATCAATGTTTGAGGACCGTAAAAAATTCCAGCTTTTAATTTCTCCATAATTAGTTTTGGAAACTTTCGGCCAATATACGTAAAGCATTTTCCATTCTTGTCTAATGCTCTGACGAAATGTTTCATCATGCTTGATGTGGAGTGATGCAAGTATGATTTGTTCCCCACTTATCAATGGCTCATTTACTATGTTGGTTTTACTAAGGATTGTTTCAATGGCCACAATTTTTGTATCCAGTGGTTTTTCTTTGCTCGGCTATCCCAGATGAAAACAAAGCAAGGATATTGTGTGTATCTACTTTGCTGGCAAAGTAAAAAGTTGACCATTTTCAAATCAATGTTGAGGTTGGTAAAAATTTATTTTTTGCATAACTAATTTTATATTCCATTGTGCAGTAAAATGCATTTTAAACTTCTTTTAGAGCTATCAATAAAGAGTCGCCAATCAGTAGGTTTGTACTTCGATAAACACATGTCTAGTAGCAACTTGGTAATATTTTTACAATAGACAAGATCTTCGGTGTCACTAAAGTGTGGTAAAATTTAATTTTTCCTTGTTCGATACATTGTAATCGTTACTTCTGATCGTAGTATTTTAGCGAATTTTCATGAAGAAAAATTCGCTAATAGAAAGGTCACGATTAAAAGCTTTGGAAAAAATTTCTTCAGGTGAGCGCGAATTTGGGTCCCTAGAACCCAAAACCAAGGTCCGTTAAAATTTATATATATATATATATATATATATATATATATATATATATATATATATATATATATATATATATATATATATATATATATATATATATATACAGTGTGTCCACGGATTGAGTGTGGGTAAGATATAAGTGACAAAAAAATTTTGAAGTAGATTATGATATTCTGGGAATCGCTCCTGCTTTGTCTTAAACTGAGATGTTGAGAAAATGAACAAAATCAATTAATATACAGGCTGGTTTATAACTGATGTAATGAAATGTATTAAGCGTAAACTACCTTCGTTTATGAAGATACCGCAAAAACTTATTAACCAAAATTGTATAGAATTAAAATTTATGACAGGCTCTCAAATTTCAAACAGATCAGCCTACTATGATTTTTTTTTAGCTGCGAATTTATTTAAATGACTTTCGACGGCTGCTGTGATTAGGTGTACTTTAAAAAATAATTGAAACTGTATTGAAAAAAGTCTTTACCATAATTAAACTTGGGGTAGGTTTGCTTTCATCTGAACCAATAAAAAATAAAATAAAGTAAACGCACAATTGAACATTCGAAGCAATAATTGGCGAGTTACATGGCTACTTGAGCTCTGCCTTGTTGTTCGTTTCCCGGGATACTACTTATTTGGAAAACTGAAACGTCAATTTTATTTGTCACAAACGGCAAGCTTCTGTATTTAAAAATGTTAACAACAGAACAAAAAGGGTTTATTGTGCAGTGCTGTGGTTTGGGTGAAGAACATTCTTATCGGGGAGTGATAAGAAAATCCCTTGAACGCTGGCCAAATTATTCGGTTTCCGCTACTGGTGTAAAAAAAGTTGTTACAAAATTTATGCGTACTGGGAGTGTTTTAAATGTTAAGAAGACAAAGTCCGACCTTAATGAAGAAGACAATGCTGCAGCTGCATTAGCTATGGATTCTGTTAGGCGTTTTCCGAAATTATCATTAAAAAGAAGGGCATTAGATATTGGCAATATTAGCAAATCGCATTTGCAACAAATTTATCGTACCAACAAGGTGAAATCTTTCAAAGCAAAACTTATACACACTTTGGAAGAAAATGACGAGTCAAAACGATTAGATTTTTGTTTCTGTTACGACGAGCAATATCTACAAAATCACAATTCAAACTTTCACCACTAATGGGGTGGTAAATTCCCAAAATGCACGGTATTGGTCTATGGAGAATCCAAAATATAGAGTTAATTGCAGAAGACAATGCCATAAAAAAGTAAATGTGTGGTGTGCTGTTTCTTACACTGGGATAATTGGGCCATATTTTTTTGAGCAGAATATGAACCAGTACAGTTCTCTGGAAATGCTGGAAAATATTCTTCAAGACCATTTGCATAACATATCACTAGAAGATAGACAAACTGCATACTTTCAGCATGACGGCCATCCAGCACATCCAACAGAAATCGTTCGAGAATGGTTAGATCGCGAAATTCCTGTGCGGTGGATTGGTTGATATGGGCCAATACCTTGGCCACCCAGAAGTCCCGATCTTACCTTAATGGACTTTTATTTATGAGGCTATCTCAAACAGAAAGTCTACGCGGCTCCATTAAACAACGATCATGATTTATTGAAACTGAGGTTGAGAGAGGCAATTGACGGTATTCCAATTCAACATATTCAAAATGCCTACAAAGCATTTACTAAACGGGCTGAGTTATGTGTATTGGTTGGTGGCAGCACATTTGAATAACTTCTTTATTTTTCTTGTTCGTTTTGATTTTTGTTAGCAATAAGCATTTTGTATTTTACTAATAAATTATTATTTAACATTGCATGGTTACTTACTTGGCGCACCTGCGTTCAGAAAACCACAGGTAAAAAGCTCCATGTTGATAGGGAAAAAATGTTAATAATTTACTTTAAAAAAGTAGACTGATCTGGCTGAAAATTGAGAGCCTGTCATAAATTTTAATTCTAAACAAGTTTTGTTAACAACTTTTTGTGGTATCTTTATACTAAACGAAGGTAGTTTACTCTTAACACATTTAATTAAATCAGTTATAAACCACCCTGTATATTAATTGATTTTGTTCATTTCCTCAACATCTTAGTTTAAAACAAAGCAAGAGTGATTCCCAGAATATCATAATCCAGTTCAAACATTTTTTGTCAGTTATACCTTACCCACACTCAATCCGTGGACACAGTATATATATATATATATATATATATATATATATATATATATATATATATATATATATATATATATATATATATATATATATATATATATATATATATATATAATGTATGTATATATGTATATGTATGTATGTATGTATGTATGTATCCGAGCGATAACTCAAGAAATACTAAACTGATTTCAATCAAACTTGGCAAAAATCTTGTTTGGGCAAAAACCGAGGTCGAGTTCGTTAATCAGCCTTGTTTTTCTGGTGGAAAATCAGTGAAAACTTTTTTAAAACGCTATATTTTTGTAAATATCAGAGTAACTGGAATGAGACTTTACATGTGACTAGAAATAGTGCAAATGAACCTATGTTGTAAATTTTAAGTAATTTGGTACCCAATATATATATATAGAGTTTCTTCCAAATTAAAAACAAAATTCCAAAGACATGCGGTGAGACAACAGAGTAGTTAATTACCCAGCGTAGATTGATTCATACAACAGGTATAAATCACACATCAACGGTGACCAAACTAAATATATAGCAGGCATAATACATACTATCCGAATCAACAATCGTGAAATCTTGGCCGCAGTTATGTAAAATGACAGACGACATGAAATTTAAAAGTTGCCAAGTAATTGTTATTTAACTGGGGGATTCAATCAATTATTAAAAGACATTATAATTGTAGATTTACGAACGGCCTCAAATACAGTCTTAGCGCAGCATAGATATATTATGCTGTCGCATAATATGGTACAAATGTAAACAAAATCTGGCCAAGTCTATATAAAAATCATTCTAAAATAGTTTCTTTTTTCTTTAGACTTAAACATAAGACGTCATATAAGACCGAAACAGTCGTGTTACGTATATTGAATATAATATCCCGGGCATGAAGCCGATTTGATGTATCTCCTAAACAAAACGTTTTTTGACGCATACCCAGATAGCTCAGAGATGTCCCGCTTTACCTTATAAGCAGAAGGTTACGCCATCGAATTCAGTTCGATAAATGTATATTTTTTTATGTTTTTACTTTGGCGTTTGGAGAAACAATAGTGCACAGATTTCATACATTTTGAACAAGATCTCATTTTTGTTTAAAACGCCTAAATAAGTTTGTCACCTTTGAGTCTGAATTTATAATTTTGTTATTGCTGATATTGAAAAAACTGGTTTGATTAGGTTGGCGATTAATAAGGAAGAATAACTGCTACGTTTATAATTGGGCAGATACTTTACTTCTCTGAATATGACTTAAGTTTTCTTCTGAAAATCTTGTGTATACCTTTAATGAAATTTGTAATACAAGTTTCTTTTAAACAGACTTACACTATCTACAGATATAGCACAATTTAGTTCTTTAGCTTCATAGAAAATTGAGTTTTGGGCATTTTTCTCAAATGGAGTTATAGTACAAGATTTTTTTGAGAATAGAGAGACATCGATGGTAACACTTTCGAAAGAATTCTTCAAATGTGCGTGTACTAGGACCTATAAAATCGATCTTCAAGGTCTGTGTAAGTTTAAAGTATTAACTTTACTAATATGCTGTATAATGACAGTGTACAATTCTTATGAAAATTCGCTACTATAACACACTTGCTGCGTCCCGATTTTTTTTTCCTTTAGTCCTGGCGCTAGCAATTCCAATGCCTGCTTGATAAACTATGATCTCGTATTAAATCAGTGTGCTCATTTTGAGAAAATAACTGTGGTGTTGAACATTCTTCTACATATTCATTTCCACTTGTACCTGAAGATGGCATAAAATACTGTGAAAACACTGTTATTTTTGATAGTATAGGTTGTGAGGTGTAAATAGGCTGAGGAGTTTCTTTGTCTCATAATACAGAAGGTTTTACAAACTAAATCGGGATATTCAACTTTTATAGCAATTAAAACCTTTGATGTCCAGCTGCAGAAGTAACAATCATCAAAATGAATTTTGAGCTCTGTCCAGATCATAGGGGTAATAAAATCTTAGCCAGTGCGTTATTTCTTCTTCCACAAACACAGAGTTTACAAGATTTACAAACTTTGTGAGAAACCCAGGGCTTATCTTGTTTCACGATTTGTACCCCAAAATAAGCAGAATAAACCTCCTTTATATAATCAATTACATTTAGTTTATTTTTACTATATATACACACTACAAATGTAGCAAAATAAATCAGACTGATGTCGGCATTTTCTTCAAGATGAACACATTTTTGCAGACAAAAATTGTAAATTAATGAATGAAATTTAAATGTATAATGTTTCATGTCTAATTAGATGTGGAATAAGTTACTACATACAGAAAGTACTTAATAAAACATAAAAGAGACTGAAATGGAAATTAGTACAGCAGCACTATATTTAGTCAACAAGAACTATATTACAACTATTTTGAATAGCATAACAATAACACTTTGAACTCAGGCCAGGTCGGCTGATCTTCCCCCATAAAACGGGGAGAAATTTTATAATTTTGTGGCGGAAAACTATTTGCATCTGCTTCATTATACTTTTCCCAGGATGCTTTATGTCGCAATCACTTATAGAAGTAGCATAATGTCAGCACAGCACAGTGTTAAATACAATGTGTCTATTGCGAGTATGCTCTATATTAACGGCAGCCTCAGATTCATCGTCTCATCCGTTTCGCGGTGGCTTGATCAGTCAATGGTCCAAATTTAAAAACCTATTCATGTCTTTTGTTTTGCTTGATTTGTTTCTGGTCGCTTCACCAGTTTATAAATACTTACAAAGAAAAAACATTGACTACTCAATCGCTTGGGACTTGGTACAAACGCTGTTCCAGCAAGTAAAAAATAAAAAGAGTGATGAACGCTTTAAGTCTTTGTACTCAAAAACAAAACAATATGCAAGTACAGTTAGTGGAAAGTTAGAAGATGACGAAATCGATGTAGAAATGGAAATGAAGTATGTCAAAAAAAAATTTGCTTGGAGAAAAATCAAAAGATGAACATCCTGGAATGTCAACTGCTAAAACTATAAACTAGTCTTTTTCGATGTTTTAGACTGTGCGAGGATAATTATTGAAGAAAGATTTTGTCCAAACAAAGAAATTTTACACGATTGTTCCTGATCAGACCCAAAAAAATTTAGTGTCATTTTTAAGCTTGATAAATTTCCCACAAAAGCCCATATAGCGTCTCTAAACTTTGTAAGTTAAAAGAACTCCGTTCCTTATAGAACTAAAACAGTTTGCAGCTGTGTAGAACAATTTTATAATGGCTGAAAAAACTGATGATGTAAGAAAACGAAACAAACAAAACAAAGATGAAGGAAACATAAACAGTAAAGATGCTGGGTTTGTTTTAGGATCTGGAGAAGAATAAAATCGTTATGTTTACTGCTCCGACAAGAAACAATGTTTTCAAGTGTTGATCGTATGCATTTTCCGTTCTTTTTGAACCCACACAATCTGGACTCTTCACACATCTATATGTAGCTTATAAATTTGTACTCGCCATACCTTGTACACAAGTCACCTGTGAAAGAATATTTTCTAAACTTAAAATAGTTAAAAATTGACATAGGTCGACTTCAGGCCAAGATCTTTTGTCCAACCTGCTATTCATGAACATAGGGAGATACTTATTTCTCATTGCATTATATAGTTTCTTACTAATTTCTATATAGTAGATATAATTTCTATATAGTAGATATAGTAAAAATATTCTGAAATTTCGTTTTGATAAACAGTTAGTCAAGCAAAACCTCAAAACATTGTTTTTTTAGTGATTTTTTTTTAAGAAAATCACTATTAGAGAGATCCCAACTTTTAAATTTTGAAAAAATGTTTTCATATATACAGGGTGATGTATTTTTACGGTAAAGCTCTATATACCCGTTATTATACAAGAGAAAAAATTGTATACATTAATTATAGGCTGTTTGAGCTGCATCTTATAAAATTATTTTGACAATCGCAGGCTGTCCCATAAATCGTTGGTGATAGAATTTTTTTTTCTTAATCGAACACGCCTTATATTATTGCATCTTTGCATTTTCCATAGAAATATAATGCATGTTTGTAAGAAAAGAAATTCAGGACGCAGCAAGTGCGTTATGGTAGCGAACTTAAATAAAATGCTTCAAATTTCAATAACTCAATTTGCTATTAACTAAAGTTTCGTTGGCCAGGAAACCAGTTTTTTCGGGAGCATTTTAAGTTTATTTTCGGGAAATTTTTGTGCATTTTCAAACAATAAGTTATTTTGATTAAATATGGTACATTGTTTCTACTATATAGGTTATACTGGTAACCAAATTTGATGCCTGCTTCCAAAAAAAATACATATTTCCTTAAAAAAAATGCATTGTTTGCAAATATTCATTACATTTTTTTGCCTGTTTTGTCGAAAATCTTTTTGTGAATAATTATACCTCGGTAGGTGGGTAAATAGCTTGAAGAAGTTCGTTGGCCGGGAACATCGGACCAGTTTTTTCGGGAACATTTTAAGTTTATTTTCAAAACATTTTTGTACTTTTCAAACAATCAAGGTATTTTGATGAAATATGATACATTGTTTCTACTATATAGGTTATACCGGTAACCAAATTTGATGCCTACTTTCATTAAAAAAATAGACTTTTGCTATTAAAAAGATTTTTTAATGAAAATTCACTATCATAACACACTTGCTGCTTCCAGACTTTTTTACATAAAAATGTAGCTTCAGTTTACCTACTTTATAAGTGTCGAAATAGAGCAAGATATGGTTTCCAGGCACATAATTTTCCAAACTTTTGAACCCATACTCCATAGACCCCCGGTAGGGGGCCCCTCTTCAGAACCTAGCCAAGGGGGAACCAGTCCGGGCCCGGTTGAACTTAGAGGGAGACAACATAATAAACAGGGAGAAACAATGGTAAGTTTTTTTATAACAAGCCAGGAGCGAGCGTATAAGAGCAAGGCTTTGCCACTCTGCTACTAATAAAAGTAATCTATACATTACTGCATGTAAAATAGAAAATACATACATACATACATATCTTATTATATTAACATTGCAAAAAAAACAAAGAATTTTGCTTACACACTGGATAAAATGCGTAGAGAAAACCAAGAAAGTGAATATGCATTAAAAACGTGTTTTAATGGGTGAGCCAAATTGGACTGTTAAAGATTGTTATATACTTCAATAACATAAAAACTAGAGCCAATCTAATTTATTTTTTTTCAACAACATACCACGAGGGCTTACAGCCTAAATACTATCGTACCGTGGGTGTCGACAAGGAGTAAAGAGGCAACTTGTTAATTCTGCACATAAAAGTTTGGAGGTTTGGGGGAGAAGGAAAAACATGTGCCGGCAAGGAATTCCACAACTTGGAAGTCCTTGGGACAAAAGAGCGGGCATAACAAGATGTTCTATGTCTGGTGACCTGGGCAGTAAAAGGGTGCATTCGCTCTGTTCCCCTGGTAGATTGGGGGCAGCAGGTGGAGAAACTACGGAAGAAAGCTCCTCTGAGCAGTGCCCGTGCAGATATCTATAAAAGAGAGACAGGTGGCAACGGCACGTCGGTGGGCAAGGGATGGTAGCCTTTGGGTGAGGGTAGGGTCACCGATGAGACGTATAGTTCTCTTCTGAATACAGTTCAGGATAGCGAGTGTAGAAGCGGCAGCAGCGCACCCCAGATGCGCGAGCAATATTCGAGGTTTGGTCTTATTTGTGTAGTATATAAGGTATAGAGATTAGCTGGTGAAAAGTATTTGCGAGCCCGGAAGAGGAAACCTAATTTCTTAGCAGCTGCTTCTGCAATTGATGTGACATGTTGGTGCCAATTGAGATTTCGATCCACAGAAATGCCAACAAGTGAAAAGGACTCATTACTTTGAATAACTTGGTTGTTTATTGTGATGGGTCTAGGGCTGGTGTATCTCTTATGAGAAAGAAAGCAAGACTGTAATTTGGTGGGGTTGAATTGTACAAGATTTCTACTTCCCCAGTCTAATATTTTTTGGAGATCCACTGAGACCGAACCCTCCATGAGTCTGCGATCCTCATCTAATTGGGCTAAAGAGACAGGCTTAGAATATTGTATATTTGAGTGGAGGGTGCTGTCGTCCGCGTAACTGTGAACTGGGTTGGATGTGCTAGAGAGGAGGTCATTGAGGTGGAGAAGAAACAAAGTAGGGGTTAAAGCTGAACCTTGAGGAACTCCTGCATTAATTGGATACAGTTTAGAGGAATGGCCATCCATGACAACAGAAATGCTCCGGTTGGAGAGGAAATTTGCTGTCCACGTACAGACTTTTGGTGGTAGGCCATAGGTCGGTAGTTTATTGAGTATCATGCCAGAATATTTTTGTTGAGCTGTGTAATGTAACCGTTTTTATAGTTTTTGTGTATTGCTATGATGTCGATCCTTATGGTGCTTTTAGCTTCTGAAAGGACATGAACTTCTTCTGCTTGGAAGCCTTCTCTTTGAGGGTACAAGCAAGTAGTCCCCTTACTTTATGATGGTGCCTGTTACAGAGCAGTTCACTATGGGTGCGGTACCTGAGTACTACTAGTACTGGATTCAGTAGTGTGAGTCGAATCAATCAGTGACTAGCTAACACTAATATGGATTCTGTGCAAGTAGTGAGGGCTAATTCTTTAAGTTGGGCATAACTTAACCCAAAGGGTTGCTTTTTCTGTGTTCTCAAGGGGCAGATACGATTAACTTAACTTAGAGCTTGAATTTGAACTTTGTGTTGTTAGGCTAGATGCATTAGAGCGTAACCAGTCTACGGTTCTAATTGTGGTGAGAATGCATCTAGCCTTACATGCTTTGTCCCCTATATTGGGATAGAAATGGGCCAGGGCTGACAATTTACTAAATTGTTAGTTGGTTGTATACAGTCTCTATTTTTAAACATTCTGTGTTACTTGAGTTGCCGTGACAACATACTACTTGGTTCCGTGCAACGAAGTGGAGGCACGTGTTTTGTTCGTACAGTCTATACTATGCCAATTTTTTTTTTGGGTTAGTTATAAATTGTTTTACTCAAATAACATATCAATAAACTAAATCACTGATCTTAAATTGTCATTCTATCTTCAGGCTCATTTCCCGAACTTTTAGCGTTTTGTTTACATTTGCTTTTTAAATAACAATTAATTTTTTAATTTCTTTTATAGACATTTTCATTGAGACGACTGGTTTTGCATTTACATTGCCCTTATTTAAATATTTGGGTGGTTGCAAAACAGGCTGTTACGTTCACTACCCAACAATTACTGTTCAAATGTTGAAACGAGTTTCAAGAAGACAGACACTTTATAACAACAGAGGATTCATTGCACGTAGTCCATTTTTATCTTATTTAAAGTTGGTTTATTATCGAGTATTCGCATGGGTAAGTTTTATTTTTACTAAGGTTTACTAAAATGTTTTGAATAATACAATTTGACCCCTTCATAATATTGACTGGTATAAATTATTCTGCATTTGAAAACATCCCGTTGTATATAAAGAATATAAAGCTTTGAGTAAATCTTGTTTATAGTAAAATGTTCAACTGTCTATAAACATTTTAGTGTAAGTATTGTAGTAATAAGCTTAAAATTTATAAATGATAAGCAAAACTTATTGCAGAAATTACATCTGATACACAAAGTGAAGAACCTGCTATAAAATAATTTTACAGTAATAGTAGTACTTTTAGTGAATTTTCTTTTTAAAAAATTCACTAATGAGGAGATCGTGACTTTCGAACTTTGAAAATTTAAATGAGCGTGAACTAAGCCCCTGGAACACATCTGGGGTCAGTTTCAATTTTTATATCTTTATATATATATATATATATATATATATATATATATATATATATATATATATATATATATATATATATATATATATATATATAACAGAGTGGTCCTCCGGGAGGTCCCACGATCGATTGCGTGAAAACTATCAATAGGAAAAACCTGAAAATTGGATATTACACTAAAGTCGTTGGGGGCCACAGGCTGAAAATATTTTCAAGATGGCGGCACTTCCGGTTATACCAGAAGTATATGTCGATTCGCTTATTTTAGATAGAACACCCTGTATATTATTGCAGTTTCGGATTCTACAATAAATTCTGAACACTTTTTTGTAAATAATATTCTATACCTATCATCAACCGTCCAGAAGATATTTAGACTTTAAGATAAAATTTGACATGTACGGCCAGTCATAAAGATACCAATATTTTTATAATAGGAACATATTTCGTTACGATTTTTAGAATTATCTTGAAAGATATTTCACTTCATCTATTTCCACATCGAGACTAACGATAGAGTATACAGAGTGTGCAAAAAAATCGAGAAATTGCAAAAATCTCGCGAATTTCAAATTGGAACCCCCTTTTTTATAACACTATCGTGTTAAGCTCAAAAAATCACTGATACTTTGTATGTAATTACCTATACCTAAATCAAACGGTTTTCATTTTATTTTGAAAAAACTCATTTCAAAGCCTGATATTTTGATAAATTTCCTACCATAAGCGTTAGCCATGGAAAATAAATTGCTGAGTGTGTTTCTATGGAAATTTTGACAGTTTGTTGATTAACTAGCTAATAATGGCATGGTTAAATTACACACACGAAGATTATTTACATTTTATTTACTATTTATGGACAATGTAATAAAGTAATTTCGCGAACGTGTGATACATTTGCTGATAGATATCCAGATAAACAGAAACCATCACGTAAAACCGTCAAACGAATATTAGACAATTTCGAAAACTGCGGATCTGTCAAGAAAAAGGTGCAGAGCGCTAAACCGGTTGTTGACAACAAACAAATTGAGACAGCAATTTTTAGGTATCTTGCCATATATCCTTATATAAAACCATCAAAGAGATAATAGAAAATTAAGAAAAAAACAATTCACACACAACATGGACTGAATAAAATGAAACAAAAATTAACGGCCTACCCGTTCAAATTGACGACCTCTGGCGTCAAGACATTTTTCACACCTACGTGTCAATCCCTCATGTGTGGCCCTTCTTATTGAATCCGGATCCAGTTCACGAAATGATTCTTGAACCCGCTGCATGCAATCTTCTTTAGTAGAAACTACAGTGTTGTAGATTTTATTTTTTATAGTACCCCATATAAAAAATCGAGAACAGATAAGTCAGGCGATTGTTGGCAATACATTGGTCAGCAAATAGAGATTGTAAAAGATTGTTAACCAGGTGACCATTATGAGGAGGGTCCCATCATGTTGGTAAAATATTTGCCTATATTCATTCGATGAAAAGTTGTCCAAATAAGTTACTTCCAAATGTTGCAAAATTTCCAAATAACGCTCACCTTCAAGTAAATAAATAGAGTTTACACAAAGTGTTTTATGAATTTCGGATTAATTCTCACCATTCAAATTATCGTCATATATTTCTAGGGCAACAACGCTGTCATTCCTTATAGCACAATAAACATTAAACTGCCAGCTTTCCTGAAAATGTCCTTCCCTAGAAGGATGAACATTGGTGTCACTCCAATAGTGAGAATTACGATGATTGAAAAGTCCATGCTTTAAAAAATTTTGCTTCATCCGTCCATATGATGTTATCTAAAAACAGCTCGTTTTCTTGGAATCGCATTAAAATAAATTCACAGAACTCCATCCTTCTTGAAAAATCAGTTTCCTTTAAATGTTGCACAACTGAATAAGCATCAGGATGTTTTCGTAAAATTCACAGAACGGAGGTTTTGGACAATCCTGACTACAGTGCTACTTGCCTCGTTGACTTTGTAGGGTATGCGGCAAAATATCCCAAAATTGCTGTCTCAATTTGTTCGTTGTCAACAACGGGTTTAGCCCTCTGCACCTTTTTCTTGACAGATCCGCAGTTTGTGAAATTGTCTACTATTCATTAGACGGTTTTACGTGACGGTTTTTGTTTATCTGGATATCTATCGGCAAATGTATCACATATTCGCGAAATTACTTTATTACATTCTCCATAAATAGTAAATAAATTTAAATAATCTTCGTGTGTGTAATTTAACCCTGCCATTATTAGCTAGTTAATCAACAAACTGTCAAAGTTTCCATAGAAGCACACTCGGCAATTTATTTTCCATGGCTTACGCTTATGGTAGGAAATTTATCAAAATATTAGGCTTTGAATTGAGTTTTTTCAAAATAAAATGAAAACCGTTTGATTTAGGTATAGGGGGTTCCAATTTGAAAATCGCGAGATTTTTGAAATTTCTCATTGCAAATTTCAAGAATTTTTTTGGACACTCTGTATACTCTATCGTTAGTCTCGATGTGGAAATAGATACAGTGAAATATCTTTCAAGATAATTCTAAAAATCGTAACGAAATATGTTCTTATTATAAAAATATTGGTATCTTTATGACTGGCCGTAAATGTCAAATTTTATCTTAAAGTCTAAATATTTTCTGGACGGTTGAAGTAACTTATTTGGACAACTTTTCATCGAATGAATATAGGCAAATATTTTACCAACATGATGGGACCCTCCTCATAATGGTCACCTGGTTAACAATCTTTTACAATCTCTATTTGCTGACCAATGTATTGCCAACAATCGCCTGACTTATCTGTTCTCGATTTTTTATATGGGGTACTATAAAAAATAAAATCTACAACACTGTAGTTTCTACTAAAGAAGATTGCATGCAGCGGGTTCAAGAATCATTTCGTGAACTGGATCCGGATTCAATAAGAAGGGCCACACATGAGGGATTGACACGTAGGTGTGAAAAATGTCTTGACGCCAGAGGTCGTCAATTTGAACGGGTAGGCCGTTAATTTTTGTTTCATTTTATTCAGTCCATGTTGTGTGTGAATTGTTTTTTTCTTAATTTTCTATTATCTCTTTGATGGTTTTATATAAGGATATATGGCAAGATACCTAAAAATTGCTGTCTCAATTTGTTTGTTGTCAACAACCGGTTTAGCGCTCTGCACCTTTTTCTTGACAGATCCGCAGTTTTCGAAATTGTCTAATATTCGTTTGACGGTTTTACGTGATGGTTTCTGTTTATCTGGATATCTATCAGCAAATGTATCACATGTTCGCGAAATTACTTTATTACATTGTCCATAAATAGTAAATAAAATGTAAATAATCTTCGTGTGTGTAATTTAACCATGCCATTATTAGCTAGTTAATCAACAAACTGTCAAAATTTCCATAGAAACACACTCAGCAATTTATTTTCCATGGCTAACGCTTATGGTAGGAAATTTATCAAAATATCAGGCTTTGAAATGAGTTTTTCAAAATAAAATGAAAACCGTTTGATTTAGGTATAGGTAATTACATACAAAGTATCAGTGATTTTTTGAGCTTAACACGATAGTGTTATAAAAAAGGGGGTTCCAATTTGAAATTCGCGAGATTTTTGCAATTTCTCGATTTTTTTGCACACTCTGTATACTCTATCGTTAGTCTCGATGTGGAAATAGATGAAGTGAAATATCTTTCACGATAATTCTAAAAATCGTAACGAAATATGTTCCTATTATAAAAATATTGGTATCTTTATGACTGGCCGTACATGTCAAATTTTATCTTAAAGTCTAAATATCTTCTGGACGGTTGATGATAGGTATAGAATATTATTTACAAAAAAGTGTTCAGAATTTATTGTAGAATCTGAAACTGCAATAAAATACAGAGTGTTCCATTTAGAATAAGCGAATCGTCATCTACTTCCGGTATAACCGTAAGTGCCGCCATCTTGAAAATATTTTTAACCTGTGGCCCCCAACGACTTTAGTGTAATATCCAATTTTCAGGTTTTTCCTATTGATAGTTTTCACGCAATCGATCGTGGGACCTCCCGGAGGACCACTCTGTTATATATATATATATATATATATATATATATATATATATATATATATATATATATATATATATATATATATATATATATATATATGAGACATGCTTGGTTCTCGGGTTAAACCGCGTCCAGAATTTATGGAAACTCGACGTTTCGGCTCCTGTTTTGGAGCCATTTTCAAGAGGTAAAGGAAATATGTAAGGACACTCTAAGGCCTCAATCTGCCTACTCCTTAGAGTGATGGACAAAGGTGGGTAAAGGAAATATGTAAGGACACTCTAAGGCCTCAATCTGCCTACTCCTTAGAGTGGTGGACAAATGTGGGTAAAGGAAATATGTAAGGACACTCTAAGGCCTCAATCTGTCTACTCCTTAGAGTGATGGACAAAGGTGGGTAAAGGAAATATGTAAGGACACTCTAAGGCCTCAATCTGCCTACTCCTTAGAGTGGTGGACAAAGGTAGGTAAAGGAAATATGTAAGGACACTCTAAGGCCTCAATCTGCCTACTCCTTAGAGTGGTGGATAAAGGTAGGTTGGGTTGTTGTAGCTCGATTACGGGGCCTCAATCTGCCTACTCCCCAAATCTCGCTGGAGATCGTCTGTGAGGTCTCAGTGTGTTCAACCCTAGGCCTCAGAGAGATCTGAGGTGTTCAACCCTAGGCCTCAGAGAGATCTGAGGCCTAGGGTTGAACACACTGAGACCTCACAGACGATCTCCAGCGAGATTTGGGGAGTAGGCAGATTGAGGCCCCGTAATCGAGCTACAACAACCCAACCTACCTTTATCCACCACTCTAAGGAGTAGGCAGATTGAGGCCTTAGAGTGTCCTTACATATTTCCTTTACCTACCTTTGTCCACCACTCTAAGGAGTAGGCAGATTGAGGCCTTAGAGTGTCCTTACATATTTCCTTTACCCACCTTTGTCCATCACTCTAAGGAGTAGGCAGATTGAGGCCTTAGAGTGTCCTTACATATTTCCTTTACCCACATTTGTCCACCACTCTAAGGAGTAGGCAGATTGAGGCCTTAGAGTGTCCTTACATATTTCCTTTACCCACCTTTGTCCATCACTCTAAGGAGTAGGCAGATTGAGGCCTTAGAGTGTCCTTACATATTTCCTTTACCTCTTGAAAATGGCTCCAAAACAGGAGCCTAAACGTCGAGTTTCCATAAATTCTGGACGCGGTTTAACCCGAGAACCAAGCATGTCTCACATTAAAGACCGCGGAAATCTTTCTGTATATATATATATATATATATATATATATATATATATATATATATATATATATATATATATATATATATATATATATACATATACACACACAGTCTGATTCACGTAGCCCATTCGTTAGAACATTTTTGATTTCCCGAAATCGTATTATGAAATATGACAGCCGGCCAGAATCTACTGCTGCAAGTCAAAATGAAATATTTACAAAATGGGGGCACTTCCGGAAATCGGCGCCATCTTTGTACGAAATTTGGTACGCGTGTTTGTATTATAAAGGGTGAACCATGTACCAAAATTTAGGTATCTAAGTTTAAAGACAAAAAAGTTATGGGCAGTTAAAGAAAATATTTTGGAGTTTTCAACGTCAAAATTGTCAATATTTAGGCAAAGAACCTGAAACAAATAGTGATTATGAAAAGAAAATGTTGCAAGAAGAGTGTTCTGCGAACCCCTAAGTTTCAGCTTCAACCATCATTGTCCTTCATTTTACTTATTCTCGGAAACATTTAAAGTTTATTTTTGAAAATTTTTTCTACATTTTCAAACAATAATTAATTTTTATAAAATATGGTACATTGTTTCTACTATGTAGGTTATACCGGTGACCAGATTGATGCCTACTTGCATTAGAGAGACATATTGGCTATTAACCAGATTTTTACTCTTCATAGACTCACTGGGCAGTTCTCCCAATTTATAACATTCAACAGAATCAATTAATTGAACTGTAAATAAAATTTCGTTGCTATGCTAACATATTTTGACCCAATTTTTTTTTAAATGATGCTAGAAATTGAATCATAACTTCCACATAGCTGTGATAATTTACTCCCCCCCGAAACACATTGTCAGGAAATGAATTTACGGTCCATGGCTTGACCACAAAGAAAATATTTGTATTCCTGTACCCATAAACTTCTGAAACGATAAACGAGATCTGGCTATGAAATAATGATACTGCACGCGCTGAAGGCTTTCTAGATGGGTGGGGGGGTAACGAATGCAGCGTTGGATATCTGGAAATATCTACTATTCCAGTACGAAAACACGTTTTAGTGGCTGTAGTAGTATGGTTTCTATAGAGGTTATAAACAAACATGTTTTTTTCTCGTCCCAATAACAATATGTGACGAGAAACACGAGCAATGAATCAATGTGAAATTTCTCGTAAAATTTCAAAAACTCCGACTGGGTGCTATAAGTTGTTGCAAGAGGCCTATGGTCAGAATTCTTTATCTCGTGCGCATGTTTTTGAATGGTATAAACAGTTTTCTGAAGGCTGAGAGAGCACAGAAGATGACCAACGCCCAGGTCAACCTGTCTCTGTTTCAACTCCGCAGACAGTGACCAAAATCAAAGAAATTGCGCGCGGAGATCGTCGTATGAGCGTTCGGATGATTGCTGAGACTGTAAACGCGATAAAGAACCTGTCAGAAAAATTTTACATAAATTGAACATGAAGAAAGTCTGTGCAAAGTTGGTTCCAACAAATTTGACCCCTGACCAAAAGCTCGTCCGTCAACAGATCTGCTCTGATTTTCTTGAGGGGTTAGATGAAGAGCCTGAATTGATGGAAAACATCTTCACTTGCGATGAAACCTGGATATTCCAATATGATGTTGAAACTAAGCGGCAATCCATGCACTGGAAAACTCCTGCATCGCCAAGAATGGAAAAAGCAAGGATGTCGAAATCAAAATTTAAAGCCATGCTAATCGTTTTTATTGACATCAACGGCATCGTGATGACTGAATGGGTTCCAGAGGTTCAAACTGTAAACCAAACTTACTATTTGAAAGTTTTGGCAACGCTGCGAGAGCGAGTTCGTAAGAAACGGCCGGGGTAGAGAAAAAACAAGTTGGGGATCTTGCACCGAGACAACGCACCAGCCCATAACGCGCTCTCTGTAAAGAGTTATTTAGCCGCTAGAGGCACTCCAGTGCTCGAGTGCCTGATTTAGCGCCCTGTGACTTTTCCTGTTTCTGAAGATCAGGTCTGCCTTAAAAGGAACCCAGTTCAAGTCGATGGAAGAGGTGAAGCGAAAATCGGCGGAGCTCCTAAATGCTCTTACAAAAGAAGACTTTGCTTTGACTAATGGAAAAACTAATAGAACGGTGTGTCGCGAGGGGAGGGGAGTACATTGAAGGGGAGCATTCGATTGTAGAATCATTCTCAAAATAAAACTCTTCTATAAGCAGTCTCGTTTTTAATAGCCAGACCTCGTATTACTCGATTTTTAATAGTAAAGTGTCAGTTTCTCCAATGAACCCACTATTTCTCTCATATTTTCTGAAGCAACCTTACTCACCAATAATCCAGACTTCAGGTTGTGAACAGCTACCTATGCACCAAATTTCATGTCGATTGCTTAATCACAAAACCATTTAATATTTCACCTCTACATGATCAATCCCTACTTGAATTTTATGGAAAATATAAAGTTGACCTTTAAAGTCATGGCCAAGATCAAATCCAAGGTCACCATCATATAGCCAGGAAAAAATCCTTGTCAGGAACTTTTTTTTCCACGACTTGAACTCTCGGCTTTAGTCTGCTATTCTGTTACTTTTGTAACACCACACAAGTGATAAATTCAAGCCATCACCACAGCTAATTTCATGGTGAAATGTGAATGTCTCGATGAAAAAATAAGAGGAGGAGCTAAACTCTATGTACAATAATAATATAATGTAATATTCTTCCAAAACTAAATTCATATTCACTGCCTCACATTCAATGCCTACTTCAATTTCAACACAGAATATTAGATTAGTAATGAAATTGAGCGTTTTCTAATACACAAACCCTGAAACGTTATTTGTTTATTTCTTTATGTATTTATTCATTCATAAACTTTACAAGGCAGACACAGCTACATAAGTTTCGTCCGTATAGGTAGTAAAAGATAAAAAACCAGACAAAAAACTAGACAGATAAGCAGGTGAATGTAAAAACCTATGCCTAACCTCTTAACACTAATAGAATCGTGAGCAATATCAATACTAAAACATACATAAAACATCATATCCTACACAGTACACTTTAATAAATACAGAATCACACAAAGACAAGCTGACTCCCTCAGCTAAATACTTATAAATAATTTCACAACTAAAAATCCAAGAATTTTCATGGCCAAAGTGTAGGAAAAAGTTCCTGGAGTGAATAAAAACTGTAATTGAGCAATAATGCCTTTAGTTTTTTCTGAAATGCTGGGCTTGTGGAGGTATCTCTAACGGTATGTAGGATATAATTAATATCCTAATTGAAAGTACGTAACTGCTATTTGCTATATGGGTCCGAGTGTGTGGAGGCAAGCGAATAAATGACATTAATCTTAAGTTATGGTCTTGGGTAACATCGGCTGTCGTTGTATACTGACTGATATTATCCTTGACAAATATGGCACAATCGAGGATGTAAATGGAAACTGTCGTGGGCAGCCCCAAATTTGTAAACAAATCCCTACACGAGTGACCATTCCTTTTAAACATGATAGTTTGAATGATTCTTTTCTGTATAATTAGAATTTCATTCATTCTTTTGTTACTGCCCCATGAAACTACCCCATAAGAAAGCATGGAGGCAACCTGTGAATGGTAGTATGACAATAAAATATGTCTGTTGACATGGTATCTGAATTTCCATAAAACAAAACAACTTGTATTCACTTTCTTAAGTAGAATATCAACAAAAATCACAAATAGCACCAATGTGTGTAATTCCTGCATGTGAATTTCTCGTCAGCAGATTCACTTATAGAACTCAATTTTTATACATATTAGTTAATGTATATAATACATTAGGTGCTTCTGATTGTAATTATTTGTGTACAATAAAAAAACACACTTAAGCGAATAATAAATAAAATTGTCTACAAAATAATTAAATAATTCTGTAGACAGGTTAAATAAACTTTAAGATAACTAACCTGTTGCATATCAGCCCTTTTTCTAAAACTTCGATCATGTTTAGCTGTTGACAAAATATCACAAACACTGTTTAGTCTACCCACTAACACTAATAAAGTTGTAAAGAATAATTTTCACTTGTATATTAAAATTCCCAAACAACACAGATAATATGTAAAATGAAATTGAAAAAGTCGAAGACGCAGCAAGTGCGTTATGGTAGTGAATTTTCATAAAAATGATCTGGCACAAAATATTTAATTATAACTTTTTTTTCTTGTAACATTGAAATCTAAATTTTGGTGTATAGTTTACTTTTTATATCGTAAACCTACCTACCAAATTTGGTTATCATAGATTTTTAATTTTTTCAAATGAAAACTCAAAATTTTTCCCGAAAAGCTCGTCCGATTTTTCTGATTAACGAACTTATCAAAGACATTTACAAAAGGAAGGTACGCGCCAAATATTATCAAAATCGGCCTATTATTCTTCGAGATAAAAATTTGTTTCGAATGAAAACTCAAAATTTTCCCGGAAAACCTCGTCCGATTTTCCTGACTAACAAACTTATCAAGGCCATTTACAAAAGGAAGGTACATGCCAAATTTTAATAAAATCGGCTCATTACTTTTTGAGATAAGAATTTTTTTCGAATGAAAACTCAAAATTTTCCCGGAAAACCTCGTCCGATTTTCCTGACTAACGAACTTATTCAAGCTATTGACAAAAGAAACGTACATGCCAAATTTTATCAAAATCGGCCCATTATTTTTTGAGTTATCGGTGTGATACATATATATATATATATATATATATATATATATATATATATATATATATATATATATATATATATAAATATATATATAAATATATATATATATATATATATATATATATAAACATATAAAAATTGAAACTGACCCCGGATATGGGTTCTAGGGGTCCTAGTTCGCGCTCATTTGCAAAAAAAATTTTCTAAATTCAAAAGTCGGGATCTCCCCATTAGTGAATTTTTTTCTACGAAAATTCACTAAAAAGATAAACGATAATAATGCATGTCAACTAATAAAACTGTTAGAGCGTGTAATTGACCTGCGCAATGATATCAAATGTTCCATTGTTAGGGTAACAACACAACCACTAAGACATACTAGATTTCATATATAAACCAGTTTTTATCATTGTTAATAAAAAACTGTCTCATATTAAAAATAAATGCTTCAAATTTGAATGGCTCAATTTTCTGTGAACCTAAAAAGCTGAATTTTGGAACGTCTTTCCCAAGGCAATATGTCCACCAAATTTCATCAAAATAACTTTGCAATTTTCGGAGATAAAAATTTTTTTTGAAAGAAAGCTAACAATTTTCCCGGAAAACCTTGTCCGATTTTCCATCCAAGCTATTAATAAAAGAAAAGCACTTGCCGAGTGTCATCAAAATCGGTTAATTGCTTTTTGAGTTATTGGTTATATATATATATATATATATATATATATATATATATATATATATATATATATATATATATATATATATATATATATTGAAACTGACCCCGGATGTGGGTTTAGGGGTCCTAGTTCGCGCTCATTTGAAAAAAATTGCAAAGTCTCACCATCGATACCTCTCTATTAGTGAATTTTTTTTTAAAATAAAAATTCACCAAAAGTATACTACATACCAACACTTTTAGGACCTATACTTACGTCAAAAGGAAAAAAAGTTATAGGCATTTAGATAAAAAAACGTGGGGCGCCAGTGATGACCAGCGAAAGGCACAAAACCAGAATATTTTGTTTGGATAACAAAATCTCTTGTACATTACAGACAAAAATTTCGTTTTTTAGCACAAAAGAGTAAATAATACCAGAACAATTACTTTGAAAATGTTATATTTTTTCTTTTTAAAACTCATTGATTGTTGTTGTCCTTACTTGGTGAAACTTGTCCATACTACATACAGACTTGGAGACTACGTCAAAGTCGTGATTTGAAACAAATTGGCAACTTTTAGGCAAACAACCTAAACCGAATATGGGTTATGTAGAGAAAATGTTGCAAGAAGTGTTTTACAAAACCTAAAGTTTCAATTCATTGATTGTTGTTGCCCTTACTTGGTGAGACTGGTCCATACTACATACAGGCTTGGAGACTACTTCTCCGGCGTCACTGATGGGTTTCGTTTTTGTAGGTGAAGGATGTAGACAGCGCGTAAGTTAACTGGAGCAAGTGGCCCTTCTGAATTCTAGATGTTCTTAAATGGTTCTGTAACTAGTTTCTCGCTGCTTGACAGCATGCTCAGACAGATAAAAATTGAATCAACACGAAATCATGACAACTATCAATAAAGATCTGTTGCTATGTTATGATGTTTTGATCAAAAAATTCTTCAAAATTGAAAATAAAATATGAAACACAAATGACGGATGAGGCTTTTAAAACGTCTACATGATGTATGTCAATATTTAACATAAAAATAGAACTAAACTATAACAGTAATAAAGCAGACTCCATACAATGAAAATATAGACATACATCAACTCATTATCTTATTACAACTTTTTTGAAAAAATAGTTAGATTTATTTAATTATGAAGAAGAATATCCAAGAAAGGGGAATTCATGAAATCAGTTTGCTCATTTAAAATAAGGTAGCTATTGTCGTGTGTTAGCTTTTAGACTTCTAAAGCTTCAGAAAAGTCTAGTTTATGCTTGTCATTACAAAAATGTTGTGGTTGTATGCACTTATTTACTGTAGGTCTATGTTCAGTATCAATAATATGTTTTGCAAATGTAGATTTGTCAACATGGTTATTTCTAAATGCAGAAATATGTTCTTTGTATCGGGTATTGAAATTTCTAGAAGTTTGACCTATGTAGATTGCATTACAATGTGTACAAGCTAATTTATAAACTCCAGCTTTTGTCAAGAAACAAGATTTTTCTTTCACATTAAATAACAAATCACGCGTCGTATAGTAATATTTAAAAGCTACCTTTGTATTTGTACGGGTATTTAAAATTTGTGCAATGTTTTCTGAAATGGTTCCAAAATAAGTTATCGAAACATACCTGTTGTCTTTTTCCTCTCTAATATTTGGATAAATTTAATTAATCGCTAATTTGTATTCTTTTCTGTCAATCATTTTATCTATTATTTTGACAGAGTAGCCATAATTAAATGCGATTTGCTTAATTATCGGAATTTGTTTTCCAAAATTGTTTTGGGACATATATTGGAAATGCACGACGTATCATAGAATCATAGAAATAATAGGCTGACAGCTTTTGTGAAAAAGTGTGACATGAATCATATGGTATGGTTGTGTCAGTGTAAGTTGGTTTCCGATATATTGAAAAGTCAAATTAATTAGTTTCTAACTTTCTAATCGTTAAGTCTAAAAAAATTTATGCAACTATTAGCTTCTTCTTCTAAAGTAAACTTAATATTTGTGTGAAGGTTATTAATAAAATTTGAAAATTCATTTAATTCTGTATGGCTACTTTAAAAACATGCTAAAATATCATCTTTCTATCTGTACCAAAAGACAATATTATGCGAAAGTTCTGATGTTAAAATTTGGTTTTCTAAGTGTTCCATAAATATGTTGACTAATAAAGGAGGCAACAGACTAATCATAGGTGGGCCTTCATTTTGCATATAATATTGCACGACAAAAGCTACTGTGTTTTAAATGAGCAAACTGATTTAATGAATTCCACTTTCTTGGATATTCTTCTTCATAATGAAATAAATCAAACAAAATAAATCTAACTATTTTTTCAAAAAAGTTGTACTAAGATAATGAGTTGATGTAGGTCGATATTTTCATTGTATAGAGTCTGCTTTATTACTGTTATTGTTTAGTTATTTTATTGTTGCAGCTGTTATTATAGTTGTTACTGTTATAGTTTAGTTCTATTTTTATGTTAAATATTGACATACATGACGTAGAAGTTCTGAAAGCCTCATCAGTCATTTGTGTTTCATTTTATTATTTATATATGCAGTTTCGAACCGTCCTGGTTCATCATCAGCACATCATGCAGTCCACGCAAACCAATAAGAAATCACAAACGTACAGCAAACAAATAAAGTGTATATTTAAAAGTGATTACAGTGTAGTGCAATATTCATAATATATATATATATATATATATATATATATATATATATATATATATATATATATATATATATATATATATATATATATATATATATTGAAACTGACCCTGGATATGGGTTCTAGGGGTACTAGTTCGCGCTCATTTGAAAAATTTTTGCAAAGTCTCTCTATCGATACCTCTCTATTAGTGAATTTTTTAAATTAAAAATTTACTAAAAATGAAGGGCTCGCCTCTTTTTTCCCCGAAAATGTATTATTAAAAAAACATACTTACTAAACTAACTAACTTAATAATTATTAACTACTTACCAAGTTTACCTTCTAGTTAGTTATAGGTTATAGTAGTTAAAAAGTCATTTCCTTTGATAATTACTAACACAAAACACAAATCACAATTGTGTCAATACTCAGCATTCACTTTAGTTTATAAGTTATAACATAACAGACCTATACTCATTCCTTAAACGAAAAATCCATACGTCTATTTTTGATAGCCACAAACTGTTCTAAAACTCTTTCATCAAAGTTCGGTATTTCAAATACAAAGTCCCTGTTTATTGCTAATATTGCTAGCGCATTAAGTCGATCATTCGACATAGAATTTCTAAGGAAGGTCTTTACTCGTTTTACACACGCTCTGCGAAAAGTCCACTGCAAACTGCAAATGTGGAATTTTACAGCGCACAACCAGATTGCTTATTCAGTCGTTTTCGACGAAGATCGGTACTCATTTCGCATTGAAGTATCGCATTTTCTCAGAGCGCCGTAAAATACACACCGCCGCGCGACTGATGTATATGGATATGGATGTATATAACGTCTGCAACTATTAACACTATACTTATTCTGATTCTGTATTAATGGCTGCCGACTCTGCAATCCTCGATATACTAATTTTGTTTGTTGAATGCAGGAGGTAAAAAGTAAATAAAAATTTATTTAAATATAGCATAGCAAAAATATTATTTTTTCCACGGCAGGCGGCAGTGCGCGCGCACGGGCGCACTTATTGAGGAGCCGCCCCTGTGTCAAGAGCAGCGAAACCGGTTAGAGAAACATTGAAGAACATCTAGAATTCAGAAGGTTCTCTTGTTCCAGTTAGCTTATGTGCTGGCTACGTCCTTCACTTACAGAAACCAAACCCAACAATGAAGCCAAAGAAGTAGTCTCCAAGCCTTAAGTTTCAGCTTCAACCGTCATTGTCCTTCATTTTACTCAAATATTTGCATATAATTGATTTGAAATAGACCTTTTCTCTGATACTTTAGCAGTAGTTTTAGTTACAGTGGCTATATAAAGATAGTTGGCCATGTGTTCTTGGCGGTTATGCTTTTTTTTTTTTTTTTTTTTTTTTTTTTTTTTTTTTTTTTTTTTTTTTGGTGCAGACCCTTATGGGAGAAATAGGGAAATCCAAACATTTATGTATTAATCGATCCATAAAGGGAAAAAATTGGACAGGGGTCACAAGTAATAAGGATGAAGAAATGACTTATGTGTTACTTCATTGTCGGAGTGTCTTTTTTAATTAGTAAATGTAAATTAAAATATCATTCTCGATTCCCGCAAAATTTCAAATCGACTGTAATGTCAATTGTCATATTAGTTTGAGAGTTTACATTATCTTCAAAGTAATTATTAAAAGGAATCCTGACAGAATTCTTGCAAATTGTGCGGAGAAATGTATGCAATTGTGAATATTTCACAGAATATTGGCGATATGAACATTGTTTAAAAATTTGTTGTGGTCGTTTTTGAGCATAGAATCATTTATCAGCGCTTTGATTGCCCTGTTTCTCCTATAAGGCTCTGAACAAATAAAAGTGAAATATGGGGATGCTGATCCACGTGATCGTTGACCCATCAACACTCTGACGAATGTATGACCCCACTGTCCCTATACAATGTAGTTTTAGTTATAGAGTTTGTGGTTTAATAGACTATAATTGTTGGCGAATTCTCTTAGAAAATATTCTCAAATGGGGAGACCTCGACTTTTGTATTTTTTTTAAATGTCTTCAAATGAGTGTGAACTAGGCCCCCTAACACCCATATCTTCGGTTAGTTTCAGTTTTTATCTGTCATTACTTATAGGTGTGTTCTTGTTGTAATTAGTATACCGACAAGCTCTAATTAGAGCGAAACCAGTCTGTGGTTCTAATTATAGTGAGAATACATCTAGCCTTACATATGATGTGCCTATATTAGGGGAGAAATAGGCCAGG
This sequence comes from Tillus elongatus, assembly GCA_964006375.1. Taxonomy (NCBI): domain Eukaryota; kingdom Metazoa; phylum Arthropoda; class Insecta; order Coleoptera; family Cleridae; genus Tillus; species Tillus elongatus. Next base: position 54,576,261 of record OZ023270.1, read on the forward strand.
GCTGACAATTTACAAAATTGTTAGTTGGTTGTACACAGTCTCTATATTATAACATTTTGCGTTATTTGGAGCTGTCGTGACAGCATACTACCTGGTTCCGCACCGAGATGGCGACCCTGTCGTACATCTCATAATGTTCTGGGAGGCTGGCTACCATAGCCGTATTACTTTATAGGTGTGTTCTTGCTGTAATTAGTATACCGTACTGACGAGCTCTAGGCTCAGGCAAAACAGAAACTGACCCTGTATCCTATATTTCTTTAAGGAACAATTAATAACAACTAAACAGATAAACATTATGAATGACATTATTGATGCTAAACAATACCAGCTTTCAGGCAATCTACCATCATCATGTTAAAACCAATGATGAAGACAAGTTTGTTTCTACCACACAAGAAAATAATAGGTCTGGATGCAGCAAGCTTGTTATGGTAGCGAATTTTCATAAAAATATTTCACACCAAAATAAACCGTTAACAAATTTTTTTTTTCAAAACAAATTGTATCTTCGAAAATCATGAGGTTGATTTGATTAAATTTGGTACACAAGTTGCCTTTATAAGACTTCGTTAAATACCGAAATTGAAGTTCCTAGGTTAATAGAAAATTAGGTAATTACAATATAAAAAAATAATTATGAAAATGTGTTACCATAACGCACTTCCTGCGTGTGGACTTTTAATACAGCTTACATATGATTTATATGTTTATCGATTTATTAAGTAAAGAGGTTTTTTTAAAATTTATTTTGTGAAATGAAAACATAGTAGATACCTAAATTACAAGCTATATATTTTAATTTGCTGCCAAAACATCACAGAAAGGGGTTTGTTTCAAAAGAATTTTCTGCAAATATTTGAGTCAAATGAAAAACAATGGACGCTGAAACAGAAATTTGAGATCTTGCAAAACAAACTAAAATAAGTTTTTTTAAATGACAACCATATTTTTTTGCTGTTTCTCCATAGACCTGCTTACTACTTAAATGATGATGAAAAAAAGTGGTACCTGTCATAACAATTTCTTCGAAAAAAATTTCATTATTTACTAAAAAAATGGAAACATAAATTTAATAAGAAATATTTTTCATCATTTTTATTTAGAACGAGTTTTCTTTAGAATAATAAGGTTTTCCTTCACTTTTCTAAAGTAATGAACACTTGATTTTGTGATTTTTGATACGTTGTCATGTAACTATTTGACAAATGGAACACAAAGTTAAGTCAAAATTAACAACACTCGTGATGATTGATTATTTGCTGTTATCAGTATTTAGTTATCAGACTTTTATCGCAGCATGGATTTGGAATCCAGTGAATAAAGACAATAATACTTAATAAAACTTAATTTCAATTATTACCTGCCGTTTAAATGAATTAATAGTCTTAGTGGTGTAAGCATAAAAGTGTTAAAAGTAATCAATCCTAATTCGAATTTAACAAAAATGGTAAGCTTAACGAAAGGGAAAGAATACAGATATTAATGATGATTGGATATGGCGACAGGCTTAGAAGTCATCAGGAAGCATGCGAGTTATTTAACCAACAACATCCTGATAGACCAGTTGCAAGATGTGCAGTAAATAAATTGGTTGCCAAGTTCACAGAAACTGGATCTGTAAAAGATTTGCCTCGACAACGTCGACCTCGAGACAGTGAAGAAGTCAGATTGGATATATTGCTTGAATCTGAAAAAATCCTCACCATTCTACAAGGCAACTAGCCCTAAATATCAACGTGAACCAGTCTTTAGTGGTTAAACTATTCAAAGAAGAGAAGCATCATCCTTACAAACTGCAATTGATACACAATTTAAACGATGATGATGTAGACCGCCGTTTACAGTTTTGTGAACACTTAATGTTACGCTGCGATGAAGATCCCAGTTTTCCTAATAATATTCTCTTTTCTGATGAAGCCACTTTTTGCCTGAATGAGACAGTAAATCGTCACAGCTTAAGATATTGGTCATGGGAAAATCCTCATTGGATTCAAGACTCCCACAATCAAGGCCATGGCAAAGTGAATGTATGCTTGAGAATAAGCGTACAGCGTTTCATAGCCTTACTTTTTTCAAGGAAATCTTACAACAGCATGTTACTTAAATTTCTTGTGATTGGATTTAGTGCCAGCTCTGGCAATAATTTTTCCAAAGCAAGACGGATCGCCTCCTCACTTTGATGCAGACGTCCGTCAATATCTAGATGCCACATTTCCTAAAAAATTGATAGCGGTCAACGAGCAATTTAGTATAATAATAATAAGTTTATTTCAATATAGGAAATCCTAATACATACAAACAAATTAACATTTAATCATACATGTGCTCTCAACATCAACAACCGAAAAATTTTCTCCTAAATAAACCCAATGTACCACAATTTCTCAAATCATCAGGTAACCTGTTAAACTCGCTGATACCTCTAAAAAACACTTACTTCATTGCTCCGCCTGTATAGGTTCTATATATGTGTAGACCATCAGCACCACTTGTATTATATTGGTGAATGTCTCTGTTAAAAAACAGAAATGAATCAGAATAGGCTGGCAACAGATTCTTTGCAAGTTTAAAAACAAATATCATCGTTAAATAGTACAGTCTATCTGCAACGCATTGCCAGTTCAAATTCGCTAGCATCAACTTTATAGGTGTATATCTGCTCACTTTTAAGACAATTCGCATTCCACGATTCTGCAGTTTCTGTAACACATTCAGAGAGTTCAGATCCATCACGTGAAGCAAGGTAGCACAGTAATCAAAATGAGGTTGTAACAGTGTGCGATACACTGTGATACTAGCATACACTGACAAATTGTGACTGAGTCTGCTGAACAAAAATAATGTTTTCCTTATTTTCGTGCTTATGTACTCAGAGTGACTCTTAAAGCTAAGTGCCTCATCCAAAACAAAACCCAAATATTTCATTTCTTTTACAAATTCTATCCTCTTGTTTTCAATCATCAAAGTTACATTATTACAATCTATCATCTTCAGCCTATACTTACTACCCAGTAACATAGCTTTTGTTTTGTCCGCATTCAACGCCAGTCTGTTCACATGCAGGTATGCAGCAAACCTATAAAGAACTTCATTCATCCTTGTAACCATATTTGCAGCATTGTCTCCAGTACAGGCCATCAATGTGTCATCAGCAAACAAACTAATATATTCAAAATATCCACTGAAATTAATATCATTCATGTAAATGATAAAAAGTAGGGGTCCAAGTATACTCCCCTGAGGAACTCCAGTGCAGCACACCACCTCATCTGATATTTCTTTCTCTAATCTGGTCCTCTGTGTCCTGCCCGTCAAGTATTGCCTCAGCCATCCTAACACATTTCCACCAATACCATAATATGCCAGCTTCCGCAAAAGAATATCCCTGTCGATTGTTTCGAAAGCTCTCTTAAGATCAACAAACACAGCTAGTACATATTTCCCTTGATCTATTGCTTCCTTCCAGTTAGAAATCGTCAGCTGCAAAGCAGTCTCGCAAGAATGATGCTTTCTAAACCCAGACTGATAACCAACAAACAGTGGCCACCGCATCCCCAGGCTTGACTCGCTTGGATTTTCTGTGAGGTTATTAAAAATCGAAAGTTTATTTCAACAGACCAAATAATTTAGAGGAGCTACAGCAAAGAATTCACGGTGAAGTGGAGCAAATTACTCCTGGCTTTTTTGAGCGCAGTGTACAAAGTGTTTACACTCACATTGGTCAATGCCAAATGGTAGGTGGAGAACAATTTTAACATCTTCGCTATTTTTTTTTTACCTTAGTTCAATAATGTTTTCCATTAAACGTATGTTTCAATTTTTTAAAGTAAATAGTGCTATTTTTTTTTCAAAAAAAAAAAAAGTTATGTAAGGTACCAATTTTTTTCCATCATTTACGTATTAAGCAGGTCTATGGAGAAACAGCCAAAAAAATATGGATGTCATTTAAAAAACTTATGATGACGTCACCATTCAGAAATAGGTGACGTTATAAATGTAATTTTTACGTCACAAGTTGGCAATTGAAAAGATAAAGTTGACGTAAATTTGAGTGTTTTTCGTGAAAAAAATTAAATATGGGATTTATGAATTATGTTCCAAACTTAATGTATATGCACATATATGTATTTATAATAGTAATATAGTATAATGTTTATTGTGATCCTTAACCCGTTCACTGCTCACGCGTGTTTGTAGGAACACCCGCCGGGCTAAGAGTTGATTTTTTCTCACGTGTCTTCAGAATTACCAAATGGCACCACAAAGTGTATTTGGCCAAACAAGTGCAAAATATACTAAAACACGTGATGACGCAAAATCTCGTCACGACCATTACGCAATGAACTTTTCGTGAAATGCTCATGACTCGATTTCACGTCATGTGTGTGTCTCTTCAAAAGTAATTATATTGATTACAAAACAAATACAAAATATCACATGTAAATGAAAAAAATATTTGTATTACTTCAATACACAAAAAAACCCAAATAGAATATGCAAAATAAGAAAACAAGAATAATAATTGAATAAAATTGTTTTTCTTATAAATGTAAGAAAACGAACAAAACATGTGTAAATAAAAATAACAAACTTTCTTTGGCGCACAAAATAAACAAAATTAAATAAAATAAGGTAACTTATTTATTACAGGTCCGAATGCCATTCGTCGAAACAGTTTCCATCCAAACACAAAGATGGCTTCTAAGGGCATGCTGTGCAAAAGTAAATTGTGTCTTTTCGCACTTTATTTTTATAACAATTTTGGCATCTTCTGCACGGCCGATGTTTGGAATTAGGCGTTATAGGATTTTTTTCCGCCCTGTGCTGGAATGAAATAGGTCTTTCTGGTGGAACTTCCTTTGGTGGTACAAGTTTTTCAATCACTCGCAGTCCGAAATCATACAACGAAACTAGACTTCTTTCATATTTCTTATACAAAAAGTATGAGTTCAAAAGCAGCAATTGCAGAACGTGAGTGGCAATTTTTTTGTACCATCGAAACGATTTCCTAGAGCATGAGTAATAAAACAACATTTGATCCTGCTTGTCAACGCCACCCATGTTTTTATTATACCTATATATGGCTTCCGGTTTCTGCTATTCTTGGTCCCTTTTGTTTCTGTATTGGACGAAATCATGAGAAAATTCAGTGGAAATGTACGATACATCGCGCTTGTCACGCCACTTTCCTACCATTACATCATTGGAGTAGCGAGCAATATTGTCGCCCACCTTCAGCTTTGCATTTTTTACCTCAAGAGGATTGTCTTTTCGGTCAAGCCGTAGAGTTCCAGTGCAGTAGGTCGCTCTTTCTAATAGTTGGTGAGCCAAAGAATAATTGTTGTAGAAGTTGTCCATGAATAAAGAGTGCCCTGCTTCTAACCTTTCTTCCATTAGATGGAGAATTACATTGGCAGCATGGCCTTTGCCACCAAAATCATCTAGCACACCAGTATAAATGGTGAACTTCAGAATAGTTCCATCTGGCTTGGTCAACATGTACAGCTTCACTCTGTACTTATGGCGCTTATTTTTTATATACTGTCTAAAAACCAATCTCCCGCGCCATAAGACCATGGATTCATCGAGAGAAAGATTTTGGTTTGGGGAATAGACATCCACCATTTTATTATTGAAGTAATCTATCACAGGTCGAATTTTGAATAGCCTGTCTTGGGGTTTTGGTTCATTTTGTTTTGGGTTTTCTGCAAAATGCAAGCATCGCATAATGATCATAAAGCGATCCCTGCTCATGTGGGTCGAAAAAAATGGAAGATTGAAAAGTCTGTCTTTCTTCCAAAAGTCTTGCATTCCACTGAGTGGAATTGTCCCCATGTGCAGAAACAATCCAAAAAAGAGACGCATTTCAGGTATCGAAGTTTCGCGCCAATAAGCAATTCAGGAAAATTCGCCCACATTGGGAGACTGGAATACCTCGACTGCATAGCAATTCGTTTCCTGAACAACAAGATTCAAAAAGGTGTCGTCAACCAATAAATTGAAATAATCAATTGGCCTATTCCCTGTAATTAAAAATTATTTATTCGATAAAAAAAATGTGTGACTTATCGTAAAGTAAATAGTCTCACCGTCTGGTAGTATTTTTAGCTCTTGTTTCCCTGTAAAAGCTAGCGTTTTCTTGCTGGGTGTTTGGGTCCAGTTCACAGTTTCATCATGGGACCTTGGAACAGTAACTTGCTGAAGAGTAGTGCCTAAATCAGTTTCTGTTTCAACAGGAACGTCTTCATTTTCTTCGATATCCGAATCACTTTTTTCAAATTCCGAATCCAAATAATCTGTATCCTCAAAATCATCGTCAGAGTCCAGTAAAATGCGTTCTAACTCAGCGTCAGAAAGTGGTTTATGAAGTTTGTACTTATTTTTTTATTTTTGGTTGTTTTACTCCGGATGGCCCTGCCCCAGTCGAATCCATTGCGAACTCAAACCAGCACAAATTAACGATACCTCGATGTGTGTTGAACAGGCTCACAATACATCACACACGTACAACGGCGGCTTACATACTGAAAACGGTATGTGCATGCCCGCTGTAATGACTCGTAATCGCGTCATGAGCGTCCGTGGCGCAGCACGCAAGACGTTATTTCATGTCATGCGCACTGGACGGATTAATATTCAATATTAGATTATGCCATTGTTTGGAAACTTTATAGTAAGTTATAGAGAATGTTGTCAGTTTCGCTTTGATGTTTATTTGCATTTTTAAATACTGCTTCACATTTTTTAGGGTTAAGTATTTTGTATATAAATATTTAATAAAACACATTAATTAATTTTATTTACACTATATTAGTATTATTAGGCGACAGCTGTTTCCCCACGATGTAGCTTCTTCAGATACAAAAGTCTAATAATTTCAGTTTAAATCAATAGGGTTATAATTATCTAGTGATAAGGTTATATGTTTTTTTTTATTATTTCAACAACACATCACGGGGGTTACAGCCTAAATACTATCGTACCATGGGTGTCGACAAGGAGGAAAGAGGCAACTTATGAATTCTGGACTTGAAGGTTTGGTGGTTCGGAGGAGAAGGAAAAACATGTGCCGGCAAAGAATTCCACAACTTGGAAGTCCTTGGGACAAAAGAGCGGGCATAACAAGATGTTCTGTCTGGTGACCTGGACAGTAAAAGGGTGCATTCGCTCTGTTCCTCTAGTAGATCTGTTGGGGGCAGCAGGTGGAGGAACTATGGAAGAAAGCTCCTCTGAGCACTGCCCGTGCAGATATCTATAGAAGAGAGAGAGAGGTCACCAACGGCACGTCGGTGGGCAAGGGATGGCAACCTTTGGGTGAGGGTAGGGTCACCAATGAGACGTATAGCTCTCTTCTGAATGGAGTCCAAGATAGCGAGTGTAGAAGCAGCAGAGGCACCCCAGATGTGGGAGCAGTATTTGAGGTTTGGCCTTATTTGTGAAGTATATAAGGTATAGAGATTAGCTGGTGAAAAGTATTTGCGAGCCCGGAAGAGGAAACCTAATTTCTTAGCAGCCGCTTCTGCAATTGATGTGACATGTTGGTGCCAATTAAGATTTCGATCCACAGAAATGGCAACAAGAGAAAAGGACTCATTACTTTGAATAACTTGGTTGTTCATTGTGATGGGTCTAGGGCTGGTGTATCTCTTATGAGAAAGAAAGCAAGACTGAGATTTGGTGGTGTTGAATTGTATGTTGCACTTTCATTTGTTCAGAGTCTTATAGGAGAAACAGGGCAATCAAAGCACTGATAAATGATTCTATGCTCAAAAACTACCACAACAAACTTTTAAACAATGTTCGTCTCGCCAACATTCTGTGAAATATTCACAATTGCATACATTTCTCCGCACAATTTGCAAGAATTCTGTCAGGATTCCTTTTAAGATAATGTAAACTCTCAAACTAATATGACAATTGACATTACAGTCAATTTGAAATTTTGCAGAAATTTAAAATATTTTAATTAACATTTACTAATTAAAAAAGACACTCCGACAATGAAGTAACACATAAGTCATTTCTTCATCCTTATTACTCGTGACCCCTGTCCATATATTTTTTCACTTATGGATCGATTAATACAGAAATGTCACAGAAAGGATCTGAAAAAAGAAGAAGAAGAACACACGGCCAACTGTCTTTATATAGCCACTGTGACTAAAACTACTGCTAGAGTATCAGAGAAAGGGTCTATTTCAAATCAATTATATGCAAACATTTTAGTAAAATGAAGGAGAATGACGGTTGAAGCTGAAACTTACGGTTTGGAGACTACTTCTTTGGCTTCATTGTTGGGTTTGGTTTCTGTAAGTGAAGGACGTAGCCAGCACATAAGCTAACTGGAACAGAGAACCTTCTGAATTCTAGATGTTCTTCAACGTTTATTTAACTGGTTTCGCTGCTCTTGACAGCATCCTCAGTCACATAAAAATTGCATTAATACGAAATCATGACAACTACAAATAAATATCTGTTGCTATGTTGTGATGTTTTGATCAAAAGATTCTTCAAAATTGAAAATAAAATGGAACACAAATGACGGATGAGGCTTTCAGAACTTCTACGTGATGTATGTCAATATTTAACATAAAAATAGAACTAAACTATAACAGTAATAACTATAATAACAGTTACAACAATAAAATAACTAAACAATAACCCTGCCCGTACAGATATCTATAGAAGAGAGAGAGAGGTCACCAACGGCACGTCGGTGGGCAAGGGATGGCAACCTTTGGGTGAGGGTAGGGTCACCAATGAGACGTATAGCTCTCTTCTGAATGGAGTCCAAGATAGCGAGTGTAGAAGCAGCAGAGGCACCCCAGATGTGGGAGCAGTATTTGAGGTTTGGCCTTATTTGTGAAGTATATAAGGTATAGAGATTAGCTGGTGAAAAGTATTTGCGAGCCCGGAAGAGGAAACCTAATTTCATAGCAGCCGCTTCTACAATTGATGTGACATGTTGGTGCCAATTGAGATTTCGATCCACAGAAATGCCAACAAGTGAAAAGGACTCATTACTTTGAATAACTTGGTTGTTCATTGTGATGGTTCTAGGGATGCTGTATCTTTTATGAGAAAGAAAGCAAGACTGAGATTTGGTGGGGTTGAATTGTACAAGATTTCTACCTCCCCAGTCTAATATTTGTTGGAGATCCACAGAGACAGAACTCTCCATGTGTCTGGGATCCTCATCTAGTGGGGCCAAAGAGACAGGCTTAGAATATTGTATATTTGAGTGGAGGGTGCTGTCGTCCACGTAACTGTGAGCTGGGTTGGATGTGCTAGAGAGGAGGTCATTGATGTGGAGAAGAAACAAAATTAGGGGCTAAAGCTGAACCTTGAGGAACTCCTGCATTAATTGGATACAGTTTAGAGGAATGACCATCCACAACAACAGAAATGCTCCTGTTGGAGGGGAAATTTGCTGTCCAGGTACAAAGTTTTGGTAGTAGGCCATAGGCCGGAAGTTTATTAAGCAGCGCTGCGTGCCAGACCTGGTCGAATATGGATATGTCTAGAGCAACAATCTGGGATTCACCGTGTAGTTCCATAGAGTTGTTCCAAGAATGGGTGACAAAGGAAAGGAGGTCGGCAGTCGATCTGCGCTGACGGAATCCATATTGCCTGTCGTGGATTAGACTGTGTTTTTCAAGAAATTTTAGTAATTCGGTGTTTATATACTTTTCCATCACTTTAGAGACGACTGAAAGGAGATAAATAGGCCTGTAGTTGCTAGGAAGCGCTTTGCATCCTTTCTTGGGGATAGGTTGTACTCGAGCAGTTTTCCAGTTACTAGGGAATATGCCTTTATTGTAAGATATCTGAAACAGACGAGTCAGGACCGGAGCAAGTTCTGGTGCGCATTTTTTGAGAACAATTGCTGGGATCACGTCAAGGCCAGAAGCTTTCCTGGTATTAAGAGAAGAGAGCATCTTTCGTATATCGGTCATTTTATGTGCAACATTGGGGACTGTTGGTGGTTGAACATTTAGAGGTGGGTTGAGAGTAGAATTGTAGGCGAACAACGAAGCATAAAGTTCATGCCCAGGGCGGTAGAAACAATTTCATCCCCTGAGACAAGAGGTGGGAACGTGCTTTTGCAGAAATTATTCCCAATAGATTTAGCAAGAGTCCAGAAGGGTTTGCCTCTGTTGGAGCTTAAGAGGACATTGTTTTTGTTATGGTTATTAAACGAGTTTTTTGCCTCAGAAAGAATGCGGACATAGCAGTTTTTTGTGTCGTTAAATGCTTGACGATTTTCTTGACTGGGATTGTGTAGAAGCGTTTTGTGAGCTTTGACCTTTTCAAGTCTGGGCTTGTCACAGGATTTATAGAACCAGGGCTTTTGAGTGGCTGAAGAGGTTTTCTGTGTATGTGGAATATACAATTCCATGCCAGCTTGGATAATTTCGGTGACGTTTTGTGAGATATTAGAGGGGTCAGAATGAGAGAAGCAGACAGACGCCCATGGAAATGAGGATAAGTAATCCCGCATTTCGTCCCAGTTTGCGGAGTTGTAGTGCCAAACGATACGTGGGTGTGATGACTGTGTGACCTCAGGTTGAATTGCACAGGAAGCAGTGACCATGCCGTGGCGACCAAGGGGGGCAGTGACTGATATCTTATAGCATTCGGGTTTTGTAGTAAGTAGGAGATCCAAGGGATTTGAGCTGTGTGTTGGGATACGAGGAAAGTAAGTAGGTTGCTGAACCATATTTGCTATAGAATTGCTGACTGCAAAGGCCTCCGCTGCTCTCCCTTGTGTATCGGTTTTTGAAGATCCTAGCCATTCCTTATTATGGACATTGAAGTCACCAAGAATAGTGACCTCGGAGGAAGGATATTCCGAAATCAGATAGTCGGTTTTTTCAGAAAGGTAATCAAAGAGCTGGACAAAGTTGTTGTCAGAAGGTGACCGATAAATGCAACAGATGAATTTAGTTGCAGCCCTGAGAGAGAGTTTTATCCATAGTATGTCTTTTCTTCCAGCTTCTAAATTGGGGAGTCTGGTGCAGGGTATATTGCTACGGACGTATGAGCACACGCCTCCATGCAATCTAAAGGAAGTAAGGAGCTCATACCCCGGGAAATTAAGGTGATTAGTGGCTGTTTTGGTACTGATTTGGGTTTCGGTGAGGAAGAGGAGTTGGGGCCTGTTAGCCTGGAGGAAATAGTGGACGGAGTTCAGGTCAGAATTTAGGCCACATATATTCGAAAAGGATATGTTAAATCTTGATGTTGGCGCCCTCTGTACACCCCTTTCCCGGAGATCCGAATGGAGGGGTATTTTACCTCCGGAATATTTTGTACAAGGAGGAGCCATCATCATTTTTGCTTATAAGGGAAACTGACTCATACACCAGAACCGGAAACGTCCATTGGGACTACACCGGCCCCTTGATGTATGGGGTGGTACCTCCTCGGGCGTGAAAAAAATATTTTACTATTACGTAAAGGAAAATTCCACTACCACCTGCTATGGATTGAATTGGATCAATGTCTACCCCTTTAAAAATAAGATTAATAAAGGGACTATCAATTGTCCAATAGTTATGCTTTTCGACATAGTAGGAGAATACCAAACATTATCATTTTGCATCCATGCCTATTGTCGGCAGGCATGTATGTACTTTTATAAAAATACCTAGTGTTTTTAATAAATACATTTAGCCTTTTTGAATAGTTGTGACGTCAGAGTAATGAGTGGTTTTTTTTTCAGCTGTACTCTCTTGCTGGTCATTGTGCTGACATAGCCATTGTAAACTCAACTTTTACCCAAGAACATTTAACCAGTTTGTGGAACAAACCAATGCACCTAGTGTATCCCCCGTGTGAAGTAGATCACCTCAAGACAATTCCAAGAGGTCCTGAACAGCCAGCAAAAATTAGAATCTTGTCATTAGCACAGTTTAGGCCAGAAAAGGATCACCCCCTACAGTTACAAGCTCTGTATGAATTACGAGAAATTATACCTGACGAAATTTTTGAAAATATAACTCTTGTTCTTTGTGGTAGCTGCCGAAGTGTCGAGGATGCCATTAGAGTCAAAGATCTACAAGATTTAAGCTTGCATTTGAGTCTAGAAAATAACGTCCAGTTCAAAGTCAACTTAACCTATGAGCAGCTGCTCAGTGAGTTTGCGAAGGCATACATTGGTATACACACAATGCTAGATGAACATTTTGGTATAAGTGTGGTTGAAATGATGGCTGCAGGCTTGATAACTGTAGCACATAGGTCTGGAGGTCCATTACTTGATATAATTGAGACTTCAGAAGGCTCTAGATTAGGGTTTCTAACAGTTACTGCTGATGAGTACGCTGCAATAATTAAATACATTATAAATTGCACAGATGAAGAAATTGATGAAATAAGGCAGAGAGCCAGGGCTTCGGTTGATAGATTTAGTACCAAGAAGTTTGAAGATGAATTCTTGAGGGCTATAGAACCTTTGTTCAAATAGAAAAGTTTTTTATGTCAATATATCTTGTCAGTTCATTGTGATTCATATAGAAATTAGTTTTTCTCTTTCATAAGAAAATTTGTCACATAATGTATGCCAATAAAATTAAAACATCTCATATGCTGAATGTTTTGAAACTATATACTAGAGGTGTGCGAACCCATGTTTTGTTCGAACCGAACTATGAACGAACCCAAGCAAATATGTTGCCTCGAACTTCGAACCTCTAAAATAGTATGTCTAAGGTTCACAGTCGAACTTCAAACTTCTTAGAAATTTAAAATCGAACATCGAACTACCCAAAATTCTTCAGTGTTCTATATCATTTTCTTAAACACAAAATTTAGGAATATTGTAACATACAATATTTGATATGTGAAAGATTCCCATTCTTTTAACAAAAAGCAAGAGTTTGGCAAATTTGCAGGTTGATTGGGTGAAAATGCCTTCTGGTGCTGATGGTTTTGGCTCATGGTGAAATAAATCATGTTGAAACCAGTGTTTTCCAAAGTCAATCTGCAATTATCCTCATAAATTCTGAAAATTTACGTTACCGATCGCTTTCGAACACAGCCATCATAATGTTGTTACTGAAAAAGGTGTTGGGAGGCTAAGATATATAAGAAAAATAATTCTGTTATTGCTAAATGGCTCCGTCGTGTCTCAATGTGCCCACCAACTGTCAAAAATATGCATGAGTGAAATCTCATAAAATTATGCTATCCACTCAATGAGACCGATAACGAGTTTAAAGCGCCGCTACCGAGTTAACGGGGCCGCAACTTCGCTATCTTTGGCAGCATTCAATGCCTGTAAAGTTAAATTTCGAAGCATTTTTGAGCAACGAACTTCGAACTATTTTGGAGAATTACATATTTCGAACTTCGAACAACTTCAACATCGCTAGTGCGAACATATTTTCGAACCGAAGGTTCGGTTCGAGTTCGGGTTCGGTTCGAAATTTCGAAGCTTCGCACACCTCTACTATATACACTTATGACAAATATTATAAGTAAACATCAGTTGTTGCATTAACTTTTTTTAATCTAGATGCGTGATGAAAGATTGGGTCAAGTAAAAAGCATGTGTGATGTATGTCAAATTTAACATTAAAAAAAAAAGTTTGTTTATAATTTTTAGTGAATTTTCATTGAGAAAAATTCGCTAATAAAGAGGTCACAATGAAAAGCTTTTGAAAAAATGTCTTCAGATCATCGCGTCCCTAGAACCCAAAAGCAAGGTCCGTTAAATTTTGTATATGTTAATATGTATATATATATATATATATATATATATATATATATATATATATATATATATATATATATATATATATATATATATATATATATATATATATGGTTCCCTGTTTATACAATGACGAGCCGTTACTGACTTGCAACGAGCGTGCATTCCTCTGGGCCGAGCAACACTAGAACATTTGTGGTTTCCGTTATTTAGACCTTCAGAATTAATTGATTTTCAGTTATAAGTTCGGTTTTACCTTTTAAGTTCTTCTATTTCATTTACCTTATGGTATTTTCGTAGATGGATAACCACAAATATAGAGTGCTCAGAAAGATGATGTCACGCAATCGCAAGCTGTCAGTTACTCGTCTTCCCGCGGCACAATTCAAATCAACCAGATCACACATGTAAAATTCACCCTTTCATTTGTCTCGGTACATGTAATTTTCGCGAATATCCCTTAGGGATGGCTTGGTGAGCCGAGCTATACGGTCTTAACGAAGGTACTGTCGCAAATTACGGGGCTCATCTACATGGGTGTCTATTTATTTACCAACTTCTCTCTAGGTCCAGCCTAGTAGTTATTTTGCAAATTACATGCTAAATTGCCATTTATATTTCACGACTGCAATCATGTGGGGGTTTTGGGTGCCGAGTTGTACGGTCTTTGGTGATGATGGGGTTTGGTTGTCGAGCTATATGGTCTTTGTTTTTTTTACATTTGTGCAGTACATGATGTACAAGTTTCATTTAGGCATGTTTAGGCCTGTTATGAGAAGTAAGCAATTGCTGGAAGACATAGTGAGAAGTCACAATAACAGCATTTCATGACTCTAATTTAATATAGGTAACCGAGCATACATTACAAGGTCCCTTTCTTGCTTCAACCTATATGACCCTTTTCTCTTCACCTTTCAAGTAAACAATCATTTAAACTCTAAACCCGGACGATACATGAAGAGGATTACCCATGTGACGTCCGGACACTGACACTAACCTAAATCATTTAAGAATAATGTGCCCTGACTTGATTAAACATGAGGCAGACAATTGTATTGCTTAAAACTATTTAAAGTAATGTGTCCTGACTCATAACATATTAAATAAGCACAGATCAAGCAATTATGTGGCTCCATCAGTTCAAGTAATTCACACTGGCCTACAGCGCGTTGAGAAAACATGAAGTAGGAAAATTTATTGCCTAGTCAAGGGAGATGGTATGCGTGCAACGGGAATACATATATTATTTAAATACATGACGTCGAGAAACTAATCAGTGATAAAGTTGCCACATAAAGCATAATTTCAGTGTGAGCATGACGTTATTTCTAAAATTCCGGAATCCTAGTAATTTCTTTAAAATTATAGCGCTTATGAGAAACTAAAACATTTACGTTACACACGACATTTGAGCCTACTGTAAATTTAACCCTAAGGTCTTGACCACTAGTCATGCTCAGTGATTTCCATTAACCTGTTTCGGGACCCTCAATCCCTGACCACCTTCCGCAATTACCATATTTATATGAATAAAGATAAACTTACCCTTTGTCTCGTTCCCTGACATCGTGATAAGCGTAAACTCGGGGAGGTGTACGTCATCCGTGTTATTTATGAACTTTTTGTAATGAGTAGGTTATTTATGAAATTTCGTGATAGTGTCCAGCTGACGACCACGCAGACAAGGCAATATGCAGCGTAGGATTCAGCATGGAACACGATCAATCAATTGCACAAATTATGTGTAATGAGCAGGTGTAATTTATGAAATTACGTGATAATGTCCAGCTGACGACCACGCAGGCGATATGCCGCGTAGGATTCAGCAAGGAGCACTATCAGTCAATTGCACAAATAATGTGTAATGAGTTCATAAAATTTCGTGACAGTGTCCAGCTGACAACAACGCAAGCGATTTGCTGCGGAAGATTCAGCAAGGAGCATTATCAGTCAGTGGGTTATCTCATATATATATATATATATATATATATATATATATATATATATATATATATATATATATATATATATATATATATATATATATATATATATATATATATATATATAATTATTATTTTATGGCAGTGAAATATTTTTAAAACCTTTTGCCCTCGATAATAAATTTTGAAAATATATTTGCAGCAAATAAGCATTAAAAAATAATATAAAAAACAGCTTTTTCCTCGTTTATTTTGTTAATTATTTTAAAAAAAGCATAATAAATTTTGAAAAATAAAATTGCCGCCAATAAAGGCATTAAAAAATAATGTAAGACAGCTTTTTTGAAAATATTTGGCAATAAAAATATGTATCCGAGCAATAACTCAAAAAATACTAAACTGATTTCAATCAAACTTGGCAAAAACCTTGTCTGGGCGAATATCGAGGTCAAGTTCGTTAATCAGCCTTTATGGTCAAGTTTTTCTGGTGGAAAATGGAGAAAACTTTTTGAAAACGCTATATTTTTGTAAGTATCAGAGTAACTGGAATGAGACTTTACATGTGGCTAAAAATAATGCAAATAAACCTATATTGTGAATTTTAGGTACTTTGGTACACAATATTTAGAGGTTTGTCCAAATTAAAAATAAAATCCCAAATACGGGTTGAAACGACTTAGTGGTTAAAGTCGAATGCCTGACAGACAGAGTAGTTAACTGCCAGGCGTAGATTAATTCATACAACAGGTATAAACCATACATCAAGTGATTGTTATTTAACTGGTGGATTCAATCAATTATTAAAATACACTAAATTTATAGCTTTATTAACGGCCCCAAATACAGTTTTAGCGCAGCATAATATAGCAGAAATTGAAACAAAATCAAGCCAAGCCCCTATAAAAATGATTCTATATTTTCTTTTATCTTTAAACTTAAACATAAGACGTCATATAAGACTGAAACAGTTGTGGGATGTGTTGCAATGGTACTTCTACTGATTCTATAATTAATAATTGTTAGGTATACTTTGAATAAAATATCCCGGGCATGAAGCCGATCTAAAGTATGACGGAAATAAAACGTTAGTCGAGGGTGTCTAGATGGCGCAGGGGGCATCGTCCTTGCCTCCTAAGCAGAAGGTTACACGATCGAATCCAGCTCGATGAGTGTATGTTTTTTTAATGTTTTATTTTGAAATTTGGAGAAACAATAGCGCTCAGATTTCATACGTTTTGAACAACATCTCTTTTTTTTTTAAGGCATAAATAAGTTTGTCACCTTTGAGTCTGAAATTATAATTTTCAGCAGACATTTTGTTATTGTTGATATTGAAGAATCATACTGGCGATTAATAAGGAAAAATAACTGCTATGTATATAATTTGGCAGATACTTTACTTTTCTAAATATGAATGAAGTTTCCTTCTGGAGATCTTCTATCTAACTTTAATGAAATGTGTAATACAAATTTCTTTTAAAGAGACTTACATTATCTACAGATATAGCAAAATTTAGTTCTTTAGCTTCATAGAAAATCGAGTTTTGAGTATTTTTCTCAAAAGGAATTAGAATGCAAGATTTTTTTGATAATAGAGAGAAAGTGATGGTAACACTTTCGAAAGAATTCCTCAAATGTGTGCGTACTAGGACCTCTAAAATCTATGTTCAAGGTCTGTGTAAGGTTAATGTATTAACTTTACTAATAGTGTACAATTCTTATGAAAATTCACTACTATAACGCACTTGCTGCGTCCCGAATTTTTTTTATGTATCTCCTCTAAGCACATCTGGGCTTAACTGTTGTGCCACAAGATGGGTGTTTACTCAGTTCTTGTTAGTAGCAGATTATACATCTTCGAAAATATGCCTGCTAGGAGGGCATTCCAAAGCAAGGGCTCGTAATAAACTGTTAATAATTTAACACTAAAAGCATGTGGTTTTCCTAAAACGAGTTTTTCCAATTAGAGGTCACAGGCAGAGGTACTAATAAAGCAATTTATGAGGAGCAATGTCAATGGTAGTATGCTTCTTTTGCAATATTGGAAACTAATGAATGCCAGCAAAGATAATCTGCAACAGTTATACCCAATGTAGGGAGTGGATTTTTTGGGTGCGCTTTTCCCAGCCATCTTAAACATCTCTTCCTAGAGGAGATGCAATGATGTGTTTTTGATGTGTTAAACATAACCAGATTTACAGAGCCCCAAGTAAGAATCCTAGACAGGTCATCATTTAGGGAGTTAGTTAGTTCGACTCTCGTTGATAGTGAGCTAGAAACAGATATCGGGCAGGTCGATGAGAACGTGCTGTGAAAGAGTGATGGCTTCTCCACGAGTGCTGCAGTACCACCAAAATTTTGCTTGAAAATACGGTTTTATATTTTTATCAAGTAAGTACTATTAGAAAATAAAATAAATTTTAAATAACTTTGCCAATGTTACAATAAATTTGATTCTATAAAATTGACCCACGAATTATAGATTAATAATAAATTACCCTCACTCCCTTTTTGCATTATGTAGAGTGGATTGTAATTTATTATTAATTTCTAATTCGTGGGTAAATTTTATAGAATTAAATTTATTGTTCAATTTGGCAATAAAATCGTCTGTTTTGCAAATGTTACAATAAATTTGATTCTATAAAAGATACCCACGAACTATATATTAATAACGAATTACCCTTTCTAGATGTACTAGTTATCAAAAATGGAAACACTTTAGAATTCGATGTCCACAGGAAGGAAACCACCACTCTTAAGTTACAATCCGAATGACTCACATGTTATAGTTATTATCATATTTCATTAAAGTGTTGCACTACATAAATTGATTAATTTTTTTTAATGACTGTATGGCAAATTCTTCTCAAAAAAAAGCAAAATTGTCAAAATCATCTATCAAACCCAACGACTACAAGATAAACACATCATACGTACACACACAAAAATGGCCAGTTTGATTTTTTTTAGTAAACAGGTTAATTAATTTTCCTTTAAATAAAAACAGATATACCAATGAATTAGGATATATTAAGAACGTTCCCGAATGTACACTGTTTACCTAGTTGAGAAATTAATTAACAAATAGAAACCAAAGGAAATGTTAGCAGAATCAACGACTTTTAGATAAGAGATAGCCGAAAAAATGTTGTTTGCTTACCCCACGGATCACGAGGGGTCTGGATAGGATTTTAAAAAAACTCAATTTGCAGCTGACATTTTTCGACAAAAATACTTTTAAAAACTTGCTAGGTAACCCAAAAGATAAGGATAATACCGCTAAAATGTCGGAAATTTATGAAAAAAAGTTGTAAAGATTGTGATCTTAAATATGTCGGACAAACAAAAAGATGTATTGAAATTAGATTAGATGAACATTTAGCACAATTAAGATACGGTACTATAGATAGATCTTCTGTTGGCAAGGATATTTGGGCTAATAATCACCATGTAAATAAGGATAATCTAAAATTATTTAAAAATGTTAGACAACCGGGACAGCTAAGCGCTTTCGAAAGTATATATATTACTATATATAGTAATAATAAAAGTGTATGAACTTCGCACCGCCGCCTATGGTAAGTCGGTTGATAGATCACTTCACAAGAAAGACCGGCAGAAGCATGACCGATAGATAAGAAAATAGTTTAGATATTTCTGCCAAACAAAATTTCTTAATTTTTGTATTGTTGGACCACCCTCTATCGTTATGGACTGATTACCTGCGCAAGAATATAAGCAGAGCTATAAATGTAAGATTTTTAGAATTATTCTTCCTCTGATGACGCTAACTTGGTTTCAGTAGCTTTTGGAAAAAGAGAAGTACCAAAACATGTAATCACAGAAGACAACTAAAAGAAAGTATTGCTGAGCGTTACTGGGGATTCAGTTTACGCAAGATTTCCCCACAACAAGACATTAGCCACAGTATGGTTCAGCGAATCCTGTCAATGCATAAATTGCATCCTTTCCAAGTCTAACTACACCAAGAGTTAATTGAGAGAGATTTGCAAAGCAGAGTAGCATTTTGTGAATGGGCGAAATCAAAAATTAATGAAGAATCTGATTTCTTTGATTTCGTTTTGTTTGGGGATGAGGCTGCATTTACGAACAATGAAGGGGTTAACAGGCACAATTTTCACTATTACGCGACATCTAGCCCACATCTAGTACGAACACACAGCCAAACAAGATTGAATGTTTGGGGTGAAGTTTTAGGGGATCGGATAATTGGACCACACTTTTTTTAAGGAATAGTAAATGATCTTTATTTAGGTTCCCTTCAAAATCGTTTACCAATTATTCTGGAAGGAGTTCCCCCTCGACATCCGGCACGGCATGTGGCTTTTGTACGATGGCAAACCTGTACATAATACAGGTCTTATTCAAAAGTGCACTTTTTTTGTGGGGCTATGTTAAGGGTATCGTATATAAGAGACGCGCAACAACAAAAGAAGATATGAAAACTAGAATTACAGAAGCGTTCAGGAATGTCACTGCGCTGTGAAATGTAAATCGGTCATTTGAGAATCGACTACAACATTGTATTGATGTTGGTGGGGAGAACTTTGAAGACCTAAAGTGATTTATTTAACGTTTTTATTTCCCATTTAGTCTTTGTTGTCTTGTTAGCCTTGTGTTAGTATTGTTATAGTTATTATCATATTTCATTAAAGTGTTGCACTACATAAATTCATTTTTTTTTAATGACTGGCAAATTCTTCTCAAAAAAAGCAACATTTTCAAAATCATCTATCAAACTCAACAACTACAAAATAAACATAACAATCCTAGATTTTGAATCACCTTTATTAAATATCTCAAAATGTCCGGATAACTACTTACTTTAGGTATAGCAAACACTCAACAAAAATTTAAAGATCATATTAGAGGATCTCATTAGTGATACAAAATACAGGTGTTCCATTTAAATTAATGAAGAAAATGAAACATCCGAGTTTTGAGTCACCCTGTATGCAAACTGCAAGTTAACAAATAAATAACGATAAGTAACAATACTAGATCATAGTCTGAAACTAAACTGGCCAACACATAATTTTTTCCAAAGTGTATTGTTCTACAGACTGTTGATATATGTACAATTTTAACAAAAAAAAAACCATATCTTCTAAAACGCCCTGTGTGATGTATTTAAGCTCTATATATTAAAAGAACAAGAAAAGATAGGCTTCCTGGATTTTAAATAATATACATGTGTTCCAAATGTTATTGAGTTATTGAACTTTGCATCTTGGTTGGTACACCTGTATAATAAAATTTCGGGACGCATCAAGTGCGTTATTGTAGTCAATTTTTGTAAAATTAATACTTTAAATTTAAACAGATCTTAATAATCAGTTTTACAGGTCTTAATAGGCGCTCATTAGAAGATTTTTTTTTGAAGTGCTACCATTGATATCTTTCTATTATCACAAAATATTTTAATCTGGTGTTCAACAATGAACAAACTCAATTTTCTATGAAGCTAGAAAAGTAAAATTTGGTATACCTATCTAGGTACACCGAAAAGGTACACATGGCAGGTATTTTTCCTTATTAATTGCCTGGATGATTCCGTTTTAGTCAACCCAATAGAACCGGTTTTACCGACAAGAAAAAAAGTTTTTTAAAAACAAATTCTCTATTACAGAATTTTCTTAATAAAAATTACTATTATCAACAAAAAAGGAATGCCTGCTGAAATTTGTAATTTTAGACTCAAAGGTGACAAAGTTATCCAGGCATTTTAAAGAAAAATGGGAACTAGATCGAAACCTATGAAATCTGGAAACTATTGTTTCTACCAAATATTAAAATGAAAAAAACAAGATGTTAGATGAATCGTGGGAGTATAGAACCCGTCACAAGAACAAAAACTAGGCAAGATCCAAAGGATGGCTTCCCTCAGCAAAACAGGGGCCATGACTTCAACCCCAACAGCCGCCATGGAGTTGTTGCTGGATCTTAGGACACTTAGTTATGATGGGGGTGGACTGTACAGACTAGCTTGCAATGATAGACTGAAGACCAACCCAGGCTGCAGGGGCCACTGCAAAATTCAAGAGATCGTGAAGGAGCCCATGCTTGAAATGAGGTCCGACTTCGCGAATCTGCAGGCATAACAGGTTTACAGTGGTAATCCCCGACCGCGAGGCATGGCGGGGGGAGACGCCGGGCCTACCACTGCACTCGTCTGGTTCACGGATGCATCCGGCGGGGAGCGTGGGACGGGGGCAGCCGTTTATTCGGAAGGACCGGGGGTAAGTCACAGTATTTCCCTCGGAGC
Organism: Tillus elongatus; assembly: GCA_964006375.1. Taxonomy (NCBI): domain Eukaryota; kingdom Metazoa; phylum Arthropoda; class Insecta; order Coleoptera; family Cleridae; genus Tillus; species Tillus elongatus. The sequence goes on from OZ023270.1 coordinate 54,598,213, forward strand.
TGATGCAACGGTCTTTCAGGCCGAAATGTACGCCATCTTGCACTGCGTGTGAGAAAACAAGAAGTGGGGCTATACCAACAAACGGATTCTCATAACCACAGACATCCAGGCAGCACTTAAGGCCCACGGGTAAATTCCTGGCTGGTAAGTGAATGCCGAGACAAGACGAGCGACCTGGGTGGGCAGAATGATAGGTCACCCTCACTCGGGGGGTCAAAGGCAATGAAGAAGCTGACAGTCTCGCGAAGAGAGGATAAGCAGAACCATTTATGGGGCCAGAACCGGACCTAGGCGTATCGAAAGGTACGGCCAGGGAACCATCAAATTATGGGTCAGGTCAGGTCACAAGGCATACTGGACGGATTGTCCTGGGCTCAAACACGGGAAGTCATTAATTGGGTAACCCAGTCCAAAGAGAGCCGCGGAGCTGCTAAATCTTAGCAGAGGAGAGCTCAGGAACATAACAGGTCTCCTTACGGGGAACACATGGCTGTCAAGAAACACCTGCATAAAATGGGGCTGTTCGAGGGGGACCTGGCATGCAGACTCTGCGGCGAGGGAGAGGAATCAGCCCAACACATCTTGTGCGAGTGTAAAGCTCTGGACCGCAAAAAACAACTGATCTACGGACAGCCTAGACCGGAGGCAGAACAATATAAAACTTCACCCTACCAATTGCTGCGCAGACTAGTTCAAGGTACAGTGATTTTGAAATGGGTGGAGTAGAAAAGACAAAGGGCATGCACAATAAGTGAAAGGCTGCGGTGCTGTCGGAGCGGCAAAGATGCGGACGAGCCATAGGGGGAAAAAATAACCCCGGCGGCCGTCCGCGTATCTGTTGAACAGGTACCGCTCGGCCACTGAAGCACGGTATCAAGTGTTTGTTCGCGCGGTGTTATACCCGAAGCGTATAGGTAAACATCTAATTACAGAATTAACAAACTGTTCGAAAATCATTTTAATAAAGACGTGAACCTATTTAGTTCATGCTTTCGTTTCTACCATTTTATAATATAAATTTTACCAGATCATGGTTTGTCATAAGTTTTTTTATAAAACGATAATAGTTCTGTAAAAATTTCATTTCCTAAACATTGATCTTTTCGCTATATGCTACATTTTCGCTCTGTAAAGCTTAATTGGGGTCGTCCATCAAGCTACAAATATGTGTATTATGTGCAGTGTATATAAGTATCACTTTAATAACTACAAATATATTCAGCGAACAAGTATTTGACTTCATACTGTAATTTCAATTCATAATTTTGCCGCTTTAACTTAAGATTGAATAATCTGCAAAATGCGCATGATCTGTGCAACCGAGATTTTACTGTCGAGAGACGCTCTTTAATTTTGAAATGACAGACAATTCTCAAAATACTATGAAGTCGGAGATTACACAGGCGCATGTTTGCCAATCCCATCAGGTTCGGCATATCTTTGGATTTTGAGCAAACCTTCTTCGACGTTGTCATTTGAGTGGAGAAATGATTGTTATTATTTCTGTATTGAGCTTTGTGTTATGATTTAAGTTTCATGGACACGAAATATCCATAATTATATAATAGATGTCGATTATATATTCGTCCTCTCAGGAAAAGCAATGTTCTCGTCAACATTCTGTGAAATATTCAGAATTGCATAATACATTTCTCCATGAAATTTGCAATAATTCTGCCAGAATCCTTTTTACTAATTATTTTTCAGGTGATTTAAACGTAAACAAAATCTTTACTCATCTCACACTAATACAATTGACATTTCACTGTAGATTTGAGTTTTTGAGGGAATGGATAGGGAGGTTTAAATTTTCAATTTTCATATTAAAAAAGACACTCGGACAGTGAAATATCACATGAGTCATTTCTTAATCATTATTACTTGTGGCTCCTATCCAGTTTTCCTCACAGATGCATCAATTATTAACACAAAAATGCTTTGATTTTCCTGTTTCTCCCATGAAGCTCTGTACAAATATGGATGAAATATGGCGGCCCCGAACGTAGGACCACACTATCTGTAAATAGCTTTAGACAAGACAATTTGCATGTTTTTTTCTTATCACAGCTGATAAGCATCCAACAAAGAAGATTTTTAATATTCTTTACTTGCACATACTATAAAAATAACGATGCAAAAAAATACTTGAAAATGCGAATTTCATAATTGATTTCAAACACTACTATTTTGCTGGCATGATCTGTGACGTCACTGGACGGTAATGTCAACAATGACAATGAACTTGAGATCCCGATAAACGAATAAAATTCACCATGTTGTTGAGAAACAAGCGACCGTACTTATCATACCATAAGGCAAATGTAAACACGTCATTTATTCACTGTCCAAGTACGTCACGACCAATAACCACCAATAACAGAACGTTCGCTGTCACATGATAATAATTCGAAATTTTTTGATTTAAAAATTATATATCTGTCCACTACATATGTTTTTGGGTATTTTCTTGCATGCAATAATGTTCTATGTATGAAAAACTATCAGGTAATTGTTACATTCATTAAATGGAAATCCCATGCAAATTGTCTATTGTACACTACTGTACATTTAACCACAGTGACCGCTAAACTGTTTCGCATAAAAATAGAAGATGGTGCTACATATGATATTTCAGATAAATAAAAATAACAATACTTAATAAAATCATAAAAAACTAAAAAATCCTTTTATACAAATAGATATGTGTCTCAATATTATTATTTATATGCCGCATAGCAAAAAAACTGGAAATTAACCAAATATATTGGTTATGTTAACATGTAAATATTGACAGACTGTGAATTCAATAGTGTTAATAACTACATCATTTCAAATAATTGAAATGAAATTGTAACACATTTTAGGTTTTTAATTTTTAGAAACGTCCGTTTTACTTATGTGGTTGTAAATTTATACAAATATTTACATCAGTTTTTTAAATTATATTCAAAACTGTATATATTCACATTTATACCGGTTTAAATAATACAGATATATAATATATATGGCTGCTTGGGAAGGCTTGGCAACCATACATGGGCTCAAATGTCCTCCTATTGAATAGTCGTGGCTATTACCTATAAGGGCATGTATGAATAAATTAGCTATTATCATCACGCAAAATATAGCAATATTTAACCAAGAAAAATTGTACCAATTTTGAGCCCCGCTGGCCTACATGTAGTGACGTCACAAATGTTACAAAAATCAACCGATAAGGCTACGTTTTTAGATGCTGTTGGATATGATCGACTTCAAAAAATTAGACGTCGCCAAAAAAGTCCACTAAATACTACCAATTCTGGTTAAAAAAACACATCAATAATAGCTTTTGACTGTGACAAAATATCGTAATTACTGAGTGAGGTTTGGTGAGGTTACATTAATTTGTGCTTTGCACAATATTTAATAATATTGCATTTAATGCTACGCGTAGGTATATTAGAGTACAAATATGAAAACTAAATGTGAAATGTCAAATTGATATAATATAATTTATGATATCATCCAGTTATATCCGGAGAATTTCAATTTAAAAGTATTCTCTTTTCTATAGCCCACCACCAAAACAGCTTATCTACTTGTTTGAGAAAGAAAATACATGGAATATAATCAATGTCATTTTTTGGGACCACTTAGTACCACGCAGTTATAGGTATAGATATATCTCTCAGGTTTATGAGAATTGTCATCTCAAGCGATTACGTATCCGATTGAAGTAAGTAAAAGGCAAGTATTCCAAATATAAACTCCAATTTATTTATATCTGTACAGAATTATTAACAACTGAATTTGGCTTAAAAACACAACACAAAGTGCTTAAGTATGACGTGAATTTCACTTAGCAGCAGCTTAAATAAAGAATACTTCATAATACCTATTTCCAGCGAAAGCTTTATTTGTAAGATAAATTACCAGTCTTAACATATTTATGGCAGGTACGTTATACTTTTAATTTAGGTTTTATGTAGTAGATTAATTTTTGGGCAAAAGAAAATTTAGAAATTTGTTTTTAATAAAATTCAAATTTCACGCATGCGTATTATATACCAGCATAGTAGGCTTTTAGCTGGAGAGATGTCGCGGTTGTTTGAAAGGTGAAAGGCATATGGCGTTCGTTTCTATTTTTGCAGTTACAACAGAAATTTGATTATTAAGCTATGTGTTTTGTGATTACAAAAGTTCTTAAGTGATTTTAGTTTATATTTCGGTGCGTTTTGCGATTGTACAATAGTTAGAAGTTAAACGTCATTTATACATGTTTACGTATATGCGTTTTTGTTGACGAATAAAAGGACTGTGATATTAAGCTTAGTTATAATATTTATTAGGTTTCCTTATATACAAACAAAAGTTTCGATTATTTATGTACATTTAGTGAATAGTTGACTCCAAACAAGTTGAAATTTTTTAGCCAAAGATATTTTTTTTCAAGTGATATGTCGACTGAAGCGTCAGGTATGTTAGTGAAAACTTTGGTGGAAAAACCTACTTCGACGGAAAACAAGACTAAAAATGGTAAGTTTTTGTGCTCTACTTTTCTTTTTGGAATCTTGAATGGTGTAGTCTATTTTCTTTAGTTCCACTGAAAGTGCTTTGTTTCCACCACAGTTCCCAATTTTGACATTTCTATGAAAGGGAAACTATAATCCTTGTATTTGATAAAGAATACAATAAAGTACCTAAGTACAGGTGATATTTAATTATTGCATAGAGATTGTAAAAAAGTTCAATTAATATTATCTTGAGTTCAGATAGGTGTTTATCAATGCCAGATAGCTTTCAACTTTCAACAGAGGTGATTGAATAAATGGAAAGTTATTATTCCCACTTCACTCATAGATTGTACCCACCTAAAAATACAAATATTTTATTCTAATTTTTGTTTCTGCCTATCAAAATATGAAAACAATGCATGTAAATAAATAAAAGTAGGAATATAAATGAATTATACCTTTGTGATTTTACATAACTGTGTCTGTTTGTATAGTTTTTAAAAAGTAATTTATGATGTTAACTTAATAAACAAAAATAACTATTTTGTAATTGTTACTATACATGCTTATTAGGTCACAATGAATTTTTTTTTGGTATTTTTTAATCATCCACTAAAGCCAACTTAGTTAGGAAAATAATCGTCAGGTGTAAATAACCTCGTTCTGGCAAAATGGATTTAACAAAATGTGTGCATATTGGGAAGTTATGATTAACAGAAGTCTTTTCATATAATTTTTCTTGTCGATTTCAATTTTGGACTGTAATAGACTAGTGTCAGTTAAGTTAATTATAATATAAATATTATGTGATCAGAAGCAGTGCAACTTTGCTAGGTGTCAGTTGTATTAATTCTAATAATAAATAACCAGGAGCATGAGTCTGCTACTTACTAGATTTTCTTAATAAAAATTGTTCACTGTTGCCTACAACCAAATTGATATCCATTTTTAGTTTGTACAAAGAAAAGTGGCACTCTCAATTAGCGTAGCCAGTGGAACATCGGCTTGCTATGACAGAGGGTTTGGGTTCGCATCATACTGATGACTACTTTTTTTAAATTACCTATTAGAAATTATGGGGACGGTACACTTAACCGCAACCGGAATGTAGCAAAGCGGCGCACACCACAAGAAAGAGTTTGTAACGTAGATTAATAATCGTGGAAAAAATGTACGGAAAAACCATAATTAACAGAATAATTGAGAAATGAAGTTCAAAAAAATGCACCATTTTCACGTTTCGAACTGTCAATTTTCACGTTTCGAACTGTCAATTTTCAGCAGCGTTGCCACATTGAATACCTAATTCCAAGAGTGTTTTGCCACTGTAACGAAATAAAAGTCTAAAATGCTTTTTACACACAATCCTGCCGACCTGACTTTCTGGACCTAACAACACCGCCTATCTGCAATTTAATCCCAAGAGTGTTTTGCCGCTTTAACGAAATAAAGGATCTAAAATGCTTTTTACACACACTCCTGCCGACCTGACTTTCTGGACCTGACAACACCGCCAATCTGCATGAAATATATCAACCAAACAACATTCATAACCTCACATGCAAAAATATACGTTTTTGTTGCAAATCGAAACGTTTTAATTGCGTTTATCATTGGAAGGCTATTAAAAACGAAATATACCACATTGTTTTACTTTATTAAGGTATGTACAACTGTTTTAGGCCATATTTTATTATAATCACGTTAATATGTAGTTGCGGTTAAGTGCACCGTTCCCGAAATTATTTATTTATTCAATACATACATCTGCTGAGGCTGTACACATTACGCCAGACCAAATTGAAGGCATGCATGTTCCTCCCTTTGAAGGTGGTATTGAGCCACCGGTCCTGTCTACCTTTCGATGTCTTTAAAAGACAGGTTTAGTTTTAGTTTAGTTTACTTTTCCACGTTTTTGAGGTAAAACTGTTCCCTGCTGTCTGTTATTAACATTTGGTAAACAAGTACAAGTACATCTTTTAGCAAATTTTTATAACAAAACATTTGCAGAGAGATCACAACTTTCAGGCTTTAAAGAAAGTGGTTAAATGAACGCTAACTAGAGCCACTAGCCCTTATTTAAGCTTCTATATCTCTTTTAGGTCGAGGGCTGAACACAACTATTTGTTAGGTCTAAAAATAGGGTCATAGAAAAATAAATCAATAGACAATTTTACGATCCAATTTCGGGACCCAACAAATACTTTTAATCCGCTTAATACCATTATTACAGTATCTGACACAAGAAATCTTACCAACCTGACTCTGATAACGACTCAGGTAGACTTCCCACTATAAATAATACAATAGTGGCAAGCAGCAGTCAGATCTTTCTTAGGTCTAGGGTTGAACAAACTGATACAGATTTTTAGTGAGATCTGGAGAGTTGGCAGATTAGGGCTATGGAATCGAGCTACAACTGAACCAACCCTGATTCACCACCTTGGTAGATTGAGGCCTTAGAGTACAACCCTTTCATATTTCCTTAACTTTTTGAAAATTATTACAAAGCAGTAACCGAAACGTGCAGTTGCAAACATGCGTAGAGGGTGGCAAAAAAGTTGGGATATTGCATATATTTTTTGAAACAGCTGGCCAATTACAACGATTTTCCTTGTGTTTATGAAATAAGAATTCAGAATGGGTAGGCGTATTCTCATGTGCGTAGATATACAGGCTGTTCCACGATGATGATCAATGTTTCTATTTCACAATAAACACCCTATATATTTTCATGAATTTCGACAGTACTCTTAGAGACAAATTCAATGATATAGGGTTCATTGTATCTAGCTATCAAAATGACAGATCTATGGGGAATCAAAATTTTCACTTCAAAAATTTGATGATGGATGACAGTAGAAACATCGGGTTGAATTATTACTAGAACTGTAAACTGTGACACTAGTATTTCACTGTTAGAATTTTTTACTTTTTTACAAGATACGTGAATTGGCGGTCTGAGTAATTCAGAAAAGATCCAAATTGTAACTCACTTGGTCAGATGGTGACCGTCAAAGAACAGAGACAGGGTGCGATTTATTCAATCAGCTTCACAATAATAATGAAGCTATGTTTATGTTGAATGGTTTCGTTAGTTGGGCATAACTGTAGATATTGGTTTGCAGTTAATCCTCGGTGCCTGGAGGAAAGTCATACACAAAGGCAGCAAAAAGTTAATGTCTGGTCAGGTGTTATTGGCCAGAATGTGATTGGTCCGTTTTATTGAATTTTCTTAGGAAAAATTCACTAATGGGGAGGTCCCGACTTTTGAATTTTGGAAAAAAAAAATCAAATGAGCGCGAACTAGGACCCCTAGAACCCATATCCGGGGTCAGTTTCAATTTTTATATTATGTTTATATATATATATATATATATATATATATATATATATATATATATATATATATATATATATATATATATATATATATATATATATATATATATATATATATATACAGGGTCATTGATGGTCGATGGTAGGTTAGACGTTTATGGAAAACGGGACATAGGATTAATCTGAAAATTTGGATATTGCCATAAATAGGCACGACCTGTCTTTCTAAAATATTTTTATTTTGGCGGTGTTGCCGCTTCTACTCAAAAGTAGTAACAACTTTCTTATTTTTAATGGGACATTCTATATATTATTTTGTTTTTAGAATTGAAATTTCTTTATGATCATTTTTTCTTAATAGCTTCCTATACCCATCTACACCGGTTTTCGAGATAATACTTATTTAATATTTTTTTTCTCTCATAAAAATGGTACCACTAAAATATTAATTTAGCTGCTATTTGAAACGATAGAAGGCTGAAATTTTGGGCGCAGTTTGAAAAAGCCTGGTATCTAATAGTTACATAAATAAATTCATTTAATGTTTTACAGGGTGGTTTAAAATTGATGATTTTAACGTGACACACAAAAAAGGCCAAAACTTTATTTTTTCAAATAGGACACCCTGTATATTAGTTGAAATTCTGAAAGGCAATTAAATTTCCTCCAAATTGATGTACAATAGTGGTATACCTAACTCGTCAAGTTTTCGAAATAATCGCAATAATTACTAAAAAACACATGATTTTTACATAATTTGTGTTAGTTGGTCATGCAACGCCATCTGATTTGACAATTGCTTAATTATATACCGTGTTTGACAGACGCCACAATTTTAAGATTCATTTGCTATTTTACACCTAATATTTATTTAAAAACAAGTTAAGATGGAGCGAAATAATTACTCAAATGAAGTTTTGATGACACTATTTATTATTCATGGAGAATGTGACAAAATTGCAAGAACATGTAGAAAATTCAATCAAATGTATTTTGAGTTGCAACCAATGAACGAAAGAAAGTTTATGTGAATACAAGATAAGTTTTTCAATTATTATTTATTAATAGATTCTAAACATTTTACAACAAATTCTCAAAATATCCCCCATTGACTTCTAAGCACTTCAAAATCGGGCGATGTACACCATCAGTTGTCGCTTTATGTATTTCATTAGCATCTATTTGGTCGATGCAATTGGTCACACTATATATATATATATATATATATATATATATATATATATATATATATATATATATATATATATATATATATATTATATATATATATATAAATATACATAGTGGCCCACCACATACGCCACGGGTTCTCAGGTCTCTATTTTTCGTTATTTCGAATTTATTTCAAACGCAGATTGTGTAGGTTGAAAAAGATTACAACCTAAAATTATTTTCAAATATAGAGGCTGATCCAAAAAGTGTGACACCTCAAAGTTATTTATTTTTGTTATGGAACACCCGGTATTTGGCAACGTTTTTGAATTCTATGGGAAAAATGAGTTCACTTACTCCACGGATTCCTATACCTCGCTGTGTTTGAAATTCAATCTGGAAACTAATCCAAGGTGTGGGCGCGTGCGTGTGTGCGTGCGTGCGAGCGCCCGCGCGTGTTTCACTTTAAGTGGCGACAATTCATTATTTCATAACGGGTCGGCCGATTTTCAAAAGAAAAATTCCCTTAAATAAAGTAATCCAAAAGTTCAAAAAATGACTGAAGCATATTAGGCATTTTTTACGAAAAAAAAACCACAAATATCTATCGATTTAGGCACATCTGTGAGCCACAAATCCCAGGTTTCAATATCGTAACGTATACAGAGTGTTCACAACTTGGGTGCAAAAAAAATATGAAAAAATTGAAATTTTTGGAGTGCCCTGTGTAAATGCTACTAAGTGTCTTGCAAATATTAGAATGCCAATGGATTAAGAGTCACCTACTGTATAAATTCACACAATATTATCCTCATATATTTTACAGACTGTTCATAATAAATACGGAAACATACCCTTTTGCAATGTATTACCAAATTGGACTTTAATCGGACCAGCATCTTAAATTTTGCGAAGAGACCACTCCATTATAGGTGAAAGTAGCTAAGTGAAGATTGGAATCTGCGATGAGCACTGATGAGTAAGATGAAAAATATAATTTTTCACCCTCTGATGGCGGTTACTTTCGTCAGGTCTTTAAAAAGATGTGTTGTGGTGATTTGGGTTCTCCGAGTGTACTTATCAGCGCTCATCGCAGGTGCAACTTACTAGCTACTTTCAGAAATAATGGAGTGATGTCTTCGCAAAAGTTAAGATGCTGGTCCGTCAAAGTCCAAATTGGGTAATACATTGCAAAATGGTATGTTTTCGTATTTATTATGAACAGTCTGTATAAGATATGAGGATGATATTGTGTGATTTGATACACTAGGTAACTCTTTCTTAACCCACTGGAAATATAATATTTCCAAGACACTCAGTAGCGTTTACACAGGCCAGTCCAAAAGAGTCGATTTTTTTCCTGTTTTGCACTAAAGTTGTGAACACTCTGTATAAGTTACCATATTGACACTTGGGATTTGTGGCTTACAGATGTGCCTAAATCGATAGATATTTGTTTTTTCTTTTCATTAAAAATGCCTAACATGCTTTAGTCGTCCTAATATGCTTTAGTCATTTTTTGGATCTTATTTGTTATCGTAGTAGGCTATGGAAAAATCTAATCTTAAAATATTGAATGCCCGTGGAATATGTGGAGCTCTTGAAGTACTTTATTATTTTTTTTTTTGAAAATCGGCCGACTTGTTATGAAATAATGAATTGTTGCCACTTAAAATGAAACACACTATATATATATATATATATATATATATATATATATATATATATATATATATATATATATATATATATATATATATATATAAACATAAAGATATGAAAATCGAAACTGACCCCGGATATGGATTCCAAGGGTGCTACATTGCGTTCATTTGAAGAAATTTTTTCAAAAATCAAAAGTAGCGATTTCTTCATTAGTGATTTTTTTGTACGAAAATTCATTAAAAATAAAAATATGAACGTGCAACGGTTGAGATTTCGATATAAGTTTATTAAGAAAGCTCAAATTATTTTCACATTTTCCATTCATTCTCAAATTATCGTAGGTAAAATCTGGACCAGCCTGTATACAAAGTAGTTAACAAGTTTGTATCCACCAGCAACCCTTACTTAGGGAACAAGCGAATATGTTTAGGTTTCTTGGTCGTGGTTGCGTTGAAGAACTAGTAATTTAATGAAACTTGCTGACCACGGTCTGTCTTTGTGATTTATGAAATACAATAGATAACGTATGTACATTGTTGAGTATACTCTTATATAGCTGTTAAGATAATCGTCGTTTCAACAGTTTATCCCGAAACTGAACTGAAAAATAATAAGAACGCTATTAAAACAATACTTGTTCATCTTGATAACCTTTACGTTTATAACATTGTCATCTAATTTGTCAGCAATTGTTCAATCAACATTTCTTATTGAATATATGTATCATAATCATAATGCAGTATTCAATTATTATATTTTGTTTCTTTAACGTCGGTCTATTTCCGCGATTATGGCCAATCACCTATGCCAGGAAGCAGTTTTCCCTCACGATCCTGGAAATTTTGCCAAACACCTTCATTTATGTAAGAAGCGCGGGGGTAGTTAACCTACTCAACATTGTATAGTGCACGGTCCCTTCTAAGGAGTAAACGGGCAGACACGTAGAGTATATACTGAAAAAGTGAAATGCGCTTGTACTGGGATTTGAATCGACCACACTTAACTTCAGAGGCATACATTCTTGCCACTGGGTCATTGAGGCTGCTATTGTGGTGGAATGACCTATGCAAAAATTAGCTGAAACTTGTTGATAGAGTTATTAAATTCCATTGTAGTGATAGTGCCTACTTTACAACAGTTATTTATTTTAAAGTTGATATGTAGATGTTCAAAACGCATGCCTTGAACGCATTGGCAGCGTCCTAAGCAAATGAATATGTCTTCTAACGTTAATCGGCATCTAAGGCGCGACTTACCTAATCGCAATCATTCTTCTTCTTCTTAAGTCAGTTAAATTCCGTGGTTTAGTTTTGTATACCACACAGTTCACATATCCCCATTACAAGAAGTCTAATAGCGTAAAATCGGGTGCTGGTGCAGGCCATTCTAACGATCGTCGCCTCTCTATCCACCGTTTTGGAAATATTAAGTCGATGCACTTCCGGACATTGATTTGGTAATGTGCTGGTGCTCGATCAAAATATAAGTTTGCCAAAGTTGTCACGACATTATTTTGAAGCAGTGCTAAATAATTATCTCTATTCAAATTGCTATCAAAGAAAAAGGGACCAGTGACGCGGTTTCCAACTATTCTTGCCCAAACATTAACCTTTTTAGGGTATTGCGTATGTTCTTCCTCCATCTTGTCTGGATTTTACTTACACCAATAGCGCCAATTTTGACGATTAGCATGGCCGTAAAGTGTAAAGCTGCACTCGTCAGAAAACAAAATATGTTCTAGTTGGATAACATTGTTATTTAACATTTTCATCATTTGTAGACGGAAACACGTACTTTCATCAAAGTCGTCTTCCATGAGCTCCTGAGTTTGCACAATTTATGGGGATGCATTTTCTTTTCTTTTAATATTCGAATAATCGATGAATGACTAACATCCAATGTTGTGTCGATTCTAAGTATGTGGGTTTTCTTTTATCATTTCTTATGAAAATAATTTCAGTGTCCTTTTTGGACGGTATTAATTAAAAAGAAGACAGAAAAAGTTATCAACTATCCTCATAGTTGGCAATGTTATGTTTGTTTAAAATGCCTTAGCAACTTGCTGTGTAATTTGTCAGTTGTTAACTGCAATTTAGAAACACGGTATTATTTAAGAGAAATGCAAATGATTGGTTACGGAGATGAAACACGTTCACAGATTGAAGTTCCTCGGCTATTTAAAAAAATCCCGATATATATATATATATATATATATATATATATATATATATATATATATATATATATATATATATATATATATATATATATATATATATATATATGTGTGTGTGTGTGTGTGTGTGTGTGTGTGTGACAAAACAGCTTTGGTATGGCTTCAGACGAATCTATTAGCCACAGGTAATATATATATATATATATATATATATATATATATATATATATATATATATATATATATATATATATATATATTAATGTGGCAAATCGTGATTTTTTTAAATAGGCGAGCCACTTCCATCTGTGATCGTATTTCATCTCCGTAACCAATAATCTGTAGAATTAGTATGTTCTGCATTCATTAGATAATGTATAATGTATATATTAACAATGAAACAGGCCAATGTCACCTGAATGACACAGGGATGTTCATGTACGTCAAAAAATTAACAATAAGAACGACAATAGCACACACAATAAGCATAACAATTAAGGAAAATTTTTCCTTAAATAATACAAAACAAAGATACTTATAAAACACACTTATAACGTTTATAACGTTCAAAAGATAAGAGCTGCAGAATCCATATACATATATGTATATATATATATATATATATATATATATATATATATATATATATATATATATATATATAAATATATAAATATATATGTATCTAACCGATAACTCCAAAAGTAATTAATAGATTTTGATGAAACTCAGCAAGTACCTTTCCTTTATTAATAGCTTGGATGAGTTCGCCAGCCAGAAAAATCTGACGAGGTTTTCTGGGAAAATTTTGAGTTTTCTTTCGAAAAAATTTTTTATCAGAAAATTACAAAGCTATTTTAATGAAATTCGGTGGACCTGTTCAACTTTCTAGGTTTATAGAAAAATGAGTTAACCAATTTGAAACATTTAATGGAAATTTGCTACCATAAATTGACGTGTTTCGCGACTTTTTATTAAAAACAAATTCGCTGATAGAGAGGTATCGATGGTGAGACTTTGCAAATATTTTTTCAAAGGAGTGCGAATTTGGGCCCCTAGAATCCAAAACCAAGGGTCGTTTGAATTTATATATATATATATATATATATATATATATATATATATATATATATATATATACATACATACATACATACATACATACATACATACATACATACATACATACATGCATACATACATACATACATACATGCATACATACATACATTATATAGTATATTTTTCGTTACTTCGAATTTATTTCAAACGGAGATTGTGTAGGTTGAAAATTACTACAACCTAAAGTTATTTTCAAATATACAGGTGATCCAAAAAAGTGTGACACCTCAAAGTTATGGTTTTTCTTATGGAACACCCGGTATTTAACAACGTTTTTGAATTCTATGGGAATTCTATGGGAAAAATATAATCCATATACCTAGCTATTACGGTTTCCCAGATATCTTGATTGTTCGACGAATGTGAGGTTTTCAAAAAAAATTCTTATCTCCATTGTCAGATGTCAGATGATATCGTAAAAACTCACTAGCCTTTGATGGTGGATTGGTACTTCATCAACTACTGTAGTCAATGTTTAGCAATACTCTACAGGGCGTTCAAAAATTCAAGTTTTATTGTCGGCACATTCAAAGCAGATTATTTCATTAATTTCAAATGCAACACCCAATATTTTTTGCTGCGTTTTATAGGGAAAATAATTCCCTATCATATGATACTAGGGTTCCCTATACTCAAGTGCAGTGGTTCTGGCGCTATTCACACTTATTATTGTTTACACATACCAAGTTGATTATTGTGTTCATTTCAAATAGAACAGCCTGTATTTTATAGGCTAACCTAAAGCGATATTCGATTGCCTTAAAAACTACATGAGGCTTTCTTATGGCTAACTGTAACGGTTTTTGTATAGATAAGACTTTTCTCTTGATAACAAATTCTCTGCATCGGATATTAAAATGAATGAAACGTACATGGTTACTTGATTGTACATATGCCTGTGACATTTTTCTTATGGAACACCCGGCATTTGACAACGTTTTTGAATTCTATGGGAAAAATAAGGTTCACTTACTCAAAGGATACCTATAACTAGCTATTACAGTTTCCCATATATTGATTTTTCGACAAATGTGAGGTCTTCGAAAAAAAAAACTTATCTCCATTGTCAGATGATATCATAAAAAAAACTCACTAGCTCTTGAAGGTGGATTTGTTACTTCATTAACTATTGTAGTCAATATTTCGCAATACTCCACAGGGCGTTAAAAAGTGCAAGTTTTATTATCGGCACATTCGACGCAAATTATTTCCCTATATTTGTTTTTGCTGCATTTCATATAGAAAGTAATTCCCTTTCATATGATACTAGGGTTCGCTATACCCAAGTGCAGCGGTTCTGGCGCGTCACACTTTTATTATTGGTTTTGCATAAATAATAATTTTTCATTTTTAACAAATTTAACTTGCTTTGTTTGAAATTCAATCTGGAAACTAATCCAAGGTAAACAAATTGCAAAAATAAGAACAAAAAAACCAAGTGTAATTATAATAAACAGAGTTCTACAAAGGTTCAAACTGATGACCATCCTGTTCAATGCATAATGGTAGCCTTTGTTCAAAGGACCGCTTGACATTGAGCAGTATTTGCGGCGATATTGTATTGAAAGCAGCATTCCGTATGCGTTGTTTCATATCATCTTGTGTGGTCCGAGGCATTTCATATACGATATTCTTAACATTTCCCCACAAGAAAAATCAAGACATGTTAGGTCTGGAGTTCTGGCTTGCCAGTTTTGTGGACTTCCTCCTCCTCCTAACCATTTATTGGGAAAATGTCCACTAAGTTCTTGTGGAACTCTGATCTCAAATTGTGCGAGAGCACCATCCAGTTGTAGCCACATCCGCCTTATAATAAATAGTGGGACGTCTTCCAAAAGTTCGGGCAAACTTTGACAAAGACACCTATGAAACATATCTCCATTTAGGTGTCCATTGAAAAAGTAAGGACCTATTACTCTTGACCTTAGTATTCCACCCCACACATTAATAGACCAACGGTTCTGACGGTTATTACTGCGGCAAAAATGTGGATTTTCAGCCTAGTAATGAAAATTATGTCTGTTTACCCAGCCTTTACCATGGAAAGTCGAACAGTCTCTAAACCGCATATAATCCAAAAAATGTTCATCCTCACCCAACATCTCTAATGCCCACATACAGAAATCAAGTCGTCGATTGAAGTCAGCATCTGAAAGTTCTTGATTTAATTGGATATGGTAGGGATGAAATTTGTGTTTTCTAATTATTCTACCAATGGTCTGCCTGCTCAACATCATTTGACTTTGCGTTGGCTTATGTTGGGGATTTTCTATAAGGAATCCAATCACCGCAAACACATTTTCTTCATTTCCGGTAATTGGACTCTGTTTATTGGTCTTTTCATATGCTACGCTTCCATTTCTTCGAAAAACTCCTAACAATCTTTCAAAACTTCTTCTGCATGGATGATTTCGTGCTGGATATTTTTGTGCGTAAATTCGTGACGTCAATAAACAATTTTCATGACACTCACCAATAGTTAGAACCATATCGATTCGTTCCTTTAAATTAGCCTATAAAATACAGGCTGTTCCATTTGAAATGAATATAATAATCAACTTGGTATGTGTAAACAATAATAAAACTGTGAAAGCGCCAGAACCGCTGCACTTGGGTATAGGGAACCCTAGTATCATATGATAGGGAATTATTTTCTCTATGAAACGCAGCAAAAAATATCGGGTGTTCTATTTGAAATAAATGAAATAAGCTGTTTTGAATGTGCCGACAATAAAACTTGAATTTTTGGGAAACCGTAATAGCTAGGTATAGGGATCCTCGGAGTAAGTGAACCGTATTTTTCTTGGATGACCTATATTCGCAAATGCCACGAGCCGCCACTGAACTGACAGGTTGAGAAAAGAAAACGTAGCTTATTATTGATTGGATTATTAAAAAAACATTTAGAATATCTAAAATTGAATGTTTATTGTTATTAATAGTCAGGATTTGTTTTCGATAGATTTTGATTGTTACGGCTTATCTGACTCAAATAAGTTGCTGCATCGAACCGGTTTCAGCACCTAAAGAATGCTAATTAAAGATCAAATATAACAAATAAATTGTCCATTTCTTTTGTTATTTTAGATATGTGATACTTTGGCTTAAAACTAAATGCCTTGATAAAAATAATGTAATTAAAATTCGTATTTAATTAAGGTTATAAATTTTATATAAAAAATATTTTTTAGAGGTAAACAGTTTCTTAATAATTACCTGGCCACTATTTAAAAATGTTCTATGTTATAAGGAAGCCAGAAGTTACTAATAAAAATAATTTTGTACTTTACCCTTTAAGGGAGCATGCCATTAAGGAGGGTTTTTTTTAAACAGGAGTGGAGAATGCCAAATTATGCACACACTCAGACCCACCACCATAAAGGTGAGTGGGAATACGAGGTAGTGTGGGACACGCACTCACTAAACTCCACTCCCGGTGGAGTACCGGACCTGGGGTGCATATCTCCGTCGGTGTAGGAACACACATGACTTTAGAGTGAGAATGTTACCATTCTGTTGAGCCGCAGGGGCTTTACCGGGTCAGAATAAGCTTGTGACGCTTATGTCTGTAGGGAAGGTGCTCTTCGTAGTCTGTGGCCCTACGTAGAAGAGTATTTGGATGAGCCGCTGCTTTGGAATATTGAGTCTTGGCTAATTGAGTAATGAACTCAAGAATAGTGGGCATGTTCAGATCTTCGTGGATCTGGGTATTTCTGACAAACCATGGTGCGCCTGTATCCATTCTCAGAATTTTGTTCTGGATGATTTGCAGGGTTTTGATATGGGTGTTCGCAGCTGTGGCCCATGTGGGTGCCGCATAGGTCAGGGCTGGACGGATGATTGTTTTGTATATAAGCAGTTTGTTGTCAATTGACAGTACTGATCTTCTGTTAAGAAGTGAGAAGAAGTTCGATATGAATATCGAAGCTTTTTTGCTGGCGAATTGGACGTGGGGGAACCATGTTAGATGTTTGTCTAGGTAAACCCCGAGATATTTGACGGAGTCTTGCCAGGGAATCTGGGTGTTGTTTAGGCTTACGTGACTATGAGGTGTGTGTCTCCTCTTGGTGAATAGAATTGCTTTGCTTTTCTCTGGGTTTATGGTTAGGCACGATTTGCGTAACCAGTCGTGCATCTCGTCCACAGCAGTTTGCAGACGTGCCGTTATAATTTCCGGCTGTGTTGAACTACTGAGAATAGTAGTGTCATCAGCGTACAATGCGTACGACATTTAGGGGTGGTGGTAGAAGCTCTGCTACCAGGATGTTGTATAGCAGGGGAGAGATGGCTGAGCCTTGTGGGAGGCCTGTTGTGGTCGAGTGAATCGGTGATCTAGTACCGTTGTGCTTGACCTGGAACTTTTTCTCTTTCAGGTATGACCTGATGAGAAGTATTAGAGGCGTGGGGAAATTGAATTTTAGCATTTTGTGTAGGAGGCCTGCATGCCAGACCCTGTCAAACGCCTGAGCAATGTCGAGGAATATTGCACCTGTGGATTTTTTCCAGTTAAATCCCTGGGTGATGTTTTCGACCACTCGGAGGAGTTGGTCGGTGGTGGAGTGTTGGTGTCTGAAACCGAATTGCTCGTCTGGGAGAATTTGGTTGTCTGAAATGAAGGTGGAAAGCCGTTTTTGGATGAGTTTTTCGGCTATTTTGCCGAGGACAGGAAGCAGGCTTATGGGCCTGTAGTTTTGTGGAAACATCGGGTCTTTGCTTGGTTTGATAATATTTATGACGTCGGCTATTTTCCACTCGGAGGGGAAATGTTGAAGTCTTAGCATGGCATTCATTGTTTGGTTTGGGATGGTGGTTTGGCGTCGTCTGTGAGTGCATGCAAGCTGCCTGTAGCATAATTGAAAGGTGGTGTGGTGAGCTGGGACTCTCCGTAAACCCGGCGAAGACGGAGATGATCCTATTCACCAAGAAGAGGAATGTAGGGGGGTTCAGGGCGCCCGTGATGTTTGGAAACCCTTTAGCTTTAATGCGGGAGGTCAAATATCTGGGGGTGATCCTGGACTCCAAACTAACATGGGGGTCGCAAATAGAACAAGTAGTGAGGAAGGGAGTAGCGACCCTCTGGCAGCTGCGTCGAGTGATAGGGAGGACCTGGGGACTTAATCCTCGCATCCTTCACTGGATTTACACTGCGATCGTCAGGCCGAGAATCCTCTATGGGGCGTTGGTCTGGTGTGAACCAAACTACCAGCAGGAAGCTGGCCAAACTCCAAAGGCTGGCAATCCTGGGTATCACGGGCGCTATGAGGACGACACCCTCAGCCGCGCTAGACGTCATGCTGATGCTGCCACCGCTTCCCATATGCATCAGAAGGAGGCTATGGCGTCACATCTCAGAATACGAGACTCTGGAAACAGTTGCGGAGAGGGAGCAGTAATAGGGCATGCAAGAGTTGCCAAGGAGGTGGAAAAGGAAATTCCTATTTCCGCCATCAAGGTACGGGATGCCGAGGATGATATTAGGTTGACGAGGCCATATGCCCTTAGGATCCCCAGTAGGGATCAGTGGAGGGAAAATGAGGTTGCATTCCAGCCCGCAGGCCTGGTCTGTTTCACTGACGGATCGCGGCTGGAGGATCAACAATCCTCCGGGGCGGGAATATACATCGAAGGCCTGGGGGTGCGGGAGAGTTATGCTCTTGGCGCATATACCACGGTATTCGAAACAGAGGTGTACGCTATCCTGTCTGTGGCCAATAGACAGGATGTGAGGAGAGGCCCGAGAAATGTGTGTACATTTGCTCGGATAGCCAGGCGGTCCTCTGGGCAGTCTGCGCGGCCAGAATCAGGTCAACACTGGTTCAGGAGTGCGCTGACGCCCTCAAAGGACTATCCAGGACAAAGGAGGTGCAACTGGTGTGGGTTCCGGGACACTGTGGCGTAGCGAGGAATGAGGTGGCGAATAATCTCGCTAGGCTTGGTTCCTGGCTGCCGTTCTGTGGCCCGGAGCCTGCGATAGGCATAAGCAGGAAGACGGTCTCTGTCGCCTTAGACAGGTGGACAGAGGAAGCAATGGAGAGGTACTGGGGGTCGGTTGGTGGCTGTAGGCAGGCGAGGGACTTCGTGGAGGGGCCGGACAGAGATAAAGCTGTCTGGCTACTCGGTAGGAGTCGACCTACGCTTCGCCGCATCCTTGGGGTGCTGACAGGCCACTGCGTCCTTAGAATACACCTCACATTGATAGGGGTAGAGAGGGATCCCATTTGCCAGGAATGCGGCGAGGATGAAGAAACGTTCTACCACTACCTGTGTGAATGCGAGGCTTTTGGGAGTCTTCGAGCAGAATTGTTCGGGTCGAGGAGGTTTAGCGACGGAATCGAGGAAGAGTAGAGCGTGGTTGCTGGGGTTGGCAAAAAGGGCCCATTGTGGCCTACTTGCTTGGCGTTGGCCTCACCACCACTGCTACTACTAATACGGCTATGGTAGCCAGCTTCCTAGAACATTGTGAGATGTAGGACAGGGTCGCCATCTCGGTGCGGAACCAGGTAGTATGTTTTTACGACATCTTCAGATAACACAAAATGTTATTAAATAGAGACTGTGTACAACCAACTAACAATTTTGTAAATGCTCAGCACTGGCCCATTTCTTCCCTAATATAGGGACAATGTATGTAAGGCTAGATGTATTCTCACCATAATTAGAACCGCAGATCGCTTTCGCTTTAACTAGACTTTGTCAGTACGGTATACTAATTACAGCGAGAACACACGTCTAAAGTAATACGGCTATGGTAGCCAGCCTTCTAGAACATTGTGAGATGTACGACAGGGTCGCCATCTCGGTGCGGAACCAGGTAGTGTGTTATCCCAAAGGTGACGTTGCGTTCCACAGAAAATTTGATACTTCTTAAAATTAAAGCTAATAAAAAATTTGGGTTTTTCTCAAAACGTCAAACTCGCGATTTAAAACGTCAAAATTGGTAATATTTAGGCAATGAACCTGAAACTAATATGATCTATGGAAAGAAAATATCCCAAGAAGAATGTTTTACAAAGCCTGAACTCTTAGTTTCAATATTCATTGTCCTTCATTTTACTAAAATATTCCCAGAAAATTCATTCCAAATAGACCCTTTCTCTGATGCTTTGGCACTAGCCTTAGCTATAGAGTTTATCGTTTAATGGTATATCATTTTTGTCGAATTTTCGTGAAAAATCATTAAAGCTCAATGTATCCTTTATTATGCAAGTTACGAAACAAAATTGTATACATTAATTATAGGGTGTCTTGAGCTACATCTTAAGACAATAATTCCAAAATTACAGGCTGGTCCATAAGTCGTTGGTGATTAAAATTATTTTTTTTAATCGAACACGCCCTATGTTATTGCATTTTTGCATTTTCCATCGAAATATAATACATTTTTGTAAGAAAAGAAATTCGGGACGCAGCAAGTGCGTTATGGTAGCGAATTTTCATTAAATGCTTCAAATTTGAAGAGCTCAACTTGCTGCCTGCGATCCACGACAAAAAAAATTATAGATAAAAAAATTAAAAATATATATTTTGGCACCCTATAACTCCGTTATTTTCGAGTTTTTATATATATATATATATATATATATATATATATATATATATATATATATATACACATAGATAAATAAACATATAAAAATGGAAACTGGCCCCGGATATGGGTTCTAGGGGTCCTAGTTTCGCTCATTTGAAGAAATGTTTTCAAAATTCAAAAGTCGGGATCTTCTCATTAGTGAATTTTTTTAAAGAAAATTCACTAAAAATCGCTAAGTACCTAGTCACGTAATCTGATCGGTTATTAGATATAAACTAGTGGACTTGTGCGGTGGTCGAAATTCGATATATTATAGCTCAGCTCAGAACTGGCATGCACCGGAGAGTTAGACTCTGACTAATTAAATAAAGCATTCTTTAATGTATTTGAACTGATCAGTTTTTTCTGGCCAACGAACTTATCCAAGCCACTTGTAAAATGAAGTTACTAACCAAATTTGATCAAAATCCGCCCATTATTTTTTGAGTTATCGGTGTAACATATATATATATATATATATATATATATATATATATATATATATATATATATATATATATATATATATATATATATATATATATATATATATATATAAATTGAAACTGAACCCGGATATGTGTTCTGGGGGGCCTAATTAGCGCTGAAAAAAGTTTTCAAGATGCAAAAGTCGGGGTCTCCTCATTAGTGAATTGTTTTTAAAGAAAATTCACTAAAAGTTAAAGGTCGTATAATTTTAACGCGTAGTTTTCCAAATTATGATATTTGTTTATGCTAATTGAAAAAGTTGATGAGAACTTTACATTTTTTGTGTGTATTTTATGTTAACTTTTCTTTTTCCAAAAAAATTTCAACGATTTTGTAATGTTTTGAAATATGAAGGCAGTTTCATTAAATAACATAATACTAACAATAACAGTAATAGTCTTCAAACAACAATTTTATGTCCCTTCAATTTTCCTATAAAACATTATTAAAAACATTTATTTTGTTACATTGTTGGGCATTTTATTCGTGATGTAGAAATCTAAGTGATTTTATATTTCACTTTTAAACGCCAGAACTGTAGGGTGGTGAAAAACTTGCAGATAAGGTCTTTCCAGTTTTTGCTGCCAACATTTTTGAAACTTTATCTCTCTTATACCTGCGACTACATTTCTCGTTAACGTTTGTGATAGAACATCTGCTTTTTGACCATATATTCTTATTCGTTAACGTATTTGTAAACTAATTGTTCTTACTTTTTTCTAGATTGTTTAGTGGTTGCATTTTGTATATTAATTTCCTGTGTAATCTTTTTTTTGTGTGTGTGTTTGTCGCGAAGTCTCCCGTTTTTTCATTATTTTCGGACACGTGTTAATATTTTAACGCCGTTTTATATTTGTGCTAGTTTTTATAATAATTATAAATATTTAGTTAATAGTAGTATATTGAAATTTTCTCGTGCGGAAATGGCTAAAACGAAAACTACAAAAAAAGGTACTAGATCTGCACAATCTCAAAATTTATACAATTCAAATATGTCCTTGCAAGGTAGGAAAAGAGCTACAAGACATCGATTTAAGCGAGTTTCATGGAGTAAGTACATTTTGTTTTTTAAATATCAATTTTACTGAAATTCCCTTTGAAGAGGTGACTTATTTTCTGACGCAAGTTTTCAATTTGTTAACACATGAAAGTAAAGTAAAAGTTTACTTCTATACACCACGCAGGCTTTATTAAATTCAGCATAACGCGTTTTTTTGTGGCGAAAGAGTCTTATATGGCATTAGTTGCAAACTACTTTTATTTTATATTACAATAAAAATACGATATAATCCAATTTTTTTCTTAAAATCATAAAAATTAATATAATTTTCTTTGGATGGTTAAAAATAAAAAAATCGTTACAAGAAGGCCAAAAACCATTTTTAAAATGTAAATTAGTCGGAAAATGGACATTTCTTCGCTTTTTACTACGAATTATTTAGTATTCGACCAAGAAAGCGGCGGGTGTATGCAAAATTTTATTAAAATCGGCGTGGTAGAAAGGAAACTTTTGCTGAAAGTAAATATACACTTCACACAATCAAACTGCATTATGTATTATAGCTCCAAGGAATTCAATGTTTTAATTTTATTATATGATATATGTGTGTAGTTCTAGAATTATAGCGTGCTTGTCGAAACAAGGTAGTTTAGTTTGAAAGAATGACTTTAGGTCTAGGTACATTTTTGTGACTGGCCCTAATCTAAAAGTTCTAAAAATTAAGGTCTTCCAAGCTTCTGACGAAGTTTAAGTTTTTCTTTAAGGCTGTATTACCGATGTCGTGTGTTGTTACGTCAACCTTTTTAAAATATTTTAGCGTTTCTAACAAACATGCGACACCAACATAATATATAATTGCTACTCTTATCACACTCATTGTAGGATCTACAGAATCTACTGTTATTCTTACCGATTTTGTTGAAATTATGTTAGTGACAGCGACCTGTAAGTAAGAGGACCAGTGATGACACATAGCTTGCTTACAATAAGAAGCTCTTAAACATTCGATATAATTGCCATTCGAACCTCATCAATTACCTGTGTAACATATACTCAATATTCTTTATAAAAATTTCTGATGTAATATCTTAAGTTTAGCTTTCATTGGCTCAATTTCATGTTGCTGTTATTATAAGTTACCTGCAAAATATTCTACGAAAGCATGTGGAATGTTCCCTTTTGCAAGAAATATAATTGTCTTGGTTAAATACAGATGTGAAGATTTTTTTTAAATAATTTAAGTCACTAACGACACTTTAGGTAATTACACAACAAAATTATATATAAAAAGAGGAACTAATAAATAGACTTAAATACTATTATATAAATTAGACTGTCTTAAAAATCTAAGTAACCAGTTTACGTTCGTAAAATTTAGACCTAAAATTTCAGAAGTTTCTTTCACCAAAATTTTCAAATCGTGGACAGGCATATAAGGGACATTCTAATAGAATGTGAAAAATTGAAATTGGTCGGTCACAGAGCTCACAATACGAGCGTTGCTGTTGATTTAAGAGATAAGCATGTGTATGTAGAGAGATTTATTGTCTGGCTTTACAAGTGTTTGCTGCCTGACGATGCCGTAAACGGCGGAACCGGTTGCTGAATTGAAAACGAGCACTTATGAAGCCAGGGGAGGAAATTACATGTGTATTTAGTATGGAACGGTTTCTTTGTTTAACAAATTTTTTTTAACTTTTGATTGCTTTTTTAGCAGTGTATTGACATAATTATAACACATTCTCTTCGTTTTCAGGGGATGAACAAATACAAGGTATGAGCTTGACTGTATCGATCGAATCTCCTAAACTGGCTGACCCTGCCATCTTGGTTGTTGGAGGAAAACCCAAGATTAGATATACACGTGAAGAACTGTTAAAACTAAAGGATGTGCCTTTGTCTCAAGCTAAACCTGAATTTCTGTACTCATTGGAATTGTAAGTTTATGTTACTGTGCCATTTTATATTTCTCTAAAAACTAAAAATGTTTTTAATTCATGTAAGTTCAGTATTGGAAATCTTATTTTGTGAGCACTTGCTTGCACCTTGTATTTTTTTGTTTGTTTTGCATTGTTGTCTTAGTTTTCTTGTCATAAATTATTTAATTACAAAGGTGGAGTACAGTTCTTGGCCTGTTCAAGGAAACAGTTTTTATCTAAAGTGAGCATTTATTTTTGAGTATTTTAAACACTTTATGTATAATACATATGTTAAGATTTCTCGAAAACTTCAGGAGAGGCAGCAGGTTCAGACATTAGGCGAGTTCACCAGGCCTCAGTCGCTACCAGCATTGTTCTGTCAAAAAAAGTCGGGACGCAGCAATTGCGTTATGGTAGTGAAATTTCCTAGAAATGATGTAGCACCAAATATTTTTTAAACTTTTTTCCTGTAACATAGAAATCTAAATTTTGGTATATAGTTTGCTTTTAATGTCATAAACTTGTGTACCAAATTTGGTCACCATAGCTTTGTTATTTTTGGAGATAAAAATTTTTTCGTAAGAAAACCCAAAATTTTCCCGGAAAACCGGGTTCGATTTTCGTGGCTAACGAACTTATCTAAGCCACTTACAAAAGGAAGACGCGTGCCAAATTTTATCAAAATTGGTCCATTATTTTTTGAGTTATTGGTGTGATTTTATATATATAAATATATATATATATATATATATATATATATATATATATATATATATATATATATATATATATATATATATATATATATATATATATATATATATATATATATATATTTTAACTGACCCCAGATATGGGTTCTAGGAGTCTTGGTAGGCGCTCATTTGAAAAAAAAAACATTTCAAAAGTTGGGATCTCCCCATCAGTGAATTTTTTCTAAGAAAATTCACTAAAATGTGGGACAAATGTCAACATTTTGCCAACAATGGAGATGCCAGCACTGGCGCCTGGTGAACTCGCTCATTATCTCGTTTGAGCGAAATATCTTTAAGGAGCAAGAAGAAGTCAGTAACGGCTAGGTCCAGCTGGTATGGTTCAGGTGTAAGCAATTCTTAACTTAGGCCATACAGATGAGGTTTTCCACTGTCGGCCCGGGGACGAAATAAAAATAGGTATTCTGCCTGTCGTAAGAGGCGTTAAACTGGAGCAAAAACTAGCAAATATCGGCTACAGATGGTATCAGAACGAGGCTGAGATCTGTAGAGAGGTGGAAAACCCCAAATAGATTGAAACCTCCACTGTGAGTTCTAAAACGGGAAAGTGACTTTGCTCAGATGACCACCTCAACAGCAGACGGAGAACCCCTGGAGGTTCCTGCCAAACTCAACATATGGTGCAGTAATTGGAGGGACCAGACTGGGTATCGTCCACATTGAGCATCCCACCTCTGCACTGGGTAATGAAAAACTGGCTGCTGCAGTGATTCTTCAATCTATGCTGGAAGCTGTAGAAGATTTTTAGAAGAACACACAAAGGTAGGGTTCCAAGCCTACACACAACAGTCTAGTTGGTTCTCTACCACTTATGCTGACGAAGACAGTTCCCCTCGGCTGGAACGTGCAGTGGGGGAGCTTCAACCGTGGGAAGGGGCTCGTCTCAAGTTTGTCCAAGGACCTCCCAAAACCACATGTCTGTGTAGCGTATATCCCGAAAGACGTTGGTATGCAAATAACATTCCGACAGGTACTCATCAGCACCGGACTTAAAAAAAATTAACGATTGCCTTATGGCCTGAACATTCGGGTGTGGTCTAATCTACATCGAGAAGAAGCAGGACCATCGGGACAATTTTGGGTTGATGGAATGTCAATGGCTCTGCTTGAGGGAATTACCTTGGCTTTGGGCACATACAATTCCGATCAAAAGCCAGGAGTTCCATGGATGCTGATAAACCTACAAGCACTACCACCAGTCAACCCACAGGGACTGGAGTAGGCCCATTCGGAAGTGAAGGAAGAACATATCCTTCTGCTAAGCCCTCTTGGAGTCGCACCACAGGGAGTGGTAAACCCACCTACAGAACTGGCTCTTCTAGAAGAGGGGGTAGGACACACCCTGCCCCCAGAACAGCGAGAGAGAGAGAGAGAGAGAGAGAGAGAGAGCACCAGGAGATCTGTTCCAACTTTCATTTAAAAAAATTATCGACATGTAACCTAGATTTATTGCAGTGCTATCAGGGCG
This sequence comes from Tillus elongatus, assembly GCA_964006375.1. Taxonomy (NCBI): domain Eukaryota; kingdom Metazoa; phylum Arthropoda; class Insecta; order Coleoptera; family Cleridae; genus Tillus; species Tillus elongatus. The sequence continues at coordinate 54,625,406 of OZ023270.1, forward strand.
GCGAGGCCGCGGACGAGCCCCGAGGGAGAGAAAAAAACCTAGATTTAATGGGTGAAATTTTAAACAATTTGGCGTGAGCCGCAATAGACCTAAGTCGCATCGGAGGGACTAAAATATCCCACTCTCTGTATAACCTAACCTACAGTTTTGTTTGTGCATTTCATGATGAACGAACTAGTACACTTGTTTCTTTGCCAGTTGCTATTTTGATTTCAATGTCCAGCTTGTCCAGTAATGCCCTATAACATTCGCATGCGATGGTTCTTCTTTTCTCAAGATAGTCTATGATACCAGGTGAATCCCAAAAACAGCAGTCCTGGCGGAGCAAGTGCGTTATGGTAGCGTATTTTCATAAAATTTCTCTAGTTGATAACACATCTATGCACCATATTGCATTAAAATAGCTTCATTATTTGCGGAGAAACTAATCTGATGGGGCTGGTCAATGTATTTATCCAATCTATGAGTATTTTTCTACTTTCACCTCCTCTAGCACACTTAAATCGTTTTTTATTTATGTACCTTGCATGTCATTTTCTCCATGTCCACATTTTAAAAGCTTCTATTATCTGCATGGCCAGCTTGTTCAAAGTCCAAATCTCCGTCCCATAAACTATAACATTCCATATGTAAAATTTTTCTCAGTTCCAAGTTAATGCTTGTTAGTGAGAAGAGTATTGTTCTATTGAATGCTTGCTTTCCCATCATGGTCCTCCTCAGGTCTTTGCTACACTTAACCACTCATTGATAATAAATAGTACCAAGGTACATCAACATTTCTACTTGTTCAAGTTGTTGGCGTTTAGCTTATATACATTTTCACAGTAGTATCTTTACTTATCTTCATTACTTTAGTTCTCTTCGTATTGGTTTTTAATTTAATTCTTCTTGACATACCATTTAGTACATTGACCATACTTTGCAATTATTTTTCCGCTACTCCTATCAGTGCTATGCCATCATTATGTAATGGAACCGTTGTCCATTTATTTTAATTACTGCTGTCTTTTCTTCAGTCACTTTATTGTATCTTTTAACAATAATAATTTGAACGGTGATCATAGACATCCTTGCCGCAAATCTCTCCTTATTTTAGCTTCAATTTCATATTGGTTAGTATCTATTATGGTAGCCTGATGTTTGTATAGAATACCGCCGTTTCTGTAAGGAGGGTATTAGCGTGCCCAACATCGCATGGTACACGAGACCGATGGACTAATGCACCCTACGAAGGGCGGAACGTGCAGACCTTCAACTTGCTCAAACAGAATGTCACAACCTCGGTTGATGTTAATTTTACAGTATGTTCTGAAAAATAATTAGACGTTTCTACCGGGAATTGAATCCGGGGCACCTTGGTCCAGAGGGACACGTTCTTACCCCTTACCACCGAAGCAGCAAAAGTATCTCTATTCTTCTCAAGTTTACTTTTTTCCATTGTTTTAAGTTTCAGTACCTTCCAGGAGGTTTTTCTATGCCGAGAATAGGAATAAATATAAAGAATACGCAGCTCTGAAAAATGATATTAATGATAAAAAGATTATTGCCACAAAACCATTTAATTTTCAATATTTTAGACGATTTTTTAAATGAAAACAAAAGAGCATTAGCCATTACCGCCCGAGCCAATGCAATGAAACTGTTGGTGCCTTGTTCGAAGCATTTTAAGCAGCTTCTACCCATTGCTCAGACAGTTGTTTTGTGTAAAGAGTATAGTGCTGGTTCGAGACAAATATGTAGAGCGTTTACATTTGAAAAGTTTAAACCACTAAATGGAAATGTTTAGTTTTGAAGGGATTCGGTTGATTGTTAGTAATCACTGCTCCCATCTGGCCTAAAGCATTTTCATATGTAAATGCTCGTGAAAAAATTTACCGAAACCAGATACGTTTACAATGTTTACTCCCACACCTAGATACAGCAATTATTCAACACTGCATTGTGAATTTTTTCAATAATATCATCGATTGTGCCAGATTTTGACCTTTTAGGATGTTCTTCATCGGTAATCTATGTACGACAACATTTAAATTTTGTTGCCCACTTTTTTTATTGTTAAGAACAAAGGAGCATAATTGCCAAGAGAGGAGTCCATTTCAGTTTTAATTTCAATTGGTGTTATACCTTTCACATGAAAGTATGTAATTACTGCTCCATATTTTTTACATCAGAAGAAATCTTCACATATTTTTTTATTCCACTGTCATAAAAACTTTTGAATGCGAGGTAAGCACCAAAATTTTCCGGCCTGACATAGATCCCAGCCTGTAAAATTTTGGTAACACATTGGTTCAAGTCTTATTAGCCTTGGAAAAAACCAAAATGGATTTTATGTCAATTAGCTTATATAACTGACACTTGTCCAACACGCTGTCAAAAGTCACGAAAATTGAGTATAGAGCTGTTATTAAATTCTCTGCTAGAGGTCTTCCACCTAAAAGTTACAAAGATCGACTAGATGGGGTGTATAGGGAAAATTCTCCGTCTTATTCTGTAGTAAAAGATTGGCCAAAACGGTTTCGAACGGGGTAGGAATCCTTGGAAGATGACGGAAGAAAAGGCAGGACGGTGGAAGTGATGACGGACAACAAGATTGCCCTTGTTGAGGATCTCATATTAAGCGATCAACGCTTGAAAGTGAAAGGATTAACAAAAATGTCGTGGCTTTCAGATACAAGCATTCGCCGGATCCTCCACGAACATTTAGGTGTGAGTAAAGTTAGTGCAAGGTGTGTCCTCAAACATCTTTCAGCAATTCGGCGCTAGCATTTGGACCCCTGTGGAGAAAAGCCCGTGGACGTGTTGAAAAAAATTGTCACAGGACATGAAGCTATGGTTCTCTACTATGATCCTTTGACATCTGTTTGCCATACTAGGATTGAATTTAGCAAATATGACTAATGCATTTATGGGGGTTGCACATAAACCCCACAAGGCCATAACTTTTAAAATAAGAAAGGCATCGGACTCAAAGGAGAAGCACCGCCAAGAAAGTTCAAGGTCGGTCAGTCGACAAAAAAAAAAGTGTTCTTCTCATAGACTTTAAAGAGCGCAACACCTCAGCCAACGGGGCATATTATGCAACACTCCTGCATAAATTACAACAAAATATGTGGGAGGAAAGATGTGGGAAACTGACCAGAGGCGTATGTTTGCTCCATGACAATGCACCCGTGCGCACTGTTGGAATTGCGCAAGCCGCAATTCATGATTGCATGACAAATTAATCAGGCTGCGTATAGTCCAGATATGTAAAGAGGTGGAAAACCCCAAATAGATTGAAACCTCTACTGTTAGCTCTGAAACGGGAAAGCTACTTTGCTCAGATGACCACCTCAACAGCAGGCGGAGAAGCCCCTGGAGGTGCCTGCCAAACCCAACATATGGTGCAGTAATTGGAGGGACCAGACTGGGTATCGTCCACATTGAGCATCTCAGCTCTGCACTGGGTAACGAATAACTGTGGCTGCTGCAGTGATCCTTCAATATATGCTGGAAGCTGTAGAAGATATTTTAGAAGAACACGCAAAGGTAAGGTTCCAAGCCTACACACAGCTATCTAGTTGGTTCTCTACCGCTTATGCTGACGAGGACAGTTCCCCTCGGCTGGAACGTGCAGTGGGAGAGCTTCAACTGTGGGAAGGGGCTCATCTCAAGATTGTCCAATGAACTCCCAAAACCACATGCCTGTGTAGCGTATATCCCGAAAGACGTTTGTATGCAACTAACATTCCGACAGGTACTCACCAGCACCAGATTTTAAAATAAATTACGATTGCCTTATGGCCTCAACACTCGGGTGTGGTCTAATCTACATCGAGAAGAAGCAGGGCCATCAGGCATTGGGACAATTTTCGATTGACAGAATGTCAATCGCTACGCTTGAGGGAATGTCAATGGCTACGCATGAGGTAATTAGCTTTAGACCATAACTTGGCTTTATAGTCCAGATATGGCCCCCAGTGACTACTACCTACTTGGAAATTTAATAAAGACCTTCGCAGGTGCCATTTTAGTGATGACTAAGAGTTGAAAGTTGGAGTTTGGGCACATTTTGAGGACAAACCGAAAGAATATTTTTTAGGGGTATCGAATTGTTGCTGAAACGATGTAATAAGTGTATTGATGTTAGGGGGACTCCATTGAAAATTAAAATTTGTGAATCTACCCCGTTTCTGTCAGTCATGGCAGACAATTTTAGCGCTTACCTCATACATTAATGCATAATAGTTAACAGATTATATCATAACAGATTGTAGCTACAGACAATAAACAATATTTAATACACTTTCCACCAAATGTGTCAGCTTAAGAAGTTTTACTCCACTCTAAAGGATCTCAGTGAAATTACAAAATAATTTTTGAAAGTTTTGATATGTTAATAAGTTCTAACAGTCTGTGTTTAACCAATTTGGATTCTAAAAGAAAAGATACAACTAATATTAATTTTCAACACCTTTATTAAAAATAGGTAGCAGATTCATTATTATATTGTAATCAACTAAAATAACAGATACTCGATGCCCTCAAGTGACATGAGAAACGAAGGCTTATTTCTTTTTTACTATGACTTTTCATTTCATTTTCATCTCGTAATAATCTTATATAGCGTAGACCTGTTAAAGTCCCTTTAAAGAAGAAGAGTCCAATTACATGATGACTGACAATTACGACCCATTCGTTCAGTGTTTGAGCATATTGGGTATGAGTTTCTTCCATCCAATGGGGTTTACTGTCAGACCAATATCGACAATTGTCTGTTTATACTACCATTAAGGCAAAAGGCAGCTTCATCAGAGGAAACAACGTAGTTTAAAAAATGTTCACCTTGTTGAATAATCTGAATTATTTATTCACAAAATTTGATCGTTCTACAAAAATCCCCTTGCAGGCTAGAACCTTATAGGGAAAATACTTTTTCTGGTGCAAAATCCGCTGTACAGAACGTCTGGACATCTCGTTCATTCTAATAAGTTCCAATGCAAAAGTTTTGTGAGTTTCTTGTACAGCAAGCAATACATCCAGTTGGACTTGGGGCGATCTTTTACAGCCCCTGTTTCAGTAAATTTGTGGTGAAATCTGCTTACCTTAGACCTCTTTAGGGGTAGGCGGTCAGGGTGAACTTCGTTGAATAAATGACAAACGTCATCATAGGTCCTCTTACGATCACTATAAGCGATCATCATTAAAACTTCGATATGTTCTTATTTACTTTGGTGGGCCATTAACAAAAACACTGATGTTTTAATTCACAAACCATAATGCTTGCCACGGTAGAAAAAGTCAGCCTAATAATTTTGACAAAACTGATTTTCTGGGTGAAACTCTTAAAGTGTAGCCTGTATTATTGCTTAAGTAAATTCCATGTCTGAAAATGCCGTGTACTTTAGCCTTTTTTGGAGACAGATAAAATTACTGAAATATTCTTTATTTTACTTTATTTATTTTCATGTAAAGCCGATTGTTTTCGTTCTTGGCAAAGGTAACTTAAAAATAATTAATACCATCAAAAATTACACTGAATACGCTTTCCAGAAATGTATCGCATGACCCATGTTGCAATTAAAGACATTAAAGGGTTGTCACCACACACAAAAAAAAGGGGAGCTTCAAAAAATGTTTGAAAATACCACCAAATAGTCTGTATTGTAACCCTACAGATATTGAGCCTGATGCCTTTCTCGGTTTAAAGGTTTTGGTCTTGTTGCGTTACTTATTGGCAAGCCTGTATGTCTTAAAACGGCACTGTTATTCTATTAAGGTCATAGAAGTAATGACAACATGAGACGATGGATCTTACCACCATATTTTGACTTACTAAAAACACTGACACCATTGAATATGTACCACATTGTAAGATTAACAATATGACAGATGCAACCAGCCTAGTCAAATTTTGAATGTAAAGTTTTTTTTTTTAAACTTTGGTCTATTTCCACGACTATGGCCAATAACCGGCGCCGGGGAGCAGTTTCACCTCACTACCCTGGAAATTTTGCTGAACCCCTGTTTTTCTGTAATGAGGGTAGGGATCTTTAACATACCCAACATCGCATGGACACGGGACCGACGGCCTTACGCCCCCTCCGAAGGGCCAAACACTCAGACATTCAACTTGCTCAAATACAATGCCACAACCTCAGTTGGCGTTAATTTTACAGTATGTACTGAAAAAGTGAAAACGAAGCCCTGGGGATTGAACCCAATATCCTTCTGTTCAGAGGCACACGTTCTTACCACTGAACCACTGAGGCTCTAGAATTTTAAGTTTAAATGGGGTGTAGTGGTTAAGTCAATCTTAGATCAAATTATTTTTATTTAATCAGCATATAATTGATGTAACTTTATTGGAACAGCTTTAAATAAAGTGACAAAAAGTCAAGATATGTGTGCATAAAATTGAATGGAGGCAATTTTGAACTCCTTGATTTTAGATATCTGCACGGGCACTGCTCAGAGGAGCTTTCTTCCATAGTTCCTCCACCCTGCCCCCAACAGATCTACCAGGGGAACAGAGCGAATGCACCCTTTTACTGTCCAGGTCACCAGATATAGAACATCTTGTTATGCCCACTCTTTTGTCCTGAGGGTTTCCAAGTTGTGGAATTCCTTGCCGGCACATGTTTTTCCTTCTCCCCTGAACCTCCAAACCTTCAAGTCCAGAATTAACAAGTTGCCTCTTTCCTCCTTATCGACACCCACGGTACGATAGTATTTAGGCTGTAAGCCCTCGTGGTGTGTTGTTGAAATAATAAAAATTATTCTGTCGTTTAGATTGTAATATAATTACATACCATTGTTTGAGATACAAAATGAAATTCGGGCTGTTTTATGGTGGTCGAACTCACTCAGTGGGTCGGTAGACGTTTTGCCAACCGTAGTTACTGGCTTCTTTAGTACCTGCATTGAAACTACAGTTTCATAACAATATTAAACTTTTACAGCCAGTGTTGCTTGACATACAAAATGATTTCCGGACTGTTTTGCTGCGATTGAACCCAGTTAGTGGGTAGATAGACATTTCACCAACTATAGCTGCTGGCTTCTTCAGTAGCCGCACTGAAACTGCAATTTCATAATAGTGACATTAAATTTTTACAGGCGGCGTTGCTTGGACTACAAAATGCTTTCCGGGCTGTTTTGCTGTGATGGAACTCACTTAGTAGATTGCTAGATGTTTCGCCAACCATAGCTACAGCTTCTTTAGTAGCTATGGTTGCCAAAACGTCTAGCAACTCACTAAGTAAGTTTGACCACAACTAAACAGCCCAGAAAAACGTATTCTAAACAATGACATGTAATGTAGGGAAACCCAACATTTTTAAGAGTAAAACTTTGCTTCGAGTGGAACAGCATACATTTTTGACCATTTGTACTAATTTTGAACTGAAAGAAAGAATAAATATTGGTTTTTCTAAAACTAATTATTTGAAAAATAACAATTTGTCACTTTGAAAAAAAGTTCAATAAGGCCTTATGATTTTATACTTTGTTTAGTCTAAAGTCACCAGAAGAAGAAGGTTGGATAAATTGAAACCACCAATTCTGATGGGTAAGACACCAGACATCCATTTTTGAAACAAGCTAAATATCTGGGGGTTACCTTAGATGCTCATCTGGAATGTTGGAGAATGTAATCCGCCAGGCCAAGTTGTCAATGTGAACATGCCGAAGGATCTGTGTGAACAACTGAAGAACAAACCCACAGCAGATGTAGTGGTTATGAGACCAATGATAGTCCATGGAACTATAGTTTGGTGACCTAAGGCACTTCGTTATTTCGCTAGGGCCAAACTGGCTAAGCTACAGATACAAGTATGTCTGATGATAAGGGGAGCGTTGAGCATCACTCCCATCGGCCGCTCTGAAAGTCCTGCTAAACATTACACATCTTCACATATGACTGGAGAGGGTGGCTAGGTAGTGAAACAAACGGCTGACCCCATGTCGAAGGCAATCAGTATGGGAAGAACTAGGTTCTGGAAATTATCTCAGATCTGTGGCCAACAAATATCTGCAGATGCCTGTCTTTCAAGACTGTACTCCTAGAAAGGGAGGACTGGGAACGAACTAAAACATCCATATTGAGGGCAGATATCTGCTAGTATACGCGCGGCTCCAAAACCGAGTCAGGGACAGGAGCTGGTGATATGGGAGCAGCACTGATGCAAGAATATCATCTAGCTTCGCGGAAATATGCAACCATATACCAAGCAGAAGTATATGCTATCAAGGTGTGTGTGAGGGAGATTAAACAAAACCGTTGCACACATAAATCGATAAAAAAATTCTAATAGCCAAGGTGCTATAAAGGCAGTTGGGTCCTACCGTTGTAATTTTAAAATGGTATGGAGTTGCAAGACTGTCCTTAACGAACTGGACAGCTGCAATGTGGTGTCGCTGGTCTGGATACTTGGATACTTGGACCTTAATGGCAATGTATTGGCCAACACTCTTCTTGTCAGGAGGGATGCTGAGGGATATAGGACCAGAGCCTGCGCTTGGGCATATCCTTATGCACAGCGAAACGCACCTTAAAGACCTGAACAGATGGGAAGACAATCCAACAATGGCACGATCTTCCAGGATTAGCACACTCTGGGGCCTTCATAAATGGCCTTTCAGAGTTAAGAGCTAAAAAACTTCTAGAGTTAAACCGGCAACAATTGAGAACTGTGGTCAGTCTGTATACAGGACACTGCCGCTTGCATCACCACATGCGCAGAATAGGGCTCGGACAATAAATCGAGTGTGATTAGAGAGTGGCGAAACAGCAGAGCACGTGCTATGTTCATGTCCGGCTGCAGGCAGGACAAAACACCTGCTCTTTAGCAAGACGCAACTTGCACGAGAAGACCAGGATCAACTTTCGCCCACAAAAATTATCGATCTCTATAAGAGGCTAGACTAGATGGGTGAAATATAGGACAATTAGGCATGAGCCACAATAGACCTTAAGGTCGCAGTGGAAGGACTGTTGTGGCCCACTCACAACATAACCTAACCTTACCTAGTTAAAGATTATATACACAAAGTAGTGACCTTGCATTATAGGACACCCTACATAATGTTGTAAATACATAACAAAAATAATCGATTAATTTGATGTACATGTTATGAAGGTGGGAACACTGTTTTATTAAATTTCAACAATACATTATAGTAGCGTTCCGACTTCCTGCTACAATCACATTAATAAAGCAATGGATATTAGTTAGGCAACGGACAATAATAAGATGCCCCACTTTAAGGCTCACTAACAACGAGGTGAGCAACATGGTGTTGGTAAGTATTATACTGGAAAAAAAACAGGGGGGGGCACACTGGGGTTGCGGATGCGCAAGGTACAGTCTTACACACATGTACCATTGGAGGAGGTCCAGGAAAAATAAATGGTGGACAGGGAGCTTGCGCCACAGGGGCCACACACCGAGTCAGTCCACATACACAAGTGGTCTATTGAGAGCAGCATGATAAACAGTCCAGAAATCATTTTGTATTCCAAGCAACACATGTGACTAAGAGGTCTCATTCAGATATTGCCCATGGAGAGGCTTCTGCATCCAGGATTGCAGTTTGTCTTAATCTGTCTTATGGTGACTTTGCATTTTCCCTTAATTGTAACGGTATTGAATCTTTTGTCTCCCGTATGGCACGGTGTAGTTCGGGAGTAAGTACCTGCCAATGGAAATATGTACGCAGATTCAATATCTGTTGGTCCAACTTGTTTACCAATATCTAACAATCCTTTTCCACTTTGGTGTCTAAGTGGGGTTACTCGTTCGATGTCAATAGATGGGTGATGCTTTTTGGATTTCATTATGAATGTAGATTTTCTTTATCTATGTGTTACTCCAGTTCACAATCCAAAATAAATAGTTGAGTGCAAAATATGCATATGAATTTAGTCAGGTTCTTGCTGTTGAGATGTGCTCACACCACCTGATTTACTTGCTTCATAAACTTATTTGTCAGAGCAGGCTTCATGACTGAATGGTTTATTTCCTCACTTGCTGTATTGCCAGGTATTTTTAACACTGTTATACCCCCATTAAGGCATTTTGCTGGCCATACTGAATTTCATATACAACTGGTTGAATCTTCCCTTTGACTACACATTTGTCAAGCCCAAACTGCATGTTAATATCTGTTCCACAATTTGAAGGTCCCAGGTGGTTCTTTGTGGACGCAATCAGCTTAAGATCAGCCATATACAGCAGATGATTTAGTCTCATTTGCTCTCTGCAATTGCCTTTTACACGGAAGTGATACCTGGTATAATTGAGATGGTTGGATAGTGGATTCAATGCGAGGCAGAACTACAATGGACTTAGCGAGTCGCCTTGAAATATACCTCTTTCATTGTGTATCGTGCTGGTTACGATGTTCTTACCAGTTTGTACCCGTAGCTGAACTTTGTTCTCCAGGTAGACCTTGTGTGTTCTAGGAACCTCGGTATATCAGTATCAATCTTATAAATCTTCTGCACACTTATAAGCCATTCGTGTGGAACTGAATTAAACGCCTTTTTGCAATCCATATGGGGAGCAAATAGATTTTTTCATCCATTGTAAGCTTGATTGCACACAACCGAATCAATGTTTAACTGTTCTTTGCATCCCATCGATCCTTTGGGATACCCTTTTTGTTGGCTTGTAATTATGTTGTTTCGTTCGCAGGGTGCATACATGCGTTTCTCAAGGCAAGATGTGGTCACCAGCAATTGTTCTCAAAAAATGCGCACCAGAACTTGCTCCTATCCTGACTCGTCTGTTTCAGATATCTTACAATAGAGGCATATTCCCTAGTAACTGGAAAACTGCTTGAGTACAACCCGTCCCCAAGAAAGGATCCAAAGCGCTTCCTAGCAACTACAGGCCGATTTCTCTCCTGTCAGTCGTCTCTAAAGTGATGGAAAAGTATATAAACACTGAATTACTAAAATTTATTGAAAAACATAGTCTAATCCACGACAGGCAGTATGGATTCCATCAGCGCAGATCAACTGCTGACCTCTTTTCCTTTGTCACCCATTCTTGGAACAAGTCTATGGAACTACATGGTGAATCCCAGATTGTCGCTCTAGACATGTCCAAATCATTTGACCAGGTCTGGCACGCAGCGCTGCTTAATAAACTTCCGGCCTATGGCCTACCACCAAAACTCTGTACCTGGACAGCAAATTTCCTCTCCAACCGGAGCATTTCTGTTGTGGATGGCCATTCCTCTAAACTGTATCCAATTAATGCAGGAGTTCCGCAAGGTTCAACTTTAGCCCCTACTTTGTTCGTTTTCCACATCAATGACCTCCTCTCTAGCACATCCAACCCAGTTCACAGTTATGCGGACGACAGCACCCTCCACTCAAATATACAATATTTCAAGCCCGTCTCTTTATCCCAATTAGATGAGGATCACAGACTCATGGAGGGTTCTGTCTCCGTGGATCTCTAAAAAATATTAGACTGGGGAAGTAGAAATCTTTTACAATTCAACCCCACCAAATCTGTCTTGTGTTCTTTCTCATAAGAGATAGACCAGCCCTAGACCTATCACAATGAACAACCAAGTTATTCAAAGTAATGAGTCCTTTTCACTTGTTGGCATTTCTGTGGATCGAAATCTCAATTGGCACCATCACATCAATTGCGGCTGCTAAGAAATTAGGTTTCCTCTTCCAGGCTCGCAAATGCTTTTCACCAGCTAATCTCTATACCTTATATACTTCACAAATAAGACCAAACATCGAATACTGCTCCCGCACCTGGGGTTCCGCTGCCGCTTCTACACTCGCTATCCTGGACTCCATTCAGAAGAGAGCTATACGTCTCATCGGTGACCCTACCATCACCCAAAGGCTGCCATCACTTGTTCACCAACGTGCCGTTGGTGACCTCTCTCTCTTTTATAGATATCAGCACGGGCACAGCTCAGAGGAGCTTTCTTCCATAGTTCCTCCACCTGCTGCCCCCAACAGATCTTCCAGGGGAACAGAGCGAATGCACCCTTTTACTGTCCAGGTCACCAGATACAAAACATCTTGTTATGCACACTCTTTTGTCCCGAGGACTTCAAAATTGTGGAATTCCTTGCCGGCACATGTTTTTCCTTCTCCTCCGAACCTCCAAACCTTCAAGTCCAGAATTAACAAGTTGCCTCTTTCCTCCTTGTCACCACCCACAGTACGATAGTATTTAGGCTGTAAGCCCTCATGGTGTGTTGTTGACATATTAAAAAAAAACTTTATATAGAGTCGGACCAACTTATTGGACGGTATCTGCCCGGGTCTGCAGAACACTACTAGTTCTTTGATAGAAGATATGTGTGTGAAAAACAATGGCATATTCTTTAGGTCAAGTAGAACATTATTTATTAACACCACCATTAGATGATATGGTACTGAAATTTCTTTAGCCAAATGTTTTGGACGACATCATACCTGGGTGCCCCCCAGTTATAACCTCGCAGACTTCATCTGTAGTAAAGGGCCCATGAAGTATCTGTTCATAACTCTGACAAATCTGGTGTTCTTCATCAACCCAGCTGGCACCAATATTGAAGGAACCTGGTGTGGCTAGTTGACTTCCCAGAACTCTCCGATTTGTTGCTTATTTGGAAAAGTATCAGTAGCTGTATTAGTAGTTCAATTAAGCTTATGGTAAAAAGTCCTTTCTGAGCGCTAAAACATGGTATTGTGACATCTCCGATTGTTGCTCGCTTTATATCTTATATATAAAATCTTATCTTTTGCAAGCATAAGCACGACTGGCTTAATTGTATGATGTAATGTATAATTATTGTCTGCAAATAGAATACTACTATACTATACTGCTACTATTATTATTGGCACATGGCTAAATATCGTTTCCATAGTCAAGTACATAGTTTGTAGCATTAATATACGGTTGGGTATATTTTATTTTAATTGCGCAAGTAATTAAATAAAGCAAGCTAAATCCTCTTATTAGTAGATTCAGGTAGAATGGCTACTCTTTTGTTTAAAATTTTTTCAATTTTTATATCTACTTTTAAATATAATAAATATGGTTTTTCTGAAATTGTTATATTTTGAAAATGTTTACTTTATTAGAACATTATACTTATTTGGTCTAAATAATAAAAACATAAAGTAATGAATGGCCTTACATAATGAGATATCCTGTATAATCCAATATCCCATTCATAAGGTTGTATGTTTTTTCAAATAATTACTAATTGTAGAGAACATCTGAGAACTTTAATTAAAATGAGTTATTAGTAACTTACAACAAAAAGATTGGAACAATTTTTTGACAGGAACTAAATGAAAAACTGATTTTCAATTTTGTAAATAATGTGTTAACCAATAGGAATTAATTTGTCATATATTATGTATAAAAGTGTGCACTACTTTGTCCATTAAAAGACTTAGCTCATTAATAACAGATACCGTGTGATAGAATATTTTTTTTTTAATGTAAAAAAAGCAACATACCTATCCTATATCTAATGAGTGAAGATTGGAACCTATGATGAGCACTGATAAGTACAATTTGGAGAACCCAATTCATCACAATACAGAAATTTCTAACAATATATATATATATATATATATATATATATATATATATATATATATATATATATATATATATATATATATACTTTCATAAGCATCTAACTGACGCGATTGCCTGCCATTTTTTATTAACTTGAGATTTTGTTTATCTACATGATGATTATAATCCCATGTATGCTGAGCAAGAGGACGCTGTTCGCAATTGCTTGGCAACTAACATATAAATAGTAGTTCTAGGCTTTGTTCGCTTAGTTTATTCATCCCTTTGATGACGCTAACTTTGTTAGCCAAACGATCGTCAGGTCTAAAAACTGTATTGTGATGAATTGGGTTCTCCAAATTGTACTTATCCTATATCTACCACCATGTGTTGCTGCAGATGAACACATTTCCGAAATAATTGAATTTTGTCTTGAATGAAATTTTTAAAGTATCAAGAGGTATTTGAAAATTGGACGATTTGGAAAAAATAATCTAATAAAATTGTCATTTCACATTCACATTCACAAGCATAAACTTTTCTGTAATTCACAGTATATAAATGAAGCTGCAAGTAAATTCATCATTGATGAAGCTGCAGTCACAAACAATAATTGCGTTTTTTTTTTAATATATAATTGGATTCGATGTTTTGAAAAAATAGTTTTGTGATTGTAATAAATTATGTTTTGTCTTGCAGTGCATCATTAATACTTCGTAATAGTCAGTCTGATGCTCCTTCGGAAAATGGTCCTAGAGGTGGTGAACCAGCAGATCATAGGGTAAGTTTTTATGTTACACTAGAACATCGCTTATCCAAGTTACAATTATTCGAAGCGCTTTTCCTTATTCCCGCTAACCAAGCTGCATTCTGTTTTGATCGGGATTACACTAAGAAACATAAAGGCATTCTAAAACCTTGGGTAATAGTTGTTGAAACAATCTTTCTTAGTTTTTATAAATAATTGTATCATAGTTGTTTGTTATATCCCAGTCTGATTTCTAAGAACCAAACCAACCACTTTTAAAAGAACAGTGTCAGCATTTTGTTTTGAATTTAATTACACTTGCAACTCGAATATATGAATGTCATATATTCGAGTGTGGGTCAAATTGTTTTCTCTTTATTAACTTTTTACTAGTTTAAATAAAATATTCATTTTTGTTGTTATTTTTAAGTGTCACACAATAATATTTTGTAGTCATTTATTATTATTATATTATTATATGTGCTTCTAAATTATATATAAATAAATCCAACAAGATGTCAAAACACTTTTAATATATGTTACTTTTTAATTTTACAGAATCTTCAGATATTGAAGTTCTATTTAGTAGCCAACATTTGTACAGGTTCATTAGGGCTCCAATTTTCGTTTAGTGACAAGCTTTTCTTACACAGAATCAAACACATATAGACCCAAAAATAATGTACAAATGGGTGTGTGTGTGTGTTTTGTTTCTTTAACGTCGGCCTATTTCCGCGACTATGGCCAATCACCGGCGCCAGGGAGCAGTTTCACCTCACTATCCTGGAAATTTTGCCCAACCCCTGCCTTTCTGTAAGGAGTGTAGGGATCTTTAACATGCCCAACATCGCATGGACACGGAACCGACGGCTTTACGCCCCCTCCGAAGGGCGGAACGTACAGACATTCAACTTGCTGAAATACAATGCCAGACTCTCTGTTGATGTTAACGTTACAGTATGTACTGAAAAAGTGATGGGAGAACCCTGGGATCGAACCCAGTACCCTTCGGTTCAGAGGCACACATTCTTACTCCTGAACCACTTAGGTACAAATAAAAAGCATGATCATGACGTTAAACTCTAATTATAAGTATTAACAACACAAAACACATACAATTGCAAATAAAACAGTGGAATGTATAAAATCAGCTAGATTATTGGCTGCATAAACAATTCTCATTATTAACTACAACATAAACTGGTTTCATCATATTATCTTTGAATTTATATCATTATATATGGTTAAATTTATATCATTATATATGGTTAGACATGTTATTTCTAAAGTATTATTTCTTATGGTGTCTGGTAGAAAAGCCTTTTAATTCAAATTAGTCCAACCAGACATATTGTGTCTCATATTCAATAAATGTAATTAAAATAATTTCTAAGAAAGAAGAATACATGAAATCAGTTTGCTTATTTAAAACAAGATAATTGTTATCGTCACCACACATTTTTCATCTCTAAAGCTTCCAAGAAGTCAGGTTTGCGCTAGCCATTACAAACATATAGTGACTATGTGATTATTTACTGTAGATCTATGTTGAGTATCGATATTTGTTAGGGAGATTATTTCCAAATGCAGAAATATGTTCTTCGTATCAGAATTTATAGAGGTTTGCCCAATGTAGACTTCATTATAATGTGTACCACCTAACTTATATATTCCAGCTTTTGTCAAGGAACACGATTTTTCTTTCGCTGTAAATAATAAATCACATGTCACCCATGAAAGGCGTATCTGGTACATGGACAAGTGAAAAGCCGAGATAGGTATGCCACAGTATTTCAGGCGGAAGGTTACACACTAATAGAGTGCACAAAAGAAAACAAGAATAGGATCACTGAGGATCACACAAGGTTGCTTTCCAGTCAGTCTGGTCTGTTTTACTGATGGCTTGTGGCTTGAGGAGTAGCATTCCTGTGTGGCGGGAATATACATTGATAGCCTGGAGGTACGCGAGAGTTATGCTCCAGGTGCATATACCACAGCCTTCGAAACGGAGATCTATGCTATCCTGTCTAGCTATTCGACAGGACGAGCTTGTTGAATATGTATACATTTGCTTGGATAGTCGGGCGGTCCTCCGGGCGGTCTGTGCACAGATGCTCTTTGGGGAGGACAAAGGGGGTACAGCTTATGTGGGAGCGGGATGCTGTGGCACGGCGGAGAACAGAGTAGCGAATGACCTCGCAAGGTTTGGTTTTTGGCAGCCTTTCTGTGGCCCGGAGGCTTCTATAAGTATAAGTAGGAAGGTGGTCTCCCTAGATAGATATGGACTGATGAGGCCATGGAGAAGCACTGGAGGTCGATCAGTGGCTGTAGACAAACAAATGTAGTCGTGAAAGGGCCGGATATACATAAGACTGTTTGACTGCTTGGTAAGAGTCATACTGGACTTTGCTTTATCATCTGGGTCCTAACAGGCTAGTCTTGGAAGACACCTGAAACTGATGGGTTGGTGGGTGTCGAGAGGGACCCCATTTTCCAAGAGGTGGCCATTTGCTAGGATGGAGTCAAAGCAACTGAACAGTACCTAAGCAGAGATAAAGTAATAAAAATGTATCATGGGAAGAGAAGTGCCATTCCGTTTCTTATCAGAAAACCAACTACATTTTCATAGTACACTTTAAGAGAGAGAGAGAGAGAGAGAGAGAGAGAGATAGAGATAGAGAGCAAAAAGGACACCAAGATCCTTAAAAACGGTTGGACAACATATTACATGTTTCAATAGACTGTAAGGAAAGAAGCTAGGTTATTTACGAATAAAATACATGATGGAACATGCACGTGTGCTTAACACAGCCCTCACTTCAGGTACCAGTTATTGAGATCTTCATGGTTACTTTGAAGATGGAGACGATTATGGACAGTGGCAAACTTTTATATCCTCTGCATATATTAAATATGGAACATTCGGTACCTGGCCCTAAAAATCAATGAATATTACAAATAAAAGAGCTCAAAGTATGAGGCCTTGTGGCACCCCTGAGAACATTCTACTGAGCATATGTGTATCTCCCCATCTCCACATCTCTGCTAAACAAACAGGTTCAAATAGACTAACCAACTATCTAGAGATTTATAATTAAAGCGGTCAAAAGCTTTCGACAGGTAAGCATACATTACATAAATATGTGCTGGCTTTCAAGCCTATTTGCAATCTACTGCGTCATTGACCAGATTGGTGACAGAAGATCTCCCAAACAGAAATCCGTGCTGAAAAACTGATAGTCTATTCCTTATATGAAACATGATGTGCTTATAAAGCTGGCCTAATTTTTTTACAAAAGACACATATAATCACAATAGGGCGATAATAAGATAAAACTGAATGACCACTGGTCTTAAAGATAGCAAGAGCATGATGTTTATGCTTGTCATAATGCTGTAGGACTGAATAACTGAGTGAGTTTGATAAAGTACGAGAGCGGGTCCTTCTGCTTCACCACTGGCCTTTTTATAGGTACACTATTATATTTGAACAATACAGTGCTAGGTATTGACATCCCTGTCAGGGTATTGCAATAATTATTAGTCTGATAGTCCTCAATCCGCATGAGCTTAACTAAAAACATTATTAAAAATGGATAGAATCGAGCAGAGAGCGGTGCAGGTCATATTCACAAAGATTTGGTGGAAACATTGGAAGAAACTGCCGTATCTTATGATGTACTCAAATGTTGGCAACAGAAATTCAGATATGGTAGCATTTCTTGTGAATATGGACATGTCAGTGGCACTCCTATAATATTCCCTGCTAAAAAAAAATATTAAAAAATTCATGATCTTGTGCTGCATGAATCATGCATTAGGATCAAGTAGAAGAAACAGGCTTGTCTTGCTATACAGTATACAACAGCCTATTAAAACTGGATAGAAAAAATTGTCTGCAAGATGGGTGTTGTTAACAAACAGTTAAGGAAGTAACCGTGGTTTCATTTGTCAGCAGTTATTAGACAGGTACAGAGTATAAGAAAGTAACTTTGTTTGCCATTTTCCAACTACTAATGAAACTTAGGTTCATCACTATGATTTTGAAACCAAATGTCATATGATGGAATGGAAAAACAGTAGCACCCTGCCCCCTTGAATGTTTTGGGTTCCTGTTTTATGGGTGCTCAAGGTAATGTTTTGGCTGATTATTTCAGAAAAGGCTCCACAATAAATGATCAGTACTATGCCGATTTGATTATTAAGTTGCATGAAGCCATAAAATAAAATAAAACCATTGCCGAAAGCCCATTCCAGTAACTCCATACTTTCAAAAATATAGGTAGTGTATTCAAAAATATTTTTGTGTATTTTTGCGGAAAAAATTTCTGCTATAGCTGATTTACGAACTCGTCTGCGGTCTTAACAAAATGAAGATATGTACCAAGTTCCGTTCAAATGAGTTGAGTATTTTTTGAATTATCGCTCTGGTACATACATACATTTTGATCTGGAAAACTCATAATTTCAAGAAAATAAAACCATTGCCGAAAGCTGAAAACATAGGTACTCTTTCAACAAGACAATGCATCAAGTCACAAGTCATATTTCGTTCATATGCTAGTTTGGTAGTGCACTGAAGCTCTTTATATAAATATATAAAAATCTAAATGGGCCTTGGATATGGGCTCTAAGGGCCCTAATTCGCGCTCTTTTCAAAAAAAAATATTTGAAAGTCTCACCATCGTTACCTCTCTGTTAGTGAATTTTCTTAATGAAAATTCGCTAATAAGAGGTGCATCTAAACTGAAAACAAATCTCAAAGCAATAGGGAATTTGCAGATTTTTTTTGTTTATTATCTTATTGTACACAATAAAAGGAACATTTTGATATATCACAAGCGCGTAATAGAGATTGTTCAACGTTAGAAAATAAATATCTGAAAGTTAATAAATGCAGCAAGTTTGAAATGCATGTGTGTGTGCAGAAACGTCACTTGTTTCAAAACTAAAGACTGCCGGTCAAATGATACGCGGAACGTATAGGATAAACAGTAGTTGTTAGCATTTAATAATGTTTATGTTACTTTTCCTTGAATATACTTCATTAATTTGATAGCGCCGATTTTCAATGGAAAAACGTGCACATCTGACCTTGCTTCTGCATGACTAGTTGGAGCATCTGACGTCATAACAATAGCCGAAGCGTTTATGGTCACATGACAAAATTAAAAATAGCAAGGATTTTCAAACACATAAAAGCTTTAAAATCCAATATTTCTTATTTATTGTTGATTATTGATGTTTACTATAACATTAATGTCTGAAAAAAAAAATGGAGATAGATGTGGATTAAATTTTATGCAAATTCCCCATTACATATCCTAGCGTTGGCTATATAATAATAATAAAAATAATAATAATTTATTGTGTCCAACAGACCAAGTACAGGACCAATTACAGCACACTTACAAACTAATTAGCGAGTGAGATTACCATAAATTAACAATAACAAAATATTAATCCAAAAACAAACCTAAAACTACAACATTTCAATAGCTTTATGCAAGAATGTACACAAACTGTCGCGAAATATATCACTACGTGAGCAAATGACATTGAAAGTTTCACACATTACATATATTGGAGATCTTAACATAACAACAGTCCTAGCCTGATTATTATAAAATGACATATTATGCCGTTCACTCATCCTGGGAACATGGAAATGTATCTGCGCCAATCATTTCGGACAATCAATGACATTGTGTATCAGTTTATATAAAAACTTGATTGAGTCAACTCTTCTTAGCTTACACAAACTGACGAATTCAAAATACCCAAGCCAAACATAATGATCGAACCCCCTCTCCGGAGAACGGCCCAGTTTCCTTAAACCACAGATATTTTAGGAACCTTCTCTGGACAGATTCGAGTGAGCTTATATGCACACCATAATATGGGCCTCAGACAAGAGATGCATATCGTAACTTGGAAAGAACAAAAGCACAGTACAAAGCTTTGAGAGCACCAAAACATGTAAACGACCCACAGTTCCGCACTGTAAATCCCAAAAACCTGTTAGACTCGTTTACTATGGTATTGATGTGAATGTCAAATGACAGTTTCTTATCAAAGTGGACCCCCAAGTCCTTCAGTCTCCACACGATCGACCACCAACCGACCCACAGTATAGTCAAACTGAACAGGGAAAGCTTTACGTGTGAAAGTCATGACCTTACATTTACTCACCTTTAGTTCCAATCCATTCTGTAAGCACCACTCATAGAGCAAGTCTAGATCCTCCTGCAATCTAACTCAATCATCCAGCGATGTCACTCTCATAAGCAGCTTCAAGTCATCTGCATAGAAAAGTCTCAACACACTTAAACTACTGTCCAAATCATTGATAAATAATAGGAACAATAGCGGCCCCAGATTAGAGCCCTGAGGAACGCCCGAAGTAGCAATGAGCTCAGAGGACCTGAACCCGCTATAGCTAACAAATTGAACACGATCACTAAAATAATCCCCAAAAAGACGTAACATGCTATCGCTGAATCCATACGATGCAAGCCTCCTCAAAAGGACAGAGTGATCGACATGGTCAAAAGCCTTTACAAAGTCTGTGTAGACAACATCAATCTGACCCCCAGCATCAATGCCGTCTGAGACCCACTGAGTGAGAACGGCCAAGTTTGTGACAGTTGACCTACCCCTCACAAATCCCTGTTGACAGGGTGATACCAGTGTTTTCACAGAGTTGTAGATACCCTCGTATAGGACCATCTCGAAGATCTTAGCAAAAATGCAGAGTAGAGCTATCGGACGATAGTTGATGACCAAAGATACATCACCAGTCTTAAATATGGGGCATATACGTGCCAACTTCCAGATCGCAGGAAACCGACCAGTGTTCAAACATAAATTAAATATGTAGCAAAGTGGAACAACTAAAACACCAGCGCAGTCTTTTACAAGGAAAGACGGAATCTGATCTGGGCCAGACGTCATTATACTGTTTAATTTTTTTATAGCTCTCCGTATCTTTTCCTCCGTAATTCTAGATAGGTGGACGTAATACTGATTAGGCTTTGAGTCAGACGCATTATTCTGTAAGTCAATTCTGCCGGCTGGTGTATAAACACTACCAAAGAATGCAGCAAACGCATCAACTATTTGTTGTGAGCCAGTTAGCGCATCACTGTTATAATACATCTGACCAGGTATTCTTGTGCGTTTTTTTTAATCATTTACATATGACCAGAAATTCTTAGGACAGTCAGTGATCGACTGTTGAGTGTCACACAGATACCTCCTATATGCATTGCCAATCTGACGCTTCACCAAAATTCTCAATTCCCTAAACCTTTGCAAATGATAGTCTGAACCACACCTTTTATACTTTAACCAATGCTCATGTTTCAGTTTAATATTGGCTCTTAATCTGATCATTATACCACACAGGGTAGTTATATTTACAATTCCTATAGACAGGCACGCATGCATCAAACACCCCATACAGTGTGTCATAAAACTTATCACATGCTTCATTGCAGTCAAGACAGTCGTACAGGAAAGACCAATCAACCCCGAGCAGTGCATCATACAATGCAACGTAATTAGCCTTTCTGAAATTATACATCTTCGGTGCTCTACAAACATCAAATGACCTAAATGAACTATTCAAAGAAATATCAATGTGACTTTACTGAACTTAAATTCTACAATATTGATATATTTATGAAATTTGTACCTTAAGCAAGTTATAAAGTATTGTCTAATAATTTTGTATTATTTTGAATGGAATCACTTATACATTACCTTTTTCTATTTTAGAGGCGAATTGGAGATCCCAGAGAGAGAATACGAAAGGAGAATGATGGTATTGTACTGAGTCCTCAAAGACGTAGCTTTAATTCAGGATGTTTCGTACCGATACGAGAGCCAGCGCGCACAAATCGATCTCATAGTCCATTAGGAAAAAATGAAAGTTCTCATTCCAGTAAGTTTATTTTTTATCTTTTGCCCCAAATTGAGTTTGATGACTTCTGTGTGTCATCAGTGGAGGGCAATTTCAAAGCTTTCTCACAGAAAGTAAGAGTTTTTTTTTGCTTGGAGGTAGTTTTGAATTCTGAGGCCAGTGGTTTGGCCTTAAAAGTTAGAAAGAAAAAAAATAATATAAGAAGTTAAAAGAAGCACGTGTATAGTGTGTATATATTATATAAACAGTGAAACTTCCCTATAACAAATGTGGAAAATTTGCTGTAACATTTTTTTTAAAATTCCAGGTATTAAAAGACTTTGTGCAGGCATGAATTGTAGAGACAGGATTTTAAAAAGTCAACTGATTTATAATTAGTTAAAATTTTACTAGGCAGAATACCAGCCAGAGTTTTAGAATAACTCATATAATATCTACACGTAGAGAGAAAAGACAAAACGTTATCTTGTTAAAGGTATCTAGGTATACAGGCTGTCCCATGTAGACCTTCCATTGGCCGTTTCTGGAGTACGGCTCACAATTGAATTCTCAAAATTCACGCACATGGGTTTCTCAAAATTTCCAGTTCACTAAAAATATTGATGTTAGTATGGGACTTTCGGTTATACCGGAAGTAGGCGTCAACTTTCTTATTTCAAATGGAAGATGGTGTTTTTTTATTACGGATCTAGATTGCTCGTCAAATTTTATGGTAGGTTTCACTAACATGTTATGTCATTTTTCTCAACCATTTTCGAGATCTTTGACTTTTTTCAAACATTTCTTAAAAAACATTGTCACATTTACACACCTGTATCTCCCTTATTTTTCAACCTGAAGAGTTGAAATTTTAAAGTGCAAATTCTAAAATGCCAAAAATATTTGAAATTTACTACAACTGGTACAAGTTAGACAGGGTGTCCGAAATAGACCGGCCAATCGTGACAACTTTAAAACCTAATAACTCTCTTATTTTAAATAGAACACCCTATATTTTATAACATTAGTTCATGTAATTTTTATTTTATAACGTTAGTTCATTTACTTTTTATTGTTCTTTCGATTGGTATCAGCATTCCCTATACCCAAGTCCCACCGATTTGAAGATATTTAAACATTATTTGCGATAAGAAATAATTATAGTCAGTTTATCAGGTAGCCTAGGAGATAAAAATTTTAAACGTCATCTTCAGACATAAGTAAAATATGCGACGACTTTTGAATATAACTTTTTTTAATGAGAAGTATAATCGAATTATTAACAGAGATGCCGTGTGGTTGCAAAGAGATTTCCACATAAACACAGATCAACTCGTTACATGATCAGAATACTACTAAAAAATTTCTGAGAATGGAGTGTTTCATCCAAAATTTCATAAGAGTAAAGCAATATTAGGGAACAAAGAGATTTGTGTGTTATCACTTCACAATAAATGTTCAAAATGTGCACCGTTAACTTCAAGGCATTTGATGGCTCTTTTAATGATGGTACCCATGGCTCGAGAAAGGTAATCTTGCTCCACTTCATTGAAGGCCTCTAATACTCTAGCTATCACATCTTGTTTTGTAGTAGGTGGTTCCTGGTAAACTTTGTTCTTAATGCACGCCGAGATACTTACATCTAGTGGAGTCAAGTCTGGTGAGCGGGCCGGCCAACGATGAGGACCACTGTTAGCTATCCATCTGTCTTCAAATGTTTCCTGGAGTAGGTCGCTTACTATCTGTGAGTTGTGTGGTGGAGCTCCATCTTGTTGATACCAAACTTCTGCAGCTTCGTGTTCATGCAAGGAGTTCACTGCTGGTATTATTACTTGCTGCAGAATGCGATAATATCCAGGACCTGTGAATACTGCTCGTTTTCAATTCGTTCTTACCTTTTTGTTTAATCTTACCATTATTACTGACATGAATAAAAGGAGTCATATTTTCAAATTTAGTTTCAGTGAGTCTAATAAATATTTTAATAACATAATGTACTAATACGCAAATGAAATTCAGTATTGCTTAATATTATTGGTACCAACCTGTCAAGTTCTCATCACATATGTTAAGGGCAAAAATTCTATTGTATTTTACTGTGCAAAATACATTGAAACTCCAACAGTCCCGGAAATTTCGTTCTCTAGTAATGTGAGGATTTTCATCCCACCAATAGTGACTTTTGTGACGATTGACCATGCCACTCTGAAAATTTTGACTCATCGCACCATATAATTTTTCTTGAGAAATTTTCATCTTGAGTTTTCAAAAGATACCATTTGCAGAATTCTACACGCTGGGAAAAATCCCCAGGTTCTAAATGGTATATTAAAGTGAACAAAAATGGGGTCCATTTGTTAATTTTTAGAATTCTGTGAACAGTTCCTCTTGAATGATGCAAATTTGTACTGCAAAATCTCTGATTGACGCATGCGGATAAGCAGTAAAAAATGCCAAAACATTTATTTGTGTCTCTTCATTGTCCAATAGCGGTTTATTTTTATTACTTTCTGAACGAAACATTCCATTCTCAGAACAATTTTTCAATAGTCTTCTGATCATGTCAGGAGCTGGTCTATGTATATCTGGAAATTTCTCTGCAAACACACGACATGTTCTGCTAACAATTCGATTACACTCCCTGTAAATAATAATTAAGTTCAAAAAGTCATTGTTTGAGTAATTAAAGTGTGCCATTATTGTGGAAAATACTCTCTTTTATTATAATTCAATTGACAAATGTACTTTACAGTACAACCAAGTTTACTGTCGGAAGATGAGGTTTAAAATTTTCATCTCCTAGGCAACCTGATAAACTGATTGATAATTATTTCTGATTGCAAATATGCCTCGAAGTGAACGTTGCAAATTTCAAACATTTATTGTGAAGTGATAACACACAAATCTCTTTGTTCTCTAATAACGCTACTCTTATGAAATTTTGGACGAAACACTCCATTCTTAAATATTTTTTTTAGTAGTATTCTGATCATGTAACGAGTTGTTCTCTATACAGACTTGGAGACTACTTCTCTGGCTTCACAGTGAAGCCAGAGAAATAGTCTCCAAGTCTGTCCAAGTAGTATGGACCAGTTTCACCAAGTAAGGGCAACCACAATCAATGAGTTGATCTGTGTTTATATGAAAATCTCTTTGCAGCCACATGACATCTTCTGTTTATAATTCGATTATATTCCTCGTAAATAAAAGTTATATTCACAGGTCGTCGCATATTTTACTTATGTCGGAAGATGACATTTAAAATTTTCATCTCCTAGGCTACCTGATAAACTGACAAATAATTATTTCTTATCGCAAATAATGTTTAAATATCTTCAAATCGGTGGGACTTAGGTATAGGGAATGATGATATCAATGGGAAGAACAATAAAAAGTACATGAACTAACGTTATAAAATATAGGGTGTTCTATTTAAAATAAGAGAGTTATTAGGTTTTATGTATGACCTGTATAACTTGTACTAGCTTTCGTAAATTCCAAATATTTTGTGGCATTTTAGAATTTGCACTTTAAAATTTCAACTCTTCAGATACAAAATAAGAGAGATATAGCTGTGTAAATGTGACAATGTTTTTTAAGAAATTTTTGAAAAGTCAAATATCTCGAAAATGGTCGAGAAAAATGACATATGTTAGTAAAACCTACCATAAAATTTGACGAGCAATCTAGATCCATAATGAAAAACACCATCTTCCATTTGAAATAAGAAAGTTGACGTCTACTTCTGGTATAACCGGAAGTCCCATACTAACGTCAATATTTTCAGTGAACTGGAAATTTTGAGAAGCCCACGTGTGTAAATTTTCAGAATTCAGTTGTTAACTGTACTCTAGAAACGGCTAATGGAAGGTCCACGTGGGACAGCCTGTAGATACAGTAATAGCACTACCTGCAAATATTCATTATTTATGTGTTACAAAGATACAATGGCAGACAGTCGGCACTTTGATAGTTCTAGGTGTTAATTTTAATAATTTTAAGCTAAAAGAAACAGTTGTAGAAGGATTAAATAAATAATAAACACATTTTAGAACATAAAAATCATAACTTTAATCTGACCTGTTAGGGTTAGCTTTTAACAAAGTCAAATGACAATAATGCTAACTAAGCCTAATACCTACTACAACAAATTCCTAAATCTTTAAGATTATTCAGTTTTTAACTTAATTTACAAGGTTAATCTTAAAACACCAATTACTTGTCATTGCAATTGTTGTTATTGAGTTTTTGTGAATAGTCCTGGTTAAAGTTGTGGCTACGTATTACCATATAAAAATTATCTTAAATCGAAAACAATAGCTCTAAACAGAATTTAAATTATTCTGTCTGATTTTAATTTCTCGAACCCAGATTGAATTGTTCACTACTAAAGCAAGGGAATCAGCTTGAGATTTCATTCTTTTACAATCAGTAACTTTCTTCTGAGTAGTGCAGTGCAATTGGAGAACATGTGATTTTCATTTAAAAAAAAACTCCGCATTTGCTTAAGGAATTGAAAACACCATCACAATACTGCAAAGCCAAATGACTCGTAAAGTCAGCCCAATATTTTCACTGTCCTCTTGTTCTTCACCACACCGGACACTATTTATGACCTGACCTGACCTGACACTATTTAATATGCCTTTCTCTCACATTGGAATATTTACCAGTAATGACATTTAAATCTACATCAAAATACTTAAGGAGTGTTATCAGTGTTTCCCGATGATTCCAGCACATTCCAAAAAATGTTTCAGTTGAGACAGTGACAGCTCATCTTCCTCATTACACTCTTTGATATTCTCTAGATTTTACCCCAATCCCATTCTCTGATAACAGCTCTTGATCATGCATTTAGTAAGGTCATAGAATCCACAAAATTGATTTATGCTTTGTGTGTATGCATTGTTTTATTTACTGCCTTCAGTTTTATCTCATATTCATTTATTAATGCAGAGCCCTTTAGAATATTGTTTTTTTTAAATTGATTATTAAATCAACGGTAACGTGGCTTTGCAGGTTTTGAAAAACAAATAGTAGTGTGAGGGTTTACCATAGTTGTAGTGCTATGTAGAAATGTTTTCTTTTTTATTGTATTGTATTTGGTTTCTTTAACGTCAAGTCTATTTCCACGACTATGACCAATCACCGATGCCAGGGAGCAGTTTCACCTCACTATCCTGGAAATTTTTGCTGAACCCTTGCCTTTCTGTATGGAGGGTAGGGATCTTTAACATGCCCAACATCGCATAGATATGGGCCAACGGCTTTACACCTCTCCAAAGGACGGAACATGCAGACTTAAGCTTGTTCAAATACAATGCCATAACCTCAGTTGATGTTAATTTTTGAGAATCGAACGCATCACCCTTCGGTTCAGATCACACGTTCTTAGATACGAAGTGGAGCACTGAGACTCCGATTTTTTTTTTTTTGAATTTTTTACTTGCTTATATTATGCTCTTTTCAATAACATATGCCTTTTAAATTCCTAGCACTTGTGCATTAAGTTTTGTTTCCCCAAATATCTGTTTTCAGTGTTACTTTTTATTACAGACATTCGTGAAATTCCACCGGGTAATAATCGTCGCATTGGTAGTGGTCGCATCTTACGTGACAACTGGGACTTCGCTGAGAAACCTGATGGTGAAGGTGATTATCCTGCTTACAGAGGGAGTGGAGGCGGTCCTAGAAGTGGTCATTCAGGTCCCAATGATAAGGAAGAGAAGTACACTGAAGGAGGCCGGCGATCATATTTTGACAACATGGGTAGAGGTGGTGATAGAGAGAAAAGTGAGAGAAGGAATACCAATAGCAGGTACAGTGACAGGCGTAGAGTGTCAGCAGAAAGCAAGGATGAAGAACCGGAGTGGTGAGTTTTTAAAAACCTATGAGCTACCTTAATTTTTTTTATTATTAGTGAATTTTCTAAAAAAAAATTCACTAATGAGGAGATCCCGACTTTTGAATTTTGAAAAAATTTCTTCACATGAGCGCTAATTAGGCCCCCCAGAAAACATATCCAAGGTCAGTTTCAATTTTTATATGTTTATATATATATATATATTTATATATATATATATATATATATATATATATATATATATATATATATATATATATATATATATATATATATATATATATATATATATATATATATATATATATATATATATATATATATATATATATATATATATATATATATATGTATCACACCGATAACTCAAAAAATAATGGGCCGATTTTGATTAAATTTGGTGAAAAAATTCCTTGTGCTAATAGCTTGGATAAGTTCGTTAGCCAGGAAAATCTGCCTAGGTTTTCCAGGAAAATTTTGCGTTTTCTTTCGAAAAAAAATTATATCTCCGGAATCAACAAAGTAAGGGCAACCAAATTTGGCACGCAGGTTTATATCCTTATAGGTAAGTTACCTACCAAAATTTAGCTATGTAGCTCAAAAGACAAAAAAGTTATAGGCATTTAAAGAAAAATAAATTGGGGTTTTCCTCAAAACTTCAAAGTGGCGATTTAAAATGTCAAAATTGGCAACATTTAGGCAAATAACTTGAATCTAATACGGGCTATAGAAATAAAATGTTTCAAGAAGGATGTTTTACAAACCCTAAAGTCTTAGTTTCAACCGTCATTGTCCTTCATTTTACTAAAATATTTGCAGAAAATTCATTTCAAATAGACCCTTTCTCTGATGCTTGACAAGTAGCCTTAGCTATAGAGTTTATCATTTAATGGTATACAATTTTTGTCGAATTTTCGTAAAAAATCAATAAAGCTCAATATATCCGTTATTATATAAGAAACGAAAAAAAATTGTATACATTAATTATAGGGTGTCTTGAGCTACATCTTAAAATAATATTTATACAATCACAGGGTGGCCCATAAGTCGTTGGTGATACAAATTTCCTTTTTTTTAATCAAACACGCCTTATGTTATTGCATTTTTGCATTTTCCATCGAAATATAATGCATGTTTGTAAGAAAAGAAATTCTGAACGCAGCAAGTGCGTTATGGTAGCGAATTTTGATCAAATGTTTCATATTTTTTTAAATCAAACACGCCTTATGTTATTGCATTTTTGCATTTTCCATCGAAATATAATGCATATTTGTAAGAAAAAAAATTCTGAACGCAGCGAGTGCGTTATGGTAGCGAATTTTGATCAAATGTTTCATATTTGAACAGCTCAATTTGTTATTAACCTATAAGGTTGACCAAGAAACGTGTTTTTTCGGGAACACTTTAAGTTTACTTTTGGAAATTTTTGTATATTTTCACACAATAAAGTTATTTTGATGAAACATGGCACATTGTTTTTAGTATATAGGTTATACTGGTAACCAAATTTGATGCCTGCTTTCTTAAAAAAAAAAACACATATTTGTTATTAAAAATATTTTAATGAAAATTCACTACCATAACGCACTTGCTGCGTCCAGAATTTTTTCTTATATGTTCTTCATAGCTTTAAGGTATCACCACCACTTTGAAATAATTCTATCAGAGTTTGTCTCGTCCCATGTCATACCGACATCATCAATAACTTGCAAATGTGTTATTTAGTCCAGGGATTAATAATTATTTAAAAATTTTAAAAATTAAATAAAAGGCTAATAATATTTTTATTGATAAAAAATAAAATGAAAATGTTCCTGGCTCGCCTAATGCATAAATTTGTCATGCTATAAGAAGTAATTTACAGCATTTCTTCTCTTATGTGCATTCTTCAACAATAGACAATTTGCATGGGTTTTTCATTAAATAAATTTTAACATTTACCTAATATTTTATACATAGAACATTATTACATGCGTAAAAATAGCCAAAAACAGATGTAGTGGATAGAAAAAGAGTTTTAAAATAAATAAAAATCCAATTATTATCATGTGACTGTGAACGTTCTATTATTGGTCATGATGTACTTGGACAGTGAATAAATGACGTGTTTACATTTGCCTTTGCCCATTTATGATAAGTACAGTCGCTTGTTTCTCAACACCGGTGTAAATTTGATTCTTTTATTGTGTTTCTTTGTTGAATAGTGTAAAATGTATTCCATTATTACCAGAGACGTCTTTGCTGTTGTTGCAGTTGAAGTTTCTCCCAAAGCTTCTTCAATCGAACTCCTTCTATTTCTTTTTGAAGCTGCTGCTCTTTCGACTGGAGATGTTTCATTTCGCCGTTGGAAGTACAAAATGTGAGGTGTGGTTTTGCAATCTCAGCTTCACATTTCCCATGAGTTTATGTCGCCAAAAATTGTACATATCTTATTCTAACTGAAATAATAGGTCAATCTGGACCACATGGAAATTACAACCTAACTTAATAACATATGATAAGAAATTTAACCTCATATCACTAATAGTCATTGTGAAAATACATTAAAATGGTCTTCACAACAATATAAGGCAGTTTTCTCATATAATTGTGGATGTTTCCTTTCATCTCGCTTTATAACTTTGCACCATTGCTTTCTAATTTGAGACACTTTTGGAACAATCAAAAATAGTTTCTCTGGAGTTTTTAGTCGTATTTGTACACATTGGTACCATAGAGTATTTATAAGCTTTATGTTTCATATTATCAAATAAAATAAATTGCAGAAGCCAACATTCAATGAATAGCTTGAACCACATTTTAAAAGTGTGTACCATCCTCAATGCATCACTGAATCAGTGGATACCTCTGGACCATCGCATATGGCAGTCAGTGTGACAGTGATTGGTGATAAGGAAATTCTTAAAGCCATCAAGAAGCTCAAGAACAAGTTTACCGCTGGACCAGATTTGGTGCCATCCTTCTTGATTAGGAACTGTGCGCATGCTCTTCTTAAACCTCTTAGAACCCTATTTAACCTGTCGCTGCACACACATTGCTTCTCTGAGGTTTGGAAGATTGCTCGGATTTGTCCTGTTTTTAAGTCTGGGGACCGTTCGAAGGTCAGCAACTACAGGCCTATAGCTATCCTATGTAATTTTGCTAAAATTTTTGAGGCAGTTCTGTATGGTTGTATCTATCTTGCCGTGAAGTGTCGCTTGTCACAATACCAGCATGGGTTTATGGAGCGGCGCTCAACACTGACGCATTTATCCCTGTTCACACAGTACGTAAGTGAAGCTTTGGATCGACGGGGACAGGTGGATGTCATTTATACAGACTTCTCCAAAGCGTTCAATCGTGTTGACCACTCAACACTTTTGTACAAGCTGCATTTGGCGGGCCTTGATGGACAGCTGATAGAATTCTTTCGATCCTACTTGACTAACCGTGTGCAGTATGTTTTTTATAATGGATTTAAGTCTGAACCCTTCACTACTGGCTCTGGTGTTCCACAGGGTTCCAATCATGGCCCGTTCCTCTTTTTATTATTTATCAACGACATAAGGTCTGTAATTTCTGGTGATCATCTATTATTTGCTGATGATCTCAAATTATACTCCAGTGTTCACGATATTGGTGACTGTTCAAGACTCCAGGTGGACCTTGACAACTTGCAGCTGTGGTGTGTTGAGAACAGACTTGAATTAAATGTCTCGAAGTGCAAAGTGATGACATACACTAGAAAAACCAGCCGTATAGCTTTTCTCTACAAAGTGGGTGGTGTACCATTGGCTAGGACTGAAACTCACAAGGATTTTGGCATTTTATATGATGAACATTTAGGTTTCACTAGATATATTCAAACAATCACAGCATCCTGTTTGAAGTTGATGGGTTTCATTATGAGGAATAGCAGATCATTTTCCAATTTGGATAGTTTGAAAATTCTCTATTTTGCCTATATTCGATCGAGGCTTGAATATTGTAGCTTGGTTTTTGATCCCTTTTATAGTGTTTATATTGGTGCTCTGGAATGTTCAGCGTAAGTTTTTAAAACACCTTTTATATAGGGCATCTGGTACCTACCCACAGAGGGGATGTGATCATGGCCAATTGCTGATGCAAACTGGCATACCCAGTTTGTATTCGCGTAGAAAAGTTGCATCTGTGATGTTCCTGCATAACTTGTTTCATGGTAAAGTTGATTGTCCCGACTTATTGATGCAATTAAATTTTTCAGTTCCACAGGCTGCATCTAAAGTGATGAGAGTGTTTAAGCCTCCAATACCAAGGACTAACTCGTATATGAAATCACCTGTGTACACAATGAGCTCTGACTTTAATGATATTGCAAACTTGTGCGACTTCTATTCGGATAAGGCTGCAGTTATTCGTAGGGTGGCTATATCTTACTTTGTCAGTTATTAAGTTATTAACTGTTTTGTGGAATTTCTGCCTTGTGATGTTTTGCACAGTATTTTAGTTTTGTTTTAGAAGTATTTTTTGTTCATATTGTTACATATTGTTCTTTTTGTTTGGTGCCCTATTAATGGGATTATCCTGTTGGGCATGTATTCAATAAATAAATAAATAAACACAGGATGTAAACACAGAGAAGCAAGCTCATTGTCATTCTTGACATTACCATCTAGTGACGTCACAGAACATACCAGCAAAATAGATGTGTTTGAAATGAATTATGAAAGTCGCATTTTCAAATCTTTTTTGCATCGTTATTTTTTTAGTATGTGAAAGAAAAAATATTAAAAATCATCTTTGTGTGATGTCTATCAAATGCGATAAGAAAAAAAACACGCAAATTGTCTGTTATTACAGTTTTTGCAATTTAGACAATTCCCCCCTTTAAGTAAATTAGCACCAAATAGTTCATAATGATGACATTGTGGAAAATTTAACTTGTGTCTGCAAATTTTTCCGCCTGTCTAGAAGCTACATTCGGTCTAAGTATGTTATTTCAACCTGCATCAAAATTATGGTGAACATTTTAATTGCATTAAATGTTATTTTGGTACAATATGATACATATTACAGCTGATTGTCTCGTGTCATATATGCTATTGCACTGTCTTGCTGGAGATAATTATGCTGATTCAATCACAATATTGTTTATATATCACTCTGCGAAGACAGTGCATACAAAGGACAGGCTTTATCATTCTTCTGCAAACAAACGCCAATTTTCCGATCATGTATTGCAGATCCAACAAAAATATTTGGATTATCAGTTTTCCTTATTTACATATTTTGGGTATTGACGTAAGTTGAAAGATGGGACTACACTTTCCCAGGTCTTCATTCATTCAATTACTGCAAAACCCCTGGCAGGATGCAAGACATCAAGAATAGTTTGCCACAAAAAGGCTTGATATGGTGGCACAAGATTATAATAATATTTTATAATAGTAAAACTATTTATTAACGCACTTGGCATTTTACATAAGATATTTAAAAAATTACAAATTTAGGCAAGCAAAAACAACAATAATAATAATACACTACTTCAGGAATTAAAGACTCTACGTGCATTTGACCTAAACTGGCTATATGACATGCCAACCAATCAAACTTCAGAGAAAAGCTGTTGCTACTATGAACTACTCTGCTGAGGGGGTTGTATTTGCCATAGTTAGTTCCGTGGAATTCACTACCCAGCACTATGTGGGCAATATATTATTCTGAATTGACGATATCGCAGCTATCTATAAAGTCCATTGACAACTTTGTAAACAAAACATAGGTCAGAGAATATGCCTCGTATGAAGGAATTGGAGACCAAAATAAGAAAGCAACAGAGTAACTATAAGCCAAAGGCTGCAGTGCTATCGGGGCGGGAAAGTCGCGGACGAGTCCTGAGGGAAAAAAAACTATAATTATAAAAGTACATGGAATTTCTATAACACAAAGTTTTGACAAATCTTCGCTGAACATTTTCAATTCTAACAATATGCACAGCATAGTGAGGTGACCAAATCACTGAACAATAATCAAATAAAGACCATACAATCCAGGATGGTCAATGTAGGGACACTGCTAAAAAGATTTGTGATTCTAGTTATGAATCTCAACATTCTTGCATAACAGAATCAACGTAAAGTGACATCCTAAAGCCGTGAATCCAACGTGACACCCAGATCACGGACAGTATCAGCCCACTTCAATGAGATGCCATCTATGAGAATGTAGTGGCGGTTTTAGGCGTAGGCGACGTCGGCGGCCGCCGACGGCCTCGCACACTGATGGGCTGCCACCGATCGCAAAACAGGTGTTATTTCGCTTTCTTGTTATGTACTTACGTGTGAAATTTAGACACAACCACTGGCATACTGGCAATTTGGGAGACCAAATGAATATGCGCGTGCGTGTGAGCGAGCATCGTTAGTCGGTGGAGGGGAAGGATCTTGCTCCTTCCTTTTTTTATTATAAGTAACAGGTTTTAGTCTCAGTCTTTAGTCTTAGCCTGTACTCTATGCTATAGTCTGTAGAGTATATTTAACCATAATCTGTTTTAAACGCTTTCTTAAGTAATTAATAATGTCTGAAAATGAATGAAAGAAAGGGGGATAAGGGAAGGAAGTGGGAATCTGGAGCCTCAAAGAGGAGGAAACTGGTTGAAAGAAAAGTTCTTAACAAACACTTGAGTAAGAGTAGGCAGAGGTTTCTAACCAAGAATGATCATCCTGTTTCGGCTGACGTTTGTTTCGAAAACGATAATGGCACTGAACATGACTCACTCAGAAATGAAAACCTACCTGATATGAGTGAAGCCATCATGACCAGAGACCAGACCATAGATTCGCTAACTGCAAACTCGAAAAAGTGTGAGAGTGAGAATGGCACTCTTCGCACTAACAAAGACTGTGCACTTAATGACTATAACATATCCGAACTTACAGCCGTCAGTCACAATAACGGACATTTTTTCAATTTTTATTATACTAGAATTTTAAGTAATGGAGAACATTAAATTCGACAGTGGCTCATCTACTCGCAAGCTACAAACAAAGTTTACTGTTTTCCCTGTAGGTTATTTTCAAAGTCGAGGACTCAGCTTGTGGAAGAAGGACGTTCTGACTGGAAATGCTTAACTGTCATATTAAAGCGTCACGAAAATACCAAGCAGCATTTATTATTTGTTATGTCAGTCAGATACTGTCATTTAGTTCCTGTTTAAAATTTAAAAATGTTGTATTTAATAAGGAATGGTTAGAACAGATTTTTATCCGAAGAGAATATTGATATGGTTAGGAGCTGTTATGAATGTAGGCAATGATTGAAACATTAGATGGGAGAAAAAGGTAATTAAATTTTCGTACGTCAAAATCTGAAGTTAATAACTTTTGGAAAGCATACGTCAAACACATTTGGGCCAAAACGATTTAAATTATGTCAAATAATATATGTACAAGTCTCTAACTTCTTTATATGGACATGATGTATTATTATATACCAATAAAGCATTTAGAAAGTATGTGTCTGTGGTTTGAATTATCTCAGCGCCTAAAAACAACCTGGAAGTATCCCAACGTACTGATTCTTACCCGAATAATATTAACAATGCCGATAACCACTGCCTCTCCACTCTAAAAATCGTTAAAACAGTAGAAGCCGAAATTGCGAAAAACATCAACTACAAAGAAGTTATTGACAAATTTAGTAGTATAAAAAGCCGCAAAATCCTATTGTAACCACGATGTATCCATTTTCTTAAGAATAAAAATTGTCATAAAATTAGAATTTCGATTATTTGACCCTTTACTTAAAACTCATGATACATTTGAAGGGCCTCGCAACGGCACTGTCCTACACGTGCACATAATCTAGCACCACCACTGAGAATCAGAATCTGCAGTGGTAAACTGAGAGGTAGCTCTATGGGAAAACCTCATCATAAAACACTTATTTATATTCAAATGAAGATCATTTGTATGGCATCATGAAGACAAGCATTCAAAATCATGGGCAAGGGCAGACATTTCAGCAGCTGTATAGACCAAAGTGAAAATTTTTAAATGATCTCAAAACATTAAGTAAAGTGACCTGAAGGACATTGCAATATAATTAAGTGAAGATTGGAGCCTGTAATGAGCACTTAGAGAACACTTAGAGAACCCAAATCACCACAACACATTTTCAGAACCTGACTATCGTTTCACTAACCAAGTTAGCGTCATCTGAGGATTAATAATTCTAATTATTCTCTAATTATTCATCCTCAGTAGATATAGATAGCCGGTTCTGGAGCCACCACACTCCTTCGAGCTGACCCGACCGGGCCTCAGCCTGCCTCCGAGCTGACCCGACCGGTCTGCACCCATATCGACCGGATCTACCACCTGCCACCGAGCTAATCTGGAAGGCGGAGAGGGTCTGAGATGACGTAATCCAAGAGCGGGAAAATTCAAAAACTGACCGCCACATTCAAAAACTAGAGATCTAACCTGAGATGATGCAATCAGAGATGGCGATCGTTGGCGCGAAAATTCAAAAAAAAATTAAATTTTAACCGAGATTTGATCTGACCTGTCAAAATAAAAGGATCCCCAATTTTGATTTCATATGTCATGACGTATGTAAATATGGAGGCCGACGCATGCGCAAACCAACTTTTTTAGCTTTTAAGGTAGACCCCACCTGTTTGGTATCATATTACTCGTCTCAGTAAGCAGAATTCAAATATAGCATATAC
The DNA here is from genome assembly GCA_964006375.1 of Tillus elongatus. Classification (NCBI taxonomy): domain Eukaryota; kingdom Metazoa; phylum Arthropoda; class Insecta; order Coleoptera; family Cleridae; genus Tillus; species Tillus elongatus. The sequence continues at coordinate 54,662,150 of OZ023270.1, forward strand.
GCATGCGCAAACCAACTTTTTAGTGCGTTTTCGTAGAAAAAATTCACTAATGGGGAGATCCGAGTTTTGAATTTTGAAAAAATTTTGCAAATGAGCGCGAACTAGGACCCCTAGAACCCATATTCGGGGCAAGTTTCAATTGGTATATGTTTAGTTATATATATATATATATATATATATATATATATATATATATATATATATATATATATATATATATATATATATATATATATATATATATATATATATATATATTCAGAAATATTTCCGCGGTCTTTAATGTGAGACATACTTGGTTCTCGGGTTGAACCGCGTCCAGAATTTATGAAAACTCGACGTTTCGGCTCCTGTTTTGGTGCCATTTTCAAGAGGTAAAGGAAATATATAAGGACACTCTAAGGCCTCAATCTGCCTACTCCTTAGAGCAGTGGACAAAGGTGGGTTGGGTTGGTTTCAAGAGGTAAAGGAAATATGTAAGGACACTCTAAGGCCTCAATCTGCCTACTCCTTAGAGCGGTGGACAAAGGTGGGTTGGGTTGGTTTCAAGAGGTAAAGGAAATATGTAAGGACACTCTAGGCCTCAATCTGCCTACTCCTTAGAGCGGTAGACAAAGGTGGGTTGGGTGGTTGTAGCTCGATTACGGGGCCTCAATCTGCCTACTCCCCAAATCTCGCCGGAGATCGTCTGTGAGGTCTCAGTGGGTTCAACCCTAGGCCTCAGAGAGATCTCAGATCTCTCTGATGCACTGCATGCCGATTGTTAGAGTTGGCAACAAGGTATGCATCTAGTGGTAATGACGACATCGTTTTCAACTCTCACTATATTTAGCATTTCCGACAAGTGACCCTGTTAGCAATCTGGTTTAAGGTTAGAAATAAAACAATTGATTCAAATACAATTAATTTATTAGGAATAATTCACAAGACTTACATACTAAATTATTACATAATGGCTGTTACGATACCAGTTAGAGGCTTATATTCAAATACACAATCACAAATAACTAAACAGTAAGCTCTAGTTATATTAGGAAAATTGTCTTTACTCATAAACTCCACTTTGATGTCCACTGTTAAAGACTTGATTGATTCATTCTGATGCTGACAGTCGATTACAAATAGAGTCCGGTCTTTAAACTCATTATAATTTAAAAGATGCTCTGACACATTTTTATAACAATAACTTTTTTGACAATCTGTGTACATCTGGTAAGCTTCAACATATTTAGATTTTTTGAAATCCATATTCATAGATTCAAAAAGGTACCATTCTGAATTTCGGAATACTTGTAGATGTACCATACTGATGTTATCGAAGAAGTCACCTGTCTTGCTTACGTTGTCTTTTCGATCTGTTTGAAATGTTATAATCACATATCAAGGTCTTTCTAAGTTTGTTACAGTTTCATCAGATCACACGTCTTTATTAGTATCTCTGAGCGCTGGTAGCTCATATATGTCCTACTTGCGATATGCGAGAAATATAGATGTGTCTTTTGCTATTTTATCCATCAGCTCCGAACTTCAATTTATCATTTGGAAATACATGTTTTGCTTTTAAAAACATGTTGGTTACAGTAATTTTCGATCTTGCTGTACCAGTACAGTAATAGCTGTTGGCATCCTTTCGAGCTCTTGTAAATCGGAAAGTATGTTTACCACAGAGAACTCCTTTAAAGTGATGGAAGAAGCTGAAGAGCAACCAAAGAGGTAGGAGCATGTGAAACTTTAAGGTGATTTGATCTGACTATACATTCAACCCAGCATTGCTGAGAGATTTGGCTTCATTCTTACTAAACGAAAGCAGACTTTTGATGGTTGTTGTGTAGTATGGGTCTTGTATTCATTCCACTTCCTTGTTATTTAATTCATAGGTCATTGATTCAAACAGAGCTGCTCCTCCGTTATTTGACATACGACACTCGCCATCAGCATTTTGTACTGCTAGAGGCTCCAAAGCACCTTAGATTATTAGAGCTGACTCTGCTAGACTAACGAATGCATCTTGCTGATTGATGTTTATTTCATCGCTGTTACCAAACGATTTAGTTGATGAATAGTAAGACCGAAGTTCTTCTCGATCAATGGAATCGTCAAACTTGGGGTCTTTGAATATTTCTGGTTTTGATGACATGATAACCAAGACTTCTAAGGAACTCAATATTATTGGAACGAAGTGTACGCTTCATGGGGGCTGACTGTACTAAATTTGTTTTGTGTAGATTCACTTGCTTTTATATCTTTGAAGACTAGCATTCTAAGCAATATTTCCAAACGAACAGACACCTCTTCACCTTGAAAGTTTACAGGAACTGAAGCTTGGTCCCCGATGTCGATGCTTATATTTAAAATCTCTTGTTTCTTCACTGGTAGATAAATTAGATTCTTAGGTTCTATATCGATTGGATACCCAGGATCAACCATCGGTGCAAACTCATATAACATATGTGGAGGTTTTTCTTTATAGTAGGAACCAGACAAAATATTAATTTCTATACAAATCTGTTTAACATCCACTATTTCAACAGGTAAATCAGATTTGTAGAAGATACCTGGTTGAAGAACTTGTTTTGAAAATTACAGCATTCACCCAATCGATTCATCAGCTTCAAAACTGATACTTGTGAAACACTTTATTTAACATATAATAGTATTCAGATTAGGTCTTCGAATCAAAGCCAGTTGCTTTTGTTCGCGTGTTGCTGTAGCACCAACAAGCTCATTTTAAAGCAAGTTTTCCAAATGTGTTATTTCATATGCACCATTGGGTATCGTAATGGTTCTGCAAACAGCTCCTTCTTTTACATAAAACTTGTTTTTACCTTCATATATGTTAGGTATGATGCTGTATGTGTAAAAGCCTATCAAAACAACAGCGTAACTACCATCTGGATTCAATTCGATTGGAGGATCGTAGTCTGTTGACAGATGGGAACTGCGATCTTTCAAGGTGTAGGTTATACATAAACTACATAAACTTTTGTAGTTATCGAACAAGGCTTATTTCTAAATTTCATTGCTTGTTCATAGTTTATACCGTTCAATAAAAAATGTGACACTGATAGTTGTACACAACACACTACACTGATTTTAGAAGTGTTTTGATAATTAGTTATTACTATTCCTAAATTACATTAGGTGGCAAACCGTTTTTAAAATGTTCTTTGAGCATTATTGTCTTATAATTTATATAAGGCGGTGTGCACAGTGAGGCATGGTATTATAATATATGCTAGTGAAAATTTGTTTAATTAGTTTAAATAGTGGTTCGAGTTGTAATTAGCTGTTTAATATGGTTTTTCTGAAACCTTTTGATATTAGTGTCAGCGAAATGGACCGTTTTGGTACTGATGCTTTTAGACTTTCGCAGCAAATGTTACTTGCTCTACTTACTGGCTTACGGGTTCTACACTACCCACTTGGCGGGTTGCTTGAAAAGTTTAGTGAAACATCTAGGAAACCACCGAGTGAGTTCGATGATAGCAGAAGAGCCCGGAAGTCGCCAGCAGTCTTAATTTTGATACTGGTTTTAAAATAACAGACACAATTTATTTTTACATGATACCCTTATACTGGTGACTTTTTTGTAATTAAACACTTTTTTGAACCCCCCTTTTTTTAAACACATTCCTGTTCTTTAAGTGAGCACTTAAATAGAGTCTGAATTATAATGTCTAATTTGCAAAAATAATAATAAATTCTTTAAAAGGAGACTACACTTTACACAGATGGCTACATACTAACCACAGGTATAGATAGATAGGTAGGTGCTTTATTGTCCAAAGATAAAAATCTTATTGACAAGCAAAGTGTTAACATATAAAAGTAAAAGTTGTCAAAAGATAAAAACACAAAAATACAAGTTCACAACAAACAGTATAAGTGCATATGTAACTAGTATAACTATATATCAATAACAATATAAAAAACAATATAAACATAAATACACAGCTAACTAACAATATAATAAAAACACACAATATATAGAAAGCAGCCCAAATGAAAACAACCAATCGAATCTGTCACAGTAGTGCATCATTACAAAATTCATCTATTGAATAATAACATTTTTCAATTAAAAATTCCCTAAGCTCTTTCCTAAAAATTGCAATGTCACCAATCCTCCTCAAGTTTAGTGGTATCTGGTTAAATATCTTTTTACTATTATATATTAATGACCTCTTTAATAATGATGTGGACGGTATAGGAAGAGGAATGCAGTTCTTTTGTCTTGTATCACGAGAAGACACTGACCTGCTTTCGTCTTTATATTTTTCATGCATAAGGCATGCAGTCTCCAAAACAGACAGAGACGGTAGGGTCAATATCCGCTCAGAAACAAATAGAGGTCTACAAGAGTCACGGACACTAACCCCACACAAATATCTGATGGCTCTTTTCTGCAGAATAAATACAGAATTGAAAAGATAACCTGCACAAGAGCCCCAGTAACAAATGCCATGTCTTAGATGGGACTCCACAAGTGAGAAGTAAACACTTCTAGATGTACTCTTGTCCAAGCTTTTTAAAACAACTCTTAGTGCGTGACAACCTGATGAAAGCTTCTTACATAGATGATTTATATGTGTTTCAAATTTTAACGATTGATCAATGTATAGTCCCAAAAACCTAACACACCTCTCATTTCCAAGTTCCTCAGCTGCTAGAGTCACAGCAGGCAGACTACATTTAAAATGCATGATATTAGTCTTAGAAACATTCAAAGTTAACAGATTTGAAATAAACCAGTTTTCTATCATCTTCATATCCTCTGCCACAGTGCACTCCAGTGCTCCAACACAAATAGCTGGAGTATTAAATTTGATGTTTCTCTGGTGTATTTTTATTGATACTGAACCTTGTCTTCATTTACAATTTTTTTTAAGTCTGTTTTTTCTCCTCAGGTTTTCTGGTGGTCCCATGTCACAACATGAAACTATCGAGTTGCGAGGGTTTGATGAACCTGAAAAGCCAACTAAAAAGAAACATTCACCTTCCAAGGTCAAGCGTGCTCAGGAATGGGCAAACAAGAAACGTGAATCTCAAGATTCCTTGGAAGAGAAGGATGAAAACAACAGGAATTTGTTGGAAAGGGCAGCCAGCTCGTCTTCACTCAATCAACAACTGTCTGGCAGTAAAGATAATGATGGTAATGAGAACAATAACAATGCTAGTGATGATAACACTAAATGTATTGGAGGAGATGGCGATGAAAAGAAAACCAACCACCAACAGCATGCTAATCAGGTGGAGGAGCATCTATTTAATTTTGATGATTTCCTGAAGTACGATTCAATACCCGGATTAACAGTAAGTACATTGAATTTTTATTGCAATTTATTTATTTATTTACTTATTTCATATTACCGACTCTAAATATGCAGCAGCAGGGAATGGGGGTAGAGCCTAGCGCAAGGCAAGTAGACAGTGGCATCCTTGTCTGATAAACCCTGAAAACTCAGGGAATTTCAACGATGTTGAAAAATAGTCAAGGAAGTCAGGGAAATTTAGTAAAATATTGCCAAAAATCAGGAAAATTGTATGTTGGTTGGGGAAAAAATTATGTTGGTATATATGTAACTAATCGTTAAATTAAGAAAATTAATCACTTCTAAAACAAATGGGATGGCGACATACATTTTTTCTAAACATTTTACGCATATCGATTCTAAACAGGTATTAGGTGCACCCTAAATAAGTGTCCCAAAAAATTCGGACATGGTGTTTTTCATCTATCTCAAGAATATATTAATTTTCTAAATCTTTCAAGACAAAAAAATAAAAATAATCTTGTGGGAAACCATTATCTTCAGGTTCAGGTTTCAGCATTGAGGATCACCAAAAGTCAACCTAAATTTATTACAGCCGTTTTCCCTAATTTGTAAAAGATTATAATTAAAAATTTCTTTACATATTTGAGTTAGGTCTTTAATAAAAATAATACCATAATTGAACTAAATAATCCAAAATCCCATTTGGTGAGACGCCCATTTTCTTGAAACATTTTTAAAAACTGTAGGGGTTGCAGATAATATAATAATAATAATAATAATAATAATAATAATAATAATAATAATATCACAGTAGACAAACTTCGCACCCAGAAGTTATAGACTTCTGCAGGGGGAGCTTACATACTAATATAGACAAATGACAGATACACCTATGGTTTAAATATTTATGTAACAAATTACAAAATGACAGTGCTTCCAGAAGAGTTTGATAATAATAGGTCAAGTGGTTAATAGGTTGATACACATTTTTGTGGCGCATGACTTTTTATACCAATATCATGTTAATTTATTAGCGAAATTTTATTGAAAAAAATTCGCTAATAGAGAGGTATCGATGGTGAAAAATTTGTTTCAAATGAGTGCGAATTTGGGTCCCTAGAACCTGAAACCAAGGTCTGTTTGAGTATATATATATATATATATATATATATATATATATATATATATATATATATATATATATATATATATATATTTGTGTGTGTGTGTTTTTCTATTAAAAAAATAATAATAAACAGCCTCCTTAAGCTTTGCCGGAAAATACCATACTCAAAACTCAAGTTAACAATAAATGAAAGTGGCTTGCAAACAAGATCACCTACACCATTCAACAAATCATTAGATACGCCGTCAAATCCCGAGGAGTTAGAAGCCTTCAAATTTTTAATAATGTCCAGGACACAATCCTCACTTACAGGTGCCAGAAAAAAAGAGTTACAAAGGGGGGGAAGGAAACCAAAAAATTTCCAGTCAACTGGACTGTCGCTACAATGTAATGTGATAAATCTGTTATTAGGTTTACTAGCAAGTTCTAGATGAGACTTACAGTTCATGTTTTTATTCAAATCATTCTGGCAGATTTTCTTATTCCTGACCTGGTTTACAATAGACCACAGAGCCTTTGCTTTATTTCCTGAGCATTCAATTTACATAAAACTCTCTCTTTTTAACCTTCAAGAGATCATTATATTCCTTACACAGGCATTTCCTCACCTCATTAAATTAGGGATATTGCTTGATTGATTGATATTGATAGATCAGTGAACATTGTCAACTTCCCTAGCAAATCAGACACTTCCTCAGACAGCCACCAACACTCATCGTGTACAGAATCTCGTCTAGCAGTACAAATGCGACGCCTCCTCAAGGGAAAGCAAATGTGAAAATAAAAATAAAGAGTGCTAAAAAAGACTCAAAGGCCTCATTAGGACAGCTAGAGTTATAAACTGCGGACCAAAGTTCTTTCTCCAGACGAGAGCGAAAACAACACACTGAATCTGCGGTGATATTCCTCAGATACACATATCTTTTCTCCTCCATTTTTTTGTCTAAAAGAACTGTAAGAATCTGACAAAAATGATCAGATATTAGAGGATCAATGTTCAGAACATCAGTGACATCTATACGATTGCTAATAAAAACATAATCAATACCTGTCGCAGAGGTAGCCGTTACCCTTGTTGGAGTGTCAATCAAACTGGAAAAACCAAAAGACCCCAACAAATCTTTAAACCTAATAACATTACTAGACTTACTAAAACTGTCCAAGTTCAAATCACCAGCAATCACAACTCTGCAACCCTGAGAGCACAACCAATAAACCAATGAAGAAAACAGCTCAAAAAAAGCTTCAAAATTTCTACTAGTCTGAGGGCAATAGATGACAATTACAGTTATATTTACATCAACCAAGTGCACTCCACAACATTCCCAAACCTTCTCCTCACAAAACTGTGAACAGCTTAAAACTCTCGCCTTTAATGGCAGCTTCTCTCTCACATAAATTGCAGTACCACCATGACGCGTTTTTCCTACAAAAATGTGCTGACAAAAAATAGCCTCTCAAGTGAAGCAACTCCAGCCTATCGCCGGCCCTGCCAATGTTCCGTGAAAAGCAGTATATCAGGCAAAATTCTGAGAGTTCAAAAATACTTCCAAAGGTAAAATTTTGTTAGATAGGCATTGTACATTCAAGTGTAGTATAGATCAATCAGATTTTATGGTATCTCTTGATCTATAAAAAAGTCTGGACGCAGCAAATGCGTTATGGTAGTGAATTTTCATAGAAATGATCTGGCACAAAATATTTTATTAGAACTTTTTTTTCTTGTATCATAGAAATCTAGTCTGTGTAGTTAACTTTTTATATCGTAAACCTACCTACCAAATTTGGTTTATCATAGCTTTTTTATTTTTTGACAAATATTTTTTCGAATGAAAATTCAAAATTTTACCGGAAAACCTCGTTCGATTCTCCTGACTAACGAACTTATCCAAGCCATTTACAAAAGGAAGGTACATGCCAAATTTTATCAATATCGGCCTATTATTTTTTAAGTTATCGGTGTGATACATACATACATATATATATATATATATATATATATATATATATATATATATATATATATATATATATATATATATATATATATATATATATATATATATATATATATATATATATATATATATATATATATATATATATATATATATATATATATATATATATATATATATATATATATATATATATATATATATATATATATAAACATATAAAGTCTGAAACCGACCTCGGATTTGGCTCCCAGGGGTCCTAAGTCACACTCATTTGAAGAAATTTTTCAAAATTTAAAAGTTGCAATCTCATTCGTGAATTTTTTCAAAGAAAATTCACCAAAAGCAATTAAAAAAAACAAAGAAATACAATTAGATATAATTAACGAACAGGGAACCAGGCGCCAAAAGGCAAATAACGGTTATTTTTCATATACCGTTAGTTTATTGTGCCATCTATTACATGTATTAGGAACTTTTTGATGCAACCAATTTCTGCCTTCTGGTGGCCAACATAAGAAGTTCTAAACCATTTATTTTATTATTCTGATAGTGTATAAAGAACCACCTGCTAGTGAGTGTTTGGCATTGTTTTCTGTATAAAAACTTGTTTCGTATTGAAACAAAGAGCAAAAGAAGTTTATTAATTGTGGAAATGGCCCAGAAACAATCTAAGCTACTTTTGGTGAAGCTGAGTTACATGTTTATGCTTTAATAAAGAAAAAAATATTGTTGTGGTTCTGTTTACACAAATGACACTTTAAACCATGTCGCTTGATTCCAAGTTTTGTCGCTTGGATCTTTATCACTTAACAATAATCTTCCTTTGAATAACAATGTGTTCAGAATGATGTGGTTTCTTGTAAAATAGTTGGTTTCCATTATTTTTAAATGTTTATTCAGTGTTCACTGAATTCTGAGTAGGTTTTATTACTATCCCCTATTCAAATTAAGTACATAGTGTAATTGGGAACCAGATGGTTGGTACTGGTCAAATAACATAATATTGAAATAAATGCCATTTTGCAGAAACCAAACGCCGCAAAATGTCATAAAAACATATTTCCAAAGATAAAAAGAGAAATTTCAAATAGCGTATGTGATTATTATGTGTCTCAAAGTACACTGAGCATTTTTCAACCATCTGGTAGAAAAATCATAGCTCATACAGTTAAAATACCTTCATACCTTGATTTCTCATATTCATAAACTTGCAAGTGGTTCTTTGTCCGTCAACACCATCCAATTGATTTATGTTTAGCATTATTTGTTAATGACTTGTTTTAGCAATAAATATATGATGGTACACATAAATCAACTAGTTCTTTTTGTTTTCAGTGAGACCACTGTATCATTCTTAAGAGCAGATAAAATGTACAAATAAAAATTTCACATTAATGTATAACCTTTCTTTCCAGAATGGCGTAGGAGGTGATGGAGACAATGCCAACACTAAGTCACGTTTTAGTGCCTGGTTTAAGCGAGACAGCCCTGATAAACAGCATGTCCTATCAGAAAGCAGACGTAGCTCTTTTCAGGAAGACCACATCCTCAAGAACTTACTGACTGAAATAACAGAAACGTCCATTTCAATACCAGGAGATTCAGACTCATACTTTGCTCCGATATCCCCTGCTGCTAACACAACAAGTAGTAATATAGGTGGACCGCAGGTCGGAACCAAGGTGCTTAACATCATGGAAATGTTGCAGAGGAATAAACAGCAACAACAAATGGTGAACCCACTAATGGGAGATGTTCCACAGTCGGGGATGATGAAGAGATCTCGTAAGTATCACTAAAAGATAAGGAAAATTTTAGAGGTGTGCGAAGCTTCGAAATTTCGAACCGAACCCGAACCGAACCTTCGGTTCGAAAATATGTTCGCACTAGCGATGTTGAGGTAGTTCGAAGTTCGAAATATTTAATTCTCCAAAATAGTTCGAAGTTCGTTGCTCAAAAATACTTCGAAATTTAACTGTACAGGCATTGAATGCTGCCAAAGGTAGCGAAGTTGCGGCCCTGTTAACTCGGTAGCGGCACTTTAAACTTGTTATCGGTCTGATTGAGTCGATAGTGTCATTTTAGGAAATTTCACTCATGTATATTTTTGACACATTGAGACACGACGGAGCCATTTAGCAATCATAGAATTATTTTGCTTATATATCCTAGCCTCCCAACACCTTTTTTAGTAAGAACATTATGTGGCGGCGTTCGAAGGCCATTGGTAACGTAAATTTTCAGAATTTATGAGGATAATTGCAGATTGCCTTTGGAAAACACTGGCTTCAATATGCTTTATTTCACAATGAGCCAAAACAGTTACACATTCACAATTAGGAGACAAGTTCAGGATGCAGCAGGTGCGTTATGGTAGTGAATTTTCATAAGAATATATAATATATCAAGTTCGAATTTTAAGTGGTTATTTTATACCTATCATACTCACTTTGAACCTTCTCTTGTTCGCTAAAACTGCCTAGCCAATGCCAAACAACAACAACCTATTTATAATTGAGCTTATTTATAGATCTAGAAATCTAAAAAAGTTTCAAATATTTTTTATTTCTGTATTTGATTTAACGTTGACCCATCTCCACAATGATCAACACCGGAAGGCATTTTCACCCAATCAACCTGCAAATTTGTCGAACCCTTCCTTTTTGTAAAAAGAATGGGAATCTTTTACATATCAAATATTGTATGGTACAATATTCCTAAATTTGGTATTTAAGGAAATGATATATGAACACTGAAGAATTTTGGGTAGTTCGATGTTCGATTTTGAATTTCCAAAAAGTTCGAAGTTCGACTGTGAACCTTAGACATACTATTTCAGAGGTTCGAAGTTCGAGGCAACATATTTGCTTGGGTTCGTTCATAGTTCGGTTCGAACAAAACATGGGTTCGCACACCTCCAGAAAATTTGTTAGCCAGTGTATTTTGTCAGAATTTATTGGTTAAAAATTATTTTTATTTATCCTATAAAAGACAAACTCATCTTGTCCGAATGCAACTTGAGTTTCTGGCATGTGGCAAAAATCATAGGTCAAAATCCATTACCAGTTCCTTCTATGACTTTTCTTGATGTGTCATCAAAAGAAAAGACTGATTTATTTGCCTATGTATTCATTTCTTATTCTATCTATGCTTCATTCGCAGGGGTCCTTCCCAACTACACAGAAAAATCTTCTTTAAATATTGCATAAAAAGTATATTGGAAAATCTAGAGGTCAAAAATGTTCGGGCCGCAACAAGTGCGTTATGGTAGTGAACACATATTTTCAAAGTTCGACTAAATGCTTTTTTTTTTAGGATTTCCCGCTCATATTTCCTCCTCGCCTAGCACCCCTATTGATTCTTGGTCCCTTAACTTTCTTGGGGGTTCTTTGCAACACATTTGCCTTTTGGCTTGTGCATCCAAGGAGGGTTCTCAGCATGTTTCTGAAAAAACACTTCTAAAAACCATGTGTGCAGTAAACTGTAAATTTACCGAAATTACAGCACTAATGTAAATGAATTCACTTGCTTTTTCACTTCTTTTATTTTTACATTACATATATAAGCACAAGCTAAGTATGTACAATAAAGGAGGCCCTTAATTAACATTGGGGCTACACAAACTTAAAAGTAGAGAAGATATTTAGATCCTGTCTAACTGTATGCACATAAAAATTAGTAAAATAAGTACATTTATAAAACCTAATATGTGAGCTGCAAAACGGGCAAACGACCTCGCTTAGATGCTGCTCGGTTGTGGAACTTCATGATGCCAGCTCGAGTCAAACACTGACAAATGTCAGGTCAAGATTGACTTGAAGAGAGGTGAGCTTTGAAACGGGTAAGCGATTTCACTCGGATGGCAGTACACCTGTCAAACCAACCTTCACCCTCACCTGCGTGGAGCTCGATTTTTTGGGTGAAATTTGAGCAAACACTGGAAGGTATCGGGTATAGGCGTACCCGCAGGAAAGCTATTATCTCTAGGGGTGGATTACACCTGCAGATGAAGGCCTGCTCTGTGAGCTTCGAAACGGCGGGCCCAGGTTAACTTTGAGAGAGGTTAGCTTCAAAGCGGGCAAGTGACTTTACTCAAATGACAGTACACCATTCTAACCAACTTTCACCCTTAAAGAAAGATCGACTCTCGCATGGAACTGGATTTGACAGGCAAAATTTAAGTAATTAGACGTGAGCCACAATAGACCTAGGATTGCAGTGGAGGGACTGGAATAGCCGACTCACATTGAATCTAATCTAATCTCTTATTGTTTTAGCGAACCCGAACTCGAACAAAACCTTCGGTTCGAATAAATGTTCGCACTAGGTGATGTTAAAGTAGTTCGAAGTTCGAAATACGTAATTCTCCAAAATAGTTCAAAAGTTCGTGGCTCGAAACTACTTTGAAGTAGACCTTTACAGGCATTTAATGCTGCTAGAGGTAGCGAAGTTGTAACTCTGTAGCGGCCCCGTTAACTCGGTAGTGGCCCTTTAAACCCTATATTGGTTCCATTGAGACGGTATGGTAATTTCAGGAGATTTCACTCATGCATATTTTACCAGTTGGGAGGTGATAAGACCTGACAGCCATTTAACAACACAGAATTCACTAAGTGAAGATTGGAACCTGTGATTAGCACTGATAAGTACATTTGGAGAACCCAAATCACAACACATTTAAAAAAACCTGATGATCGCTTTACTAACCAAGCTAGTAGTAAGTAGATGACGCTAACTTGGTTAGTGAAACGATTGACAGGTTTTTTTAAATTTTGTTATGGTCACCTGGGTTCTCCAAGTGTAGTAATTACAGATTATATATATATATATATATATATATATATATATATATATATATATATATATATATATATATATATATATATATATATATATATATATATATATATATATATATATATATATATATATATATATATATATATATATATATATCTTAGCATCCCAACGCGTTTTTCGATTACATTATGATGGCAGTGTACGAAAGCAAAACTTTTTTTTTTAAGAATGGTGATTTTCGACATACTCAATAGTGTATATGCTACAATATATCTATATTTTGTAATTAAGGAAATTATATATGCACATCAAATTTTGGTTAGTTCGATGTTCGACTTAAAATTTTTAAGTAGTTTGGAGTTCGACTGCGAACCTTAGACTTATTATTTCCGAGGTTCGAAGTTCGAGGCAGCATATTTGCTTGGGTTCGTTCATAGTTCGGTTCGAACAAAACATGGGTTCGCACACCTCATATATATATATATATATATATATATATATATATATATATATATATATATACATACATACATACATACATACATACATACATACATACATACATACATACATACATACATACATACATACATACATACATACATACATATACACATATACAGTGTGCCTCATAATTAATTGGACATTAGCTAAGGCGGGATAGCTGGCACAAAAATAAAGCAATTGGGCTCAACATGTTTTAGTGAGATGTTACGCGTTTTCATTTTACAAGCTGTTTAAATAATTTTTCTTAAAACTATTTTTCCAAATATCTTGAAAGTGGTTCAACATATTACTATAAAATGTGGCATGGTATTATTAGGCATCACGTCTAATACGATGACGGTATCAATTTAAGCATTGCCGCTAGGTGGCACCACCGATAGCAACACTGGTTCATTAACATGGTTATAATTTTTTTGTCCACTCTGTATGCACATTTTCTAACAAAAATAAAGAAAGCTCATTTAATTTCACACAAAAAAGGGGATACTTCTTTGAAGTCAAAAAAGTTGACCGTTTTCAAAATACACATACCTTTTCAATGAAAACCGAAAATCTGTATTTACTTTGTTGCTAAGTAAGAGATAATTTTAATAAACGATTGAAAAAATCCATTGCCGTAAATGGTGAACACTTTGAGCACTTACTCTGATTTGTTGTTGTTTTGCTTCTAAAGTTGCAGTTTAATTTTAGATTAACTTAATTAGGTAGATTAATGCAATTTGCAATAATGTTTCAGATATCCATTTTGTTAACTATTTCTTTTTAATTAATAGTTTTATAGATGTTATTTTATTTAATGGCTTTGTTGAATTCTTATTAAAAATGTTTCTTTCGATAACGTAAATTTTATTGTGCTAAAAAGTGTCTACAACACATACACATAATTTGCAATAAAATCGTAGCCTTCGAGAATACATAATAGTTGCGCATAATCGTTAATTTAATTTCATTGAAAAAGTACATGTATTTTGAAAACGGTCAACTTTTTCGACTTCAAAGAAGTATACCTTTCTTTTGTTAAACTAAATGGGCTTTCTTTACTTTTGTTCGAAAATGTGCATACAGGTGGACAAAAAATTATGACCATGTTAATGAACCAGTGTTGTTGTCGGTGGCACCGCCTAGCGGTAGTGGTGAAATTGATACCGTCATCGTATGACACATGATGCCTAATAATACCATGCCACATTTCATAATAATATGTTGAACCACTTTCAAGATATTTGAAAAAAACATTTAGAAAAATTATTTAAACACCCTGTTAAACTAAAACGAGTAACATTTTACTAACGCATGTTGAGCCCAAACGCTTTATTTTTGTGCCAGCTTTCACCTCTTAGCTAATGTCCAATCCTGCGGGGAGCGTGGGACGAGGGCAGGTGTTTACTCGGAAGGACTGAGGGTGTCATAGTATTTCCCTCGGAGCCCATGCAACGGTATTTCAGGCCGAAATGTACGCCATCCTGCACTGTGTGTGGGAGAACAAGAGAAGGGGCTACACCAACAAGCGGATCCTCATAGCCACAGACAGCCAGGCACCCTTAAGGCACTAAGTAGCCCACGGGTAAATTCCTTGCTGGTGAGTGAGTGACGAGACGAGCGACCGGCTGGGCAGAATGAGGTGACCCTCATCTTGGTGCCGGGTCACTCCGGGGTCAAAGGCAATGAAGAAGCTGACAGTCTCGCGAAGACAGGGTCAGAAGAACCATTTATGGGGCCAGAACCGGCTCTGGGCGTGACAAAGAGCACTACCAGGAGAGCCATTAAGTCCTGGGTCAAAAACCAACACAAGGTGTACTGGGCGAACTGTCCAGGGCTCAGACATGGGAAGTCAATAATTGACGGACCCAGTTCAAAGAGAGCTGTGGAGCTGCTAAATCTTAGCAGAGGGCAGCTCAGAAACACAACAGGTCTCTTGACGGGACACATGGCTGTCAAGAAACACCTGCAAAAAATGGGGTGGTTTGAAGGGTACCTCACATGCAGACTCTGTGGCGAGGAGGAGGAATCGGACATTTTCCCGAAAATTCGCTACCATAACGCACTTGCTGCGTCCAGACTTTTTCTGATTAATGTTCTAATTGTAAATAACTAATAAAAAATTAAAGTTAGATTCATATGTAATTTGTTTTTTGTATTATTAAAAAATTCCATTGAAACATTGATTTTCCAGCTGAAGGATAATAATTTGTCTCATTTTTTTATGCACAGAATTACCAGGAAAAATTTTAAGCCTGGATGAACTGGAAGCTAAAATGAGACAGAGCACGGAGCAGAACATAAAACATCATCAAAATCAGAAAAGAGGTGAAGACCTCACTGCCTTTAATAGACTGGTTAGTATATTAACATTTTTTAGGTTTTAATGAATTAAAGCCTTTTAGTTATCTGTGCTATCTTTTAACATTGCAGTTAGCTCAAGTGACTGGAGGACATGCAGTACCTGCCAATGGCCCTATGCATCCTCAGAATAACACCATGTCTCTACTGGAGGTATGTACATGAAAAAAATGTTTATGTAACTATTAAACTCTAATGAAAGTAAAATTTAAGTTTGTTTACATCATACATACATACTCGATTTTAAAAGGAATAAGCTAAATATTTCTTACATTTCTAAATTCTACAGCATTTTCTCAATTGAAAAATACTTACACGTTAACATTACATAAAAACAAAGTTTTTTAGTGAATTTTCGTAGAAACATTTCACAAATGAGGAAACCTCGACTTTTAAATGTTGAAAAAAATTTCTTAATGAACTGAATATGAAGTTTTATAGAAGATAAAAACTATTATTTATACACTAATAAAGATTGCATTTTTCTATTGAATATGTTCTGTAGTGAACTTTAAAAATTGTGAACATTTAACCATATGGAGTCAGGGTGTAGAGCTGCTGTTCGGATGGGAAGTCAGGTAGTGTTAATTTATGGTGACGAAAGCGCAAGAGGTATAAACATACACTTAAGAGATTTTTTATAAAGTGATCGGTATGTGAGTGAATCTTATGTTGTCGGGCACAAGATTGGAAGCAATTTCGGACGGTATTTTTGGTATAACTAGAAACTTTGCACATAGAGATTATGTTATTGCAATGATTGACATGAGAAATGAAAAGATTGACTTTAAATCATTCAGAAGAATTCTTGCCGTCGGAAGGTACACCAATCTCATATTATGTATCGGAATAGGTCCAGCATTGAACAGCAATTTATTAGACAGGTGCAAACAGTGCTGTGCCTGTTTTATGGAAAGAAACTATAATTGTTCCCTAAAGATCATATTTAATTCTCCAAAAGGGAATAAATATAGCGAATGTGCTAAACTGGGCATGCGCCTTGCTTATTGTATTGACGGACCACCAGTGGTGTCCTCTATTGTGTTGAAGACGGTTCCCCTTGATATTGAGGATAATAATAGTGTAGACCCTTCCACTTATACCGCATGTGCTGATGAACCTTGTGCAACAGAGACGGGAGTGCGAGAGGGGGACTCCATTGGTCCCAGACATATAGTGTGGATTAGTACTGGTGAAGCTTATTCAACAGAGGCGGAGGCACAAAAAAAAGCTTGTATTGATTGTGAGCATATAGAGAAGGCGACTGCAAAGGGTATTTTTGTAATGAATGATTCCCTTGACAAACAGAATGAGGACAGTCTGAGTTGGTTTTCAGTGATGCATAAAAATGTACAGAGTCCAAAAAGTGTAGTGGATGACATAAACACTTTGGTAAAGGATGATTTTAAAGTTTTCCATATTAATATAAAATGTCTGTCCAATTAAATTAACCAATTGTTGAATTTTATAGGTGATAAGGATTATAAGATTGTATGTCTGTCAAAACACTGGATGAACGTAGCACAACTTGATTCTGCCTGCTTAACGGGTTATAAGTTGGATGCCCAGTTTTGCAGGGTAGTGGGAATTCACAGTGGAATCGTCATTTTTTTCAGATCGGATGTGGAGTGTAAATCTTTGGATGTGACGCAATTTTGTCGGGAATTTGATTGTGAGTTCTGTGCAGTTGAGATACCTATGATTAGGACCGTGGTAGTTACCATATATCGGTCTTGCAGTGGAATTTTGTCAATTTTTTTACAACTGTTTGGGGGACTTTTATAGGTATTGCATTCGATCAAGAAAAAGGTGATCCTTGTCGGCGATTTCAATATAGATTTTAAAAAGTCATCTAACAACTTATCTGGCTTGGTTAATTTAGCGTCATCATACGGTTTATCTGTGACTATTGATGAACACACAAGAATTACTGAAATTTCGTCGACCTGCATAGATGACATTCTGACTGACTGGGATCGGGAATTGTATTTTTTGGGTACTATAGAACCGTGTCTCTCTGATCACAATGGTCAGTTTGTTGCATTGAAGGTAAGGGCAGTCAGGAAAAGAGACGATACAGTCAAGGTAAGGCGAAATTATTTGATTATAGAGTTGCTCGGTTCAGGGAGAGTCTGGGTGCTGACGATTTTGGTTTCTTTGCTGGATGTTGGGATCCGGACACAACGGCTGCCTTTCTAATTGATACCTGATACACTCATGTTTTCCTTTTGGAAGGGTTGGTTTACATGCAGGAGCACCTGTGCGTTGGTTTGACAGTGAACTGAAAGAAAAAAGACAAGAACTTTCTAATATCAAACTGATTTTTGATGTGACTAAGGATACTAAGGATTTTGAAGCTTATAAGGTGGCCAGGAAAAATTACAGAAAGAAAATAGTTGAAAAAAAGAAACTCAGCTACGATAGTTATATATTGAGTTCGAGTAGCAAAATCAGGCCGCATAATTAATTTTGAATGTAACAGAGAAAATCGTTATTTGTCGCCTACTACAATTACGGTCACTGATTTCAATGATTTCTTTGGTGGCATAGCGGACAGGATTGTCAACTCCCTGCCCCCTTCTGATGTGGATTTCACAGAGTTTTTGTATTGCGTTCCTAAACCTCAATGCTGGTTTCTGAGGGGCAAGTACTTGAGGCGATACTAAGATTGAGTGATTCAAGCTGCACGGATGTATATGATGTTAATAGCAAGTTGATAACGTGCTCAACGGATTATCTTGTTGAGCCATTAACATTATTGTTGAATGCTTCTTTTGAGAGGGGAATTTTTCCCGAGGTTTTTAAATATTCAAAGTCAATTCCCCTACATAAGAAGGGAGACTTCAATGAGCTGGATAATTACAGGTCTTTGGCAATTGTGCCCATGTTTGCTAAGGTGATGGAGATCATTATCAAGAACAGGCTTGCTGATTACTTTGAGAGAAATTCCTTACTCAATCCTAACCAGTTTGGTTTTCATTGCGGTCGTTCTGCAACCCACACTGTGCTGAGGGTGGTTGAGGACTTGGTGGATGGCCTTAAGAAACGAGAGCATTTAGCTGTGCTGTTGTGCGATCTCTCGAAGGCTTTTGACTGTGTGTCTCACTCAATACTGTTGAGGAAGTTGGAGTTCTATGGAGTTTCGGGGGGTGCTATTAGATTATTTTTTTTTTTTGACTCGTATCTTAGTCACAGGCGGCAGGCTGTTCCGATGGCAAATGGGGGAAGCACGGAATTTAGGTTGGTTGGGCATGGTGTACCCCACGGATGAGCCCTGAGGGAACAAAAACAACAACACATGGTGTACCCCAGGGTTCGGTTTTGTAACCACTTTTATTTATTATTTACATTAATGATCTGTATTACTACATGATGCCATTTAAGACTATTTGCTATGCCGAAGACACCACTTTTATTAGTTCACACAAAAACACTATCCATATGACTGACTCAATTGGAGAGGCGACTTGTTCGGCTGAGCTGTGGTTCACTAGTAACAGACTCAAACTCAACTCTGATAAGACACAACAGCTTATTGTTTCTTCAAATCATAACATAGCAGGTGATGAACCAGTGGGATTGTTGGGTCTGACTTTAGATGGTGACCTGAATTGGGTGCCTCACATTGAGCAATTAGGAAAAAACTTTCTGTTACGTAGATTGAAGCCTTTAGTGAGCCCATATGTGTTGAGGGCGGCATATTTTTCATTGTTTAACTCTAGATTGAGTTGCGGTGTTATTTTATGGGATAACTCTACCCACTCCATAGCCATTTTTAGACTTCAGAAGCAGGCTAGCCGGCTGTTGGAGGGTGTTGCTCCCAGGGAGCATTGTCAGCCTCTATTTGTGAAGCACGGGATAATGCCTCTTCATTCGATGTATATATATATATATATATATATATATATATATATATATATATATATATATATATATATATATATATATGTATATATATATTAGAGGTGTGCGAAGCTTCGAAATTTCGAACCGAACCCGAACTCGAACCGAACCTTCGGTTCGAAAATATGTTCGCACTAGTGATGTTGAAGTTGTTCGAAGTTCGAAATATGTAATTCTCCAAAATAGTTCGAAGTTCGTTGCTCAAAAATACTTCGAAATTTAACTTTACAGGCATTGAATGCTGCCAAAGATGGCGAAGTTGCGCCCCCGTTAACTCGGTAGCGGCGCTTTAAACTCGTTATTGGTATCATTGAGTGGATAGCATAATTTTAGGAGATTTCACTCATGCATATTTTTGACAGTTGGTGGGCACATTGAGACACGACGGAGCCATTTAGCAATAACAGAATTATTTTTCTTATATATCCTAGCCTCCCAAAACCTTTTTTAGTAACAACATTATGATGGCGGTGTTCGAAAGCGATCGGTAACGTGAATTTTCAGAATTTATGAGGATAATTGCAGATTGACGTTGGAAAACATTGGTTTCAACATGATTTATTTCACCATGAGCACAAACGATCAGCACCAGAAGGCATTTTCACCCAATCAACTTGCAAATTTACCGAACTCTTCCTTTTTGTTAAAAGAATGGGAATCTTTCACATATCAAATATTGTATGGTACAATATTCCTAAATTTTGTGTTTAAGGAAATGATATATGAACACTGAAGAATTTTGGGTAGTTCGATGTTCGATTTTAAATTTCTAAGAGGTTCGAAGTTCGACTGTGAACCTTAGACATACTATTTCAGAGGTTCGAAGTTCGAGACAACATATTTGCTTGGGTTCGTTCATAGTTCGGTTCGATCAAAACATGGGTTCGCACACCTCTAAAATATATATATATATATATATATATATATATATATATATATATATATATATATATATATATATATATATATATATATATATATATATATATATATATATATATATATATATATATATATATATATATATATATATATATATATATATATATATGCCACCCTTCTGAGGGTACATGAGACAGCGGGGAATTATTTTTGGCGGAGTGATATTGCTGTAAACATAAACTAATTATGTAACATGGCCAATATATTATCTATCTATCTATCCTGTTTGAAATTTTACATTATGATGTTTTTTGTCAGCTACCTAGTTTTCTGTTGCGTAGTTAGTAGTACAGCTAATAAACTATACAAATATAATCATTAGTAATATTAATTGACCACCTTTGTATTTTAATTTTATTATGTTAGATGTTGTCCCATTCGCAACAACAGGAAGAGGCGCAAGCACGCATGGCACAAGCAACCCATCTCTTAGGGGGACCCACTAGCCCCAATGCTATGAGCAGTGGAGGAGCTCCGCAAACAGCCTCATCCAATGCCCACCTCACCAACGAAATGGCTATCAAACTGCACCAGATGCAGGCGCAGGTGCAGCAGAGACAGCACATTGAGATGATAAGCAAGTTTGCAGCTGCTAGCAGTATGGGTGCAGGCATGGCGTCTGGTGGCAACAATGGCCCTGCTGGCATGGGCCCCATTGGTGGCTTAGGCGGCCTGGGGAACATGGGTGGAGTACATCAGCAGATGAGAACCAGCCCATTACAGGACATGGGCGTACAGCAGAGCAGGGAGCTATTGATGAGACCAGAGGCTCAAGCTATTTTACAAGGTAAGGAATAATAAAAAAATGTTTTCTTCTTTTAATTGACATACTAAAGGCTCTACAAACGGTAAAAATTAAAAACTATAATTTTGTCACAAAAATTTCAGGTTGCTCTGTGTTCTTACATTAGTTTGTCGTGTAAATGTAGATCGGGCTGTTAAAACTTTTGCTTTTGTATAATTTTCGTTTACTAGCTATTATTTATATTGTAAAAATATATGCAATAAATATATAAATTTTGTGTTGACATTATTATACTTTGTTTTGGACATTTTCTTAGTTATAGCAAGATCTTGCTAAAGTCTGATCCAATTTACTTATGTTTTACAATATAATCAAACCATTCAGCTAATATAATATCCTAATTAAAGTTATGTCATAATCATATCATGTGACCAAGTAAAAAGGCGTTAGAGTAGGCCATGTTATTTTCAAATTTTAATTGATTTTGGGTAACCTTGAGGTTAGAGTGTTTCTAGTACAAATTTTAAATCTACAGTTCATAGAAGTGTGTTGACTGTTTTGTTTTTTAATTTGTCAGTGACATTTTACTTTTGACAGATTAGTTTAATCATTGAGGTAATAAATTAGTTAAAAATAGTTTAGACAGAGCCCAAGGTTGATAGATTAGACAGGTTGTCTGGTAACTCTGAGAGGGGAGAAACGCGAGAGGAGGGTAATACATCATGTGAATTCTAAGTGGGAATAACACATTGCGTTTTGGTGTTTTAAATAACATTTATTAGAAATGTGTGTAACTTTGCTTTAAAATTTTTGATTACAATCAGTTGCTGATTTATTTTAATGTTTATTTTGTACGAAACAGCAGTTAAATGTAAACTATTGTCTTAAAGACAATATTTTATTTTTTGAGGTGTTTTGTTGTAAAAATAACTGCATTTAGCAGCTACACATCCTTAAAATCTTGTTTATTCCGCACAGATCAGGTCCCGTAACTTTCTTTGGGGCTGTTCACAAGAATTTTTTTTCTTGTGGTTTATGCATTGAAGGTGAAGCATTGATTTTAAGGACGTGTAATTGAAGAATGGTATATTAATAATGGAATATAGATCCGGCTAAGCTGTTTTTTTCACATTTTTCGGTTCTTCTTCCCCGGCAACACTCCTGGTCCCGCAATTTTTTGGGGGTTGATTGCAAGAAAGTTTTCTTGTGTTTTATGCACCCAGGGTGGGTCTTAAGCACGTTTCTAAAAAAAAAATTGTGTGAAAGCCCCCCGTGAGCTCATCTGAAAATTCACCGAGTATTATTATATATTTATAATTTACTTATTGGGCTAGCACAATTTACTATTATTTTAAAATTAAATATAAGATGTCCGAGTTTTTTGCCTAAAAATTGATTGTAAAAATTATAAACCTACTATTTTGTATGTGTAAAAATACATACCTACCTAAGTATTATACATTTAAATGATATACTAATTGTGATTAGTTAACAATTGAGCAATCTCCAGTAAAATACGTAAACTATAAAAAAAAACTCGGGACGCAGCAAGCGCGTTATGGTAGTGAATTTTCATTAAAATGTTTTTATTGCAAATATGTGTTTTTCTTTTAATTTAAGAAAAGAGGCATCAATTTCGGTTACCAGTATAACCTATATAGTAAAAACAATGTGCCATGTTTCATAAAAATAACTTTATTGTGTGAAAATGTACAAACATTTCCTAAAGTAAACTTCCCGGAAAAACTCGTTTCTTGGTCAACCTTATAGGTTAATAGCAAATTGGGCTATACAAATATGAAGCATTTGATCAAAACTCGCTACCATAACGCACTTGCTGCATCCGGAATTTCTTTTTTACAAACATGCATTATATTTCGATGGAAAATGCAAAAATGCAATAACATAAGGCGTGTTTGATTAAAAAAAAAAAGAAAATTTGTATCACCGACGACTTTTGGGCCACCCTGTGATTGTAGAAATATTTTTTGAAGATGTAGCTCAAGACACCCTATAATTAATGTATAAAGATATTTTTCATATCTTGTATAATAACGGATATATTGAGCTTTATTGATTTTTTACGAAAATTCGACAAAAATTATATACCAACTATAGCTAAAGGGTGGCATTTAGCTATCACTTTAGTATAGGAAAACAAGGCCTCCTTAAATTGTAATTATCTCAAGAAATAGTAGGTGTACGGGAACAATTTAAAAAGCTTCATAATCTAGACAAGTGGTGATGAATGTTCGTAAATTTCAAAAACTGTTTTGTGTTATTAGTTATAATTAATTGAAATTCACCTAAATATTCCAATGATTTAGATAAGATTATATATACGAAGATGTTCCA
This sequence comes from Tillus elongatus, assembly GCA_964006375.1. Classification (NCBI taxonomy): domain Eukaryota; kingdom Metazoa; phylum Arthropoda; class Insecta; order Coleoptera; family Cleridae; genus Tillus; species Tillus elongatus. The sequence goes on from OZ023270.1 coordinate 54,686,105, forward strand.
AAAGAGATGACTTTGACTATTCATTACCTGCAGGAACATGTAAAGATTCGATTGCAATAAAATATAAGTATGTAGCCCTTCTAGGTTTTTTTAAAATTATGTTTTTATTAAATGTCCACACAAAACGATTTGTCCGGCTGCCCGAGGCAAATTCTGTACAAGTGCAACTGTATTGTCACTCAGCTGAGAGATGACCAGTGGAGCAATTGTGTAACAGGGGGCGTTTGCATCGGATCCAATAACTCAGTGCCTTCGGCATAAGCAGTGTTGTCAGTGTTATAAAAACTCACTGAAATTGAATACTGCGATAACCATAAAGCTTTTGACAACGTAAAATAAATGAGGTACTTAACAATGATGAAAATAACGGTAAAATTTGCCATTGAAAGTAATTTTACAATGCATTAATTGACGGACAAAATTTAATCGGATGCTTAAACATTAACTTTTTGTTTCTCAAATAAAGCATTTTATGAATCCCGTGCAATAAGCTTACAAATTTTCTACAGAGAAAATTATACTTATAGAAAAAAAGGATATAAGGATATCCTCACACTTTTATTAGGACCTACTGCCCAGCATCAGAGAAAGGGTCTATTTGAAATGAATTTTCTGGAAACATTTTAGTAAATTGAAGGACAATGACGGTTGAAACTAAGACTTCAGGGTTTGTAAAACATCCTTCTTGAGACATTTGATTCCCATAGCCCGTATTAGATTCATGTTATTTGCCTAAATGTTGCCGATTTTGACGTTTTATATCACAACTTTGACGTTTTGAAGAAAACCCCAATTTATTTTTCTATAAATGCCTATAACTTTTTTGTCTTTTGACCTACATGGCTAAATTTTGGTAGGTAACTTACCTATAAGGATGTAAACCCGCGTACCAAATTTGGTTGCCCTTACTTTGTTAATCTCGGAGATATAATTTTTTTTCGAAAGAAAACAAAATTTTCCGGGAAAACCTGGGCAGATTTTTCTGGCTAACGAACTTATGCAAGCCATTTGCAAAAGGAATTTATTTACCAAATTTAATCAAAATCGGACCATTATTTTGAGTTATGGGTGTGACATATATATATAAATATATACATATACATATATATATATATATATATATATATATATATATATATATATATATATATATATATATATATATATATATATATATATATATATATATAAACATATAAAAATTGAAACTGACCCCGGATATGTGTTCTGGGGGGCCTAATTAGCGCTCATTTGAAGAAATTTTTTCAAAATTCAAAAGTCGGGATCTCCTCATTAGTGATTTTTTTTAAGAAAATTCACTAAAAGACTAAAAACATAAGCTGTGGTTTAAAAGAAAAATGTTCTGTCCAATTTGAGGCACTATTAATTTATAATTTCAGAAGTAATAATGAATTTTTTAAATATTTTTCAAGGTAAACCAATTGATTAAATCCGCTAATTTGAAATCGATTAATGTCCTAAAATTTTAATACTTTCTGTTACTATGTGAAAAAAATCTTCTAATAAAAATAGTTAATCTTGTTTTAAGTTCAAAAAGAACATAACTTTCTAAGACTAACATTAAAATGCCGTCTTATTTCAATATTCAATGCACTATTATTCCACTAGATTTAAATTGGGAATTCATGTGACGTTTTCCCGCCTCACTCTCTGATTGGTCGAGAGTTACCAGACAACCTATCTAATCTATAAACCTTGGACAGAGCCAGAGTTATACAATTAGAGAAGTATGGTGGCAACTGTTTGATGTATGGTTGCTAAACATTGCCTGCTGTGTGAGACAACAACGGACAATATGCTACATAATTTGAAATTTGATTGTATAATGTTAGTTATTTTAACTTGTGATACCTCAAAAGGCCAAATGTAGACTTTCCCAAATGATTGTAAAATTTCCATAGATTATCATATTGGTGAACTCATGGTTAAGAAATTCCATTTAAATATTGTAACAGGCGATTGAAAAATACCCATTTCGTTCACCCATAAGAAAGGCATGGTGCGTGATCTATAGTTTCTTGCATTATGAACCCAGATTGAATTTCCCGATTTGACAAAATCGTTACACTAATGTGGTCCATTAATTCGATTACTTAACTCTGGTGTTCAAGATCTAACCTGCCCGTCTAAAGAGTGCAACATTCATCCATCGATGCAGTTTTGAAGAGTACTTTAAGATTATCTGCAAATATACGATTTTCAGAGGATAGGACAGTGCTGATATCATTCATAAAGATGGTAAAGAGGAGGCGTCCCAAATTTGATCCATGTGGGATTTCAGTCTCGGCTGCGAATTAAAAAGACATATGACCATTGAAGCTTACAAAGTGGCGTATATCAGTTAAGTAAGAATGGAAAAAACTTTGTAGATTTACAATTTAAAAACTTAGGCAAAACAAGAGAGAAGAGCGATCAGTCTGTGATACAATTATTACATTCACCACTTTTAAACATTGGATAATAATAATAATAATTGTTTACTGGTGTCTTTGCACAGTGGTGCATTACACAGGTCATGTACTTATGCGTACAAACGAAATCACAAAAGTTATAACATACATCTTATTTACAAATATACATACAAATCAGCAGCATAGGTCAAAACACACAATTAAAACCTGCATGAATATACAGAAACATAAAAATGTGGATTAACATCAAAAAAAAAAACAGCACAAGTCAACAAAAGTCCCGCGATACAACAATTTCGATGCAAATTGACGTTATAAAAAATGATAAAAGTAGCATGGCATGGGAGCGTTTATTTTATACGATAAGCAAAATATTCATCAAATGAATAAAAAGCATTGCTTATCAAAATGTTCTTAATGTCAGACTTGAATTTGTTGTAATGTAAATTTCTTATATTATCAGGGAGTTTGTTATAAAATTTCATTCCATAGTGGTTGGTTCCATTACTTGTTCTTTTTAAGCGGGTGAAATCGACTGCGAAGTTATCTTTACCGCGCGTAAGATTGCTGTGAATGGTACTGTGCTTAGTGAAGTCTGATTCGTGGCACTTAACATATAAAAGACACTGCAAAATATAGACACAAAATATTGTAAGTATCTGAAAGCTTCTAAAGTGGCCACGACAATCATCTCTATACCCCAAATCGCCCAGGATTCGGATTGCTTTACGTTGGGTTGCGAAAACAAATTCAGAGTGTGGTGAGTGCCCCCATACCAGAATGGCATAAGTTAAAATACTATGCACACATCCATAGTATGCACTTTTTAAGGTGGGAGTAGAGACTTGGGCCGAAAGACTCTGCAGGAGAAACATGCCACGGGATGCACTCTGACATACATAGATGCAATGTGAGTCCCGAATCAGCTTGCTGTCGACCATAACTCCAAGGAACTTCACAGGCTCGGTGTTAACGTCATTGACGAGATTGTGCCTTAACGAAAACAACAAAGACTCCGATTTTAGGCTGTACAAGCTAAGCTGATTTGCCGAGAACCAATCTTGACAGACAGCTTTTATTCTGCTAAAGGTAGAGTGTACTGTATTGATGTTTGGATCTGAGAAAACAAAAGTCGTATCATCAGCAAATAGAACAAAATAACCTAAGTCAGTTGATTTTGGTAGGTCGTTGATGTATATCAAGAATAAAATAGATATATAGATAGATTCTGGGGATCTTCCAAATGCTTGAAAAACTGCCAAATTTTAAAGCTAGATTATATATTATTGGTAATGGGTAGATAGATAGATAGATAGATAGGTGCTTTATTGTCCAAAGATAAAAATCTTATTGACAGGCAAAGTGTTAACATATAAAAGTAAAAGTTGTCAAAAGATAAAAACACAAAAATATAAGTTCACAACAAATAGTAATATAAGTGCATATGTAACTAGTATAACTATATATAAATAACAATATAAAAAACAATATAAACATAAATACACAGCTGACTAACAATATAATAAAACACACAATATATAGAAAGCAGCTCAAATGAAAACAACCAATCGAATCTGTCACAGTAGTGCATCATTACAAAATTCATCTATTGAATAATAACATTTTTCAATTAAAAATTCCTTAAGCTCTTTCCTAAAAATTTCAATGTCACCAATCCTCCTCAAGTTTAGTGGTATCTGGTTAAATATCTTTTTACTATTATATATCAATGACCTCTTTAATAATGATGCGGACGGTATAGGAAGAGGAATGCAGTTCTTTTGTCTTGTATCACGAGAAGACACTGACCTGATTTCATCTTTATATTTTTCATGCATAAGGCATGCAGTCTCCAAAACAAACAGAGACGGTAGGGTCAATATCCGCTCAGAAACAAATAAAGGTCTACAAGAGTCACGGACACTAACCCCACACAAATATCTGATGGCTCTTTTCTGCAGAATAAATACAGAATTGAAAAGATAACCTGCACAAGAGCCCCAGTAACAAATGCCATGTCTTAGATGGGACTCCACAAGTGAGAAGTAAACACTTCTAGATGTACTCTTGTCCAAGCTTTTTGAAACAACGCTTAGTGCTGGACAACCTGATGAAAGCTTCTTACATAGATGATTTATATGTGTTTCAAATTTTAACGATTGATCAATGTATAGTCCCAAAAACCTAACACAGCTCTCGTTTCCAAGTTCCTCAGCTGCTAGAGTCACAGCAGGCAGACTACATTTAAAATGCATGATATTAGTCTTAGAGACATTCAAAGTTAACAGATTTGAAATAAACCAGTTTTCTATCATCTTCATATCCTCTGCCACAGTGCACTCCAGTGCTCCAACACTATCACTACTCCACAAGATGGTTATATCATCAGCATAGATAGTCATATGACCCTTAATTTTCAACATAGACAGGTCATTAATATAGAGTAAAAACAGCAGTGGGCCAAGAACAGACCCCTGCGGAACACCATGGTGAATATGTTGGTACCCAGAGCTAATATGACCAAGTTGAACACTCTGCTGACGATCAGATAAATAGGACCTCAACCATTCAAGCAAAGTCCCCCTAAAGCCATAAGTAGGAAGCTTGCGTAACAGTATCCCATGGTCAACACAATCAAATGCTTTAGTGAGATCACAGAACACTGCCGCAGCCACCTGATTGTTATTCAGTGAAAGGTACAGATTTTCAAGAAAAGAAAATATTGCATCATTTGCACCTTTTTTAGGTTGAAATCCAAACTGGGAAGGTGTTAGGATCTTGTGTTTACAAATAAATACCTGCATTCTATTTTTAATTAATTTCTCAACTATTTTAGAGATGGTAGGAAGTAGAGACAGAGCACGAAAACTATTTGGAGAATCTGTTTCACCTCCTTTATATGCAAGAATTACTCTAGCCATTTTCAGAGACGAAGGAAAAGATCCCGTTACAATCGAACTATTAATTGCATCTGCCAAGATTTCAAGAACCCAGTTAGGAAGGTGAAGAAGCAGTTTGACAGATATACCATCCCACCCGATAGAGTCCTTGTTCTTAAAATCATGGAGCACTCCATGAATCTCAGCAGAATCGACCGGCGTAAAAAAGAAGGTGTCAAGGATAAAAACATCATCCATGAAGCCCAGTGGATCCGTCCAAGGGACCCTCCACTGTATCAGCCCAGAAGCAATAGAACAATAATAATCATTGAGATGATTAGGATCCAGTTCAGGAGTCACCCTATGCGAACCATGCCTTCCCGAAAGATCATTAACAATCGACCATGACTCTCTCTGCCCGTTTGAAGACCGCAGTATCCTTTGTCTATAATATTGTTGTTTTGCAACCTTTAAAACCCTTCTGTATATCCGTCAATAATTATTAAAATAGAATATGAAGGAGGCATTGTTACCAGCATATTTTCTGCCAAGACACCCATACAGTTTCTAAGAAGAAAAAAGATGGTATCTGATCTGGTCCCGAATATCTGTTTTTGAGTTTTTCTAGATGCTCTGATTATATTATTTGATAGATATGTTGATGAGGCACTGAGTATATGATATATCCATCGAAAAGGCATGGATGGTGGATAACTGGTATGAAAATATCTACCAAAACTGTCCACTATTGACTGAGGATTGTTATCCTTGCTATTGAACATCGAGCCTAGTATTTGCTGCACTTTCTTTTGTTTTGGACATAGGGTCAGAACTGTTTTGAATCCTCATTGATTGTGTCTTGCACATTATCCATATACTCACAATGTGAGCTACTTGCCTGTTAATTAAGGATCTAAGATGTGTACACTCATTCAAATAAGAAGCTGAAAGTGTATGCTTGCACAAAGACAAGTATTTATTTATGTTTGAGCTTTATATTTCCTATAATTGCCTAATTAAACCACTTTGAATATTTGCTAGGATGACCCCTATATAATGTCACATATGCACCAATACACCCTACAAACAACCATCATAAAAATAACCACTGGCGGTCTCTGTGTCTTGAAAATGATTCATCGACGCTTTGTATATAATAGTTACATGCTAATGAACTAACAGGGTGTTATTGGGAATGTGGTATAGTGCACAAAACTGCTCAAGCGTTGTATAATATTAAAGCAACAAATTGTTAAGCTTTTAATGTGATCACCGTGTTAACTTAAGTAGTAATAAGTAGTATATTACTTTGAAATTATGATATTGTGGAGGCCAATACTTGATGTATCCATTGTCAACTTTGATAAACAAACAAATTGATATACACTATTTTATATTGTATACAGGGTGCTTCACGGTGAGTGGCCTATTAGACGTTTCTGAAGAACTACATCTATTTAAATTCTGAAAATTTGTATCCGCCCGTTTTTGATATTGATCTTTCTAACTAAAATATTTTCAATTAGCCTGCACTTCCGGTTATACCGGAATTTGACATAAACTTTGTTTTTTTAAATGGAACACCCTGTATATTATTAGCTTTTTGAATTACACGTTCAATTTAAGGGCCACTTTATGACAGCATATTCGGGCTAGTTCGTACCGTTTCGGATTTATTCGCCATTTTGTAGAAAAAGTTATGATTGGAGCGCTTTAGAAAAATCGATATCTTTAAAGACATGCAAGACAGAAACATGCGGTTTTCACTATCCAATAGAGCGTAAAAATTTCTACATACTGTTATAAACACTATACAATTTTAAGATAACTGTTATTTATAAAATACATTTGAATTTGTACATTTTCAATCAGAGATAAATTGATTATTTTTTTTTTATGGAAGGGTACCCATATGTCCCCAGCATCTGATTCGGCGTTAAATTCCCTATATTCTAAGTACATTACCCTATACCTATCTCTTATAGTTTTCTTTGAAAATTGATTTGAAAATATTAATGGTCAGCGGGGTAGCGCCAACCTTTGACTACTTCTGCCTTTAATGAGTGTCTTATTTTAAAAGGGACATACAGTAACTTGCAGTTCCAACCGATTCCTTTTTTGATAACTTTCCGACCTATATTGGGTATTTCCTATAGCTAAAAAGGACAGTTTTTGAGGTATTTAGAGACATTCAAAAACATAACACAGCATAATTTTTCCTTATACTATGGTTGAACTTCAACGTTAAGGCAAGTGTGCCATGATGAACAATTTATATTACATACTTGTCATTCTAAATTATTCGATAAATGTCAATGTACTAATGTTCACAGTTAAGATGGAAAATCATTATTCCAATGCAGATTATTTGAATTTATTTTACATCCATGGAGAATGTAACCGAATTATTAGTAGAACATGTAGAAGGTTTAATGACTTAAATCCTAATCTGCCACCCATGAGTGAAAAAAAGTTTAGAAGGATTGAGTCAAATTTCCTAGAATTTGGTACTTTTAAAACACCCAAAGTGAATCCCAGTCCAGTGACTAGAGATGAAGATAACGAAATAACTGTCCTGGCTTATTTCGAAGCATATCCACATGCCTCTATTTACACTGCAGTCAACGACATAGGTATTCCATACTCCTCTGTGGAAAGAATCTTGTGGAAGCACAAAATGCACAACTATAAGTTTACTTTAGTGCAAGCTCTGCACCCAGAAGATGCTGGTAAAAGGGTCCAGTTTTGTGAAACGATGTTAATTCATATTCAAGGAGATGATGACTTTTTAAAAAAATATATATGGGCTGATGAATCAAAATTTTCTCATGAAGGAGTTTTCAATAGACATAACAGTCATGTTTGGGCACATCAAAACCCTCACACTATTAGGGAAAGGGGATTTCAAGTAAAATTTAGTTTCAATGTGTTTTGTTTATTGAAAGGTAATAACTTTTATTATCATATTTATGATGGAACCTTAACTTCTAATCGTTACATGGAAATATTAAGAACAATAGTTACAGACTTTTTAGACAATTTACCATTATCAGAATATAGAACTTGTTGGTATCAACATGACGGAGCTCCTGCTCACTCTACATTAGAAATATCTAACACACTCGACGATCTATTTGAAGATAGATGGATTGGAAAGTGCGCTCCCTGGATATGGCCCGCAAGAAGTCCAGATCTTACCCCGCTTGATTTCCATCTTTGGGGAAAGATAAAAAGCAAAGTATATGAAACGCCTGTCAATTCACACGAAGACTTAGAGATCAGAGTAAGAAGGGCGTTTGAAGAGTTAGATAGGAATGAGATTCTGTCAGCAACCACTAGCAGCATTACGACACGACTATTAAAATGTTTGAGTGTTAATGGACAACATTTTGAGCAGTTACTAGTTTAGGAGGTGTGAGTTGTTTTGTTACTCGTGTTGTAATAATACTTATAGGATTTATAAGATTGTGTAAGGTAATAATATCACTGTTGTTATCCCTAGAAATTTTTTTAAATTTTTTAAAAAATATATAAAATACATAATTTTCAAACACAGTAACAATATTTCTTTATTATAATTTTTTTCTTGAACATGAAATATTTTTGTTTCTACTGTAATTTTTTTTTGTTACGTACAAAAAAAAGACACCGCACTGCTAACAATTACTATTTTCAAATCAATTTTCTAAGAAAACTATAAGAGATAGGTATAGGGTAATGTATACTTAAAAGATAGGGAATTTAACGCTGAATCAGATGCTGGAGACATATGGATACCGTTCCATTAAAAAAAATCAAGTTATCTCTGATTAAAAATTTTCAAATGTATGTTATAAATAACAGTTATCTTAAAATCGTATTATGTTTATAACAGTATGTAGGAATTTTTACTCTCTATGGGATAGTGAAAACCGCATGTTCTTATCTTGCATGTCTTTAAGGATATCGGAATTTTTCTAAAGCGTTCCAATCGTAATTTTTTTCTACAAAATGGCGAATAAATCCGAAACGGTACGAACTAGCCCGAATGTGTTGTTATAAGGTGTCCTTTAAATTGAACGTGTAATTCAAAAAGCTAATAATATACAGGGTGTTCCATTTATAAAAACAAAGTTTGTGTCGGCTTCCGGTGTAACCGGAAGTGCAGGCTAATTGAAAATATTTTAGTTAGAAAGATCAATATCAAAAACGTACGGATACTAATTTTCACAGTTTAAATAGATGTAGTTCTCCAGAAACGTCTAATAGGCCACTCACCGTGAAGCACCCTGTATATGACTGCAGTTTCATTGAAGTTCTCAGCTTTGTCAAATACAGAACGTATACAGGTTCTGTTTGTTTATCTACTTTGACATTAATTGTTTAGTGCTATATTCAATAATTTAATCTTTCACATTGCACGGTTTACAATTCTATAACGCCCAATACTTTTAAAAATTGATTTGAAAATATATAATGTCATTTGGCAGTTTATATTGATGCTCAGGTAAAAATCGATTTCAGTTTTTACATTGCTAATTGGTTTGTAACATTCTGGTTACTATAAGATTTAGGTTTAAATTAAGTCAACAAATATATTTTTTACCCCAAAAAGTATACTAATAAAGGGCACGTTCGGCAGACTGAATAGTTGAGTATATTAAGTTTCAAATCCATTGGATGCCTAAAGGTAACTGTGGTAACTTAACTGTTGAAACGTTTAGGTACAAAAATTATTTATGGTGGCTGAAATGAACGGTTACTTCTAACCTTACTTTTTGTATAAATGTTAGTTAAGCCGACAGCGATTGGTTGTGTTGAGAGCATCTTCTCATTTGGCATTTCAAGAGTAATCATGCTGTTCAGGCATATTTAACTGGTTTTGTTTCACCATAGCAGAAACATTTACTTTGCAAGTTAACAGTTTTGCCACCTAAAATCTGCCTTTATATTTATTCCGTCAACAGAAGACAAAATAATTAGAGATACAAAGAACATGGCCTACTCAAATTCCTTTTTTAATTTGGCATTTATACTAAATAAAGTAACAATTAAAGGGTTGAGCCGTGGCGACATTACTCCTCAACATATATACCAGCAACTGGCTAATCCAGCATTGCAGCCTCGCCACCGTGAGATGCTGCATGCCATCATTAAACTACAGTCTCAGAAGACAGGCGGTGGGGGCGCGGGACTTAGTCCAAGGGTACTTAGTCCCGTGCCTCCCAGTCAGGTGGGGGGTGCCCTACCACATCACATATATGCACAGCAACAGCAGCAGCAACAACAGCAACAGTTGAGGATCTCTCCGCATCCGCAGAACTGTGAGTCCATGAGACACTTTTGCTCTGCTTGAGTGGTGCTCTTAGATGTTGCTCAGTGTTTGCAAGCTTGTAGTTGCTAGATTATATACTAATGGACTTAATATCACAATACCTATGTTTGTAACATTTTTTCTCATTGTGTGAACTCTCTAACAAATATTAGGTAACATTAATGTGGGCTTTCATGGCTAGTGTTAAATAAACCAACTGGTTCTCTGTATTTATAAGTAATGATCTGTTGGTATGTTTTTTCAGTTTTCATCTAAAACTGCTTAACTTCAAGAGTATTTGTCAGAACTGTAGCAATGTTAGTTTAAAATAGGAAAAACCAACATATGATGACTTTTAAACCAAGCAAAAATTGCTAGTTTATTACCATTAGGTTGAATAATGGGATTAATTTATTTGTATGAAATTATTATAATATAGATAGCTAATTCATTAATTTAGGTACAAAATGTTTATATATAAGCCCTGTTTCATTGAATTGGTACAGTCAGTAAAATTTCGTTTGGTAGCAGAAAGATCTTTAAACAGAAATAGTCAAAGTGTATTGGTTATTGTTTTTATGGAATTAAAAGCCAATTAGTGAAATTACAACAAACATTCAACCACATTAAGCGAGTCACAGATATTTTTGCCTCTTACACTTTTACCATTGCGTAACACCCACCCTCACTACTTAAAACAGCTTCCATACATCTAGGCACAATATTAACCAGGTACTGACATTCATCTTGTGCAAAACAGCCCAGATATCTTGTAGATGTGATAGCAATTCTGGTAACATTCCCGTATCACATGCTTATATATTTTTTCATTATATGCCATAATGCTTCACTTAGTGAGAGGCCCGGACTACTAGATTGTAGATTCTTTAGTGAGTTGTATAGGCCTTTGACCTCTCAGCGCTGCAACACCATGGGTCTTTTGCACATGACTCTTTTTTCTAATAGTTGCCCAAAAGTTCAGATTTTTTATGTGGTCTGCAACCTTTTCTGGGGCTATTTTATCTGTTTCTGTTTTTAGAAGAGAGCTATGCAGTCACATAGCAAATGTTCTCTTATTTCTGATTCTTCAGTGCAGTATCTGTAGTTTTTACTGTCCACCTTTTTTTTTCTTTCTCAGGGCTCGTTTGCGGCATGCCGCCCCGATAGCACTGTAGCCCTTGGCCTATTGTGCACTCTTCACTCCACCCATTCCAAAATCACTGTGCCTTGAACCAGTCTGCATAGCGATAGGTAGAGTGAAGTTTTATAATGCTCTGTCTCCGGTCTAGACTGACCGTAGATCAGTTGTCTTTTGCGGTCCAGAGCTTTACACTCACACAAGATGTGCTGGGCTGATTCCTCCCCCTTGCCGTAGAGTATGCGGTTCCCCTCGAACCGTCCCATTTTATGCAGGTGTTTCTTGACAGTCATGTGTCCCTTCAATGAGGGTGACCTCATTCTGCCTAGCCAGATCGCTCGTCTCGGCACTTACTTACCAGTCAGGAATTTACCCGTGGGCTACTTAGGGCCTTAAGGGCTGTCTGTGGCTATGAGGATCCGCTTGTTGGTGTAGCCCCTCCTCTTGTTCTCCCGCACGCAGTGCATGATGGCGTACATTTCGGCCTGAAAGACCGTTGCATGGGCTACGAGGGAAATACTATGACTTATCCTCGGTCCTTCTGAATAAACACCTGCCTCCGTTCTACACTCCCCGCCGGATCGGGATGTGAACCACACGAGTACGTCCCGTGATATGCCCACTCTCCTTCCGCCATGCCTCGCGATCGGGGATTTCCACTGTAAAGTTGTTTTCCCTGCAGATTCGCGGGCTCGCGAAGTTTGACCTCATTTCAAGCATGGGCTCCTTCCCAATCTCCTGAATTTTGTAGTGGCCCCTGAGGCCTGGGTTGATCTTCAGTCTACCATTGCAGGCTAGTCTGTATAGTCCTAGCCTGACCTCCCCCATAATAACTAAGTGTGTGTGGTGGTGGTGATGTCAGATCCAGCAACACCTCTATGGCGGCTATTGGAATTGAAGACATGGCCCCTGTGATGCCTAGGAAAGCCATCCTTTGGATCTTGCCTAGTTTTTGTTTGACATTGGATTGTGTCACCTTAGGCCACCAGACCAGTGCTGTGTACGTTAACAATGGTCTGACCACCCTTGTGTACAGCCAGTGGGCCATACTAGGTCTTAGTCCCCACGTTTTTCCGTATAGCCGCCTAGTGACGGCTAAGGTCATGACTGCCCATCTTCATAAGGTGATACATTACTGGGAAGTGTCCTGTGAAAAGTTCTGTGATTATTCTCAAGTGGTTCCTGTTCAATTCAGGCAACAGTTCAGACTTCTTTGTTATATGGTGATGAACCGTTTCGCCCGCCTTAAACCTGGACTACTAGATATCCATCCTAATAATGGAATATCATTTTCCAAGAGCCACTTTTTTAACTTTTAGCCTATGACCTGCAGCTCTATAGGTAAACTGCATACCAGCATTTCTCAGTCTTCAATTGTTGGTTCAAGATAGGTCTGTAATATTCCAATGTACTTATCAGCATTGATTTGATTGTCCCTTCTAGAAAGTGTAGCTTTTCTAATCATCTTGCCGTCATAGATAATCAAATCATAAGAGATACAGGAAACTTGACTTTCTTCTTCGATCAATCAAAGTGATATGCCTAGTTTTTTGTCTGATTAACCCTGCTTTGACTATCACATACGCAGATTTCTAATCTGGATTAGTAACTCCAATGTACTGCATCCCATCGATCTTGAGACCAGTTCCTATGATATTTTTCCTAATGCAGTCTTATTATTTTTTTGCTGCATCATTAGCAGAGGTTTTTCTTTTGTTTGCAAAATAAAGCGGTATTGTGTTTTTGTAGGAAGACAATAAACTGAATAAAAACCTACCTTATAAACTTTACAATCAAGTTCTTTTGCTGTCCTGTGGCAACAGGCCTTGAAAAACTTTTGTCAGTTTCATTATTCCACAACATAAGTTCACCAACATTAGAATGCCTGTTTGTTTTATTATCATTCTTAATGCTTTTTTTTAAATTAATGTCAGTTAACATGATTTTTCCCTATGCTAGACTTTTCAGCTATCGAATCAGTTGTTTTATACAGCCTTATGATATTGTCAACAGTATATTGTGCAAAGTTCACAATTTCACTTATTTTTGCAGCTGATTTTCCAGCTTCTGACTGACAAATGAATATTATTGTGAATATATTTTGTTACTGGCTTTCCACAGACCGCAAACATGCCTCGTCTTGATCTAAAGCAATGTAAAATCAGAAAACGTAAGGGTGTTAAAAATTGTAAGGTTTAAATGCTGAAAAAGCATCTTTTTTAGAAAGAAATGTAAATATAACTGTTGTAAGATACGCAACATTTTCTTATTTGATTTCTGAAATTTCAACAGAAATTGAAATATTTTGGTATTAAACTGCTACTTTTCATTTCTTGATGAGAATTGTGGTTTAAAATATCTTTATTATTGAGGTCCATTGTACTGTGGTTAAAGAAATGTTGAAATTTTCTGAAGGAAGGCATCGACTTGCTGCAATTATTGCTCGGTGAAAAACATAAGTTGTTCTTTAACTGAAACGTAAATTAAATTATTGACATAGGTAATGTGCATTTTATGTCTATTGATTTTATTATCTAGTGACCTCACTGAAAATAACTAGCTAGTTCAAATGTTTTTGCATTATGTGCATCTCTTATTTGTAGTTTTGGTGACGTCTGTGTTCTATTTTTTGCTTAGTGTTGCTGTACATGTAGCTTTAAAATCTGTTACATTTAATTATTGTTTTTAAGGTTTGATCTGTCCAAGCCACATTAATAAATAAAGTTTACTACTTAATTACTAATGTGTATGTATATATACAAGGTGGTCCTCCGGGAGGTCACACAATCGATTGTGGGAAAACTATCAATGGGAAAAACCTGAAAATTGGATATTACACTAAAGTCGTTGGGGGCAATTTCGGTTATACCGGAAGTAGATGTCAATTCGCTTATTTTAAATGGAACACTCTGTATTTTATTACAGTTTTGGATTCTACAATAAATTCTAAACACTTTTTATAAATAATGCTCCATACCTATCATCAACCGTCCAGAAGATATTTAGACTAAGATAAAATTTGACATTTACGGCCAGTCATAAAGATACCGATATTTTTATAATAATAACATATTTCGTTACGATTTTTAGAATCATCTTGAAAGATATTTCACTTCATCTATTTCCACTCTATCGTTAGTCTCGATGTGGAAATAGATTAAGTGAAATATCTTTCAAGATAATTCTAAACATCGTAACGAAATGTGTTCTTATAAAAACTTTAAAAAAATATCTCTGGCTGTAAATGTCAAATTTTATCTTAAAGTCTAAATATCTTCTGGACAGTTGATGATAGGTATAGAACATTATTCACAAAAAGTGTTCAGAATTTATTGTAGAATCCGAAACTACAATAAAATACAGGGTGTTCCATTTAAAATACGCGAATCGACATCTACTTCCGGTATAACGGGAAGTGCCGCCATCTTGAAAATATTTTTAACCTTTGGCCCCCAACGACTAGTGTAATATCCAATTTTCAGGTTTTTACTATTGATAGTTTTCCCGCAATCGATCGTGGGACCGCCCGGAGGACCACCCAGTATGTATATATATATATATATATATATATATATATATATATATATATATATATATATATATATATATATATATATATATATATATATATATATATATATATATATATATATATAATTTTGAACAACTCTAATAAGTACCTTCCTTTTGCAAGTGGCTTGGATAGGTTCGTTAGCTGGGAAAATCGGCCCATGTTTTCCCAGAAAAATTTGGTGTTTTTTATATATAAAAACTTAATGTTTGTCTCTAGTGATTTGATAGGACAGCTAAAAATATTTCTAATACGTATTTACTATATTATTTGCCCCACATCACCATTATACACCATCTTCCGGATAACCCAAACAATTGATTTGTAGGCAGAATTATTTATTATTTGTTTTTCACTAGTATTTTCACTATGACAAGTCTTTCACTTCTAATAAATGTCAGAATATAGTCCTGTATCTAATTTTTCGTTTTATTTCTATATCACAACAACTTGCATTATGTTTTCCTACTTAAAAAAGCAACTGCTTTTTATTTCAATAAAAAAAAGGGGGTTGCACTAGTTCAAATTTACAAATGTCCAAAGATTGGGCATTGCACGTTTTATGTTTGTAACACACATATATACAAAGGAGATCATACATATCTCATCAAATGCACATTCGATTGCAAAAAAACAACTGTGTAACTACGGGACTCGAACCTGTGATCTCAGATAGCAAATTCTAGAGGTTACTCGCCTCACGATCTAGAATATTTGATTATATCTTTCTTGTAAGTAAAATATAAAATTTTGCCAAACTTGACAGTTCTACATAATAACATAAGGCTATTAGTAACTTCAACATATAATTTGATTTATTTACATAATGTGTGGCACACATGAACAGCACTTTCGAGAAATTGTATTGGTTTTTCCAGGCATACTTATGAAAATAAATTAAGGTTGGGCGGATTTAAAATAAGAAAGCTTAATATTTTATAAACCTTCAGAGGTAATAATAGGAAATGCGTAAGTGTACTTAAGCATTTCCTTTTTTTTATCGAACATGTGGTATAAAGTGAACTGCTCATATTGAATTTACATATAAGATCATTTCTTCATTAACGTAACTGGTTGTAAAGTATGTCCGGTTCTTGTGTTCAAATGTCTTGTCCTGTGAATAAATCTATTCATTTATAAAAATTTTAAATTTATTTCTTCCACGTCGGCAATACGTGTGGAAGTATGATGTGACAGAAATTTCAAATAAATTTTTTTTTCGTTTAAACGTATAAAGTGTCAAAATATATGGAAAACATGATTTGGAAACGAAAAGTTTTTTGTTCGTCGCTCTGCAATGTCTTGTCTGTTAGTAGCCATGATAACTTTAAAACGAATTGAGATATTGTCTTCATATTTAGTATACAGTTAGCACCGGACAAACGAACGGTTCGGATTGTTTTTGGGTAAAATCGCTCCAGGAAGTAAGTTTAGAACGGGGGATGATTTGGTGAAAATTGATCTTTTTTTCGTTACTCTAGTAATATAACGTTCGAGAGTTTGTTTATTAGAAAACTTTCAATTTCACTAAGCCCACCCCTACCCCCTTATTCGGGATACAGGGCGGCTTCATGGAGGGTTATTTTTGACTGGAACGGATAATGCATTCACTACAACCGTCCCGATACACTATTCCTCCGCTCGGCCGCATCCCCTGTGATCCCGGGAGAATCGGGACCGTGGCCCCCAACCGCCCAGGCAAAGCCCGCGAGCACCACCAGCGGCGCCCCTGGTGATGATGTCTGACAGCGGCTCTCAGCAAACCGCGTCGCACCTCCCGAAGGCACACAGCGCCGTGACAGAGCGTTCAATAATTCTACCACGGGCTCGCTAAATAGTATTAGACTTTCACCTACCTGGGACTCTCTTCGATGACGGTGCTCACTCAACAAAACTCTCCGGTGGCGTCGTGAACCAGCAGCCTCGCTCTCTGCTTTTCCGGTATCCTGCTCTCTCCTCGCTGCGGATTGCTTCTTTTACATTTCGCGTGCTCTACCACTTCACTTCTTTGCGACGGACGTACTAGCTTGCTCGCGGCGATTCTAGGACTGACGATTCTGTCGCCGTTCCAGACCTAACTCCAATTAACTGCCCTGCGCCGGTCCGGCCTTCAGCGACTCCGGCTGTATTCCGCTAGCGAAAGCAACCTCTGCTTCTTAACGTGTCGAGTTCTGCGTACTATTCTACCGGAACGTATGCGAATATTTTAGCCATTGCAGTTTATTACGCGGCTGCAATTATGTTTCTTAATCAAGCTAGATAATCCCTCCAGTATTAGTCACTTCGTGACAATTATAAATCAAGTAATATATCGTTTCACAAGTTCATGGATACAGGAATACGAATATTTTCTTTGTGGTCAAGTCATGTATCTTAAATTCATTTCACGAGAATATCTTTCTGATGAGAGTAAATTATCACAGTTATACGGAAGTTATTCGATTTGCAGCACTTTTCTTTTACGTTTTGTAGTTGGTTGAATAACGCTTAGTTGTTTATCTCAAAAGAATGATATTTTTAATGCAAAAAAAAAGGGTATATTTCAAGTTGACTCCAGATAGCATGCATTTGAAGGTGAAAATGTATAGGATGCAAACAATTGCAAATACCACACTTTTGTGTTGATAACAGTTATGGTGTCAAAAATGAAAATATTTTGCTTGTCGTAGATGTTTGTGCAGTCCAAACTGCTTTTACAATTTTGAGAGAAGGTTACTATTGACAATTGTTTTAGACATTCTGCCGTTAGATTAACTTTGAATGGCATATCTAGTGATGAAGACAACCTAGCATTAACTCAATTACCATATGGTCAGGTCAGGTCTGACAATATACAAAATGTTCCAATAGCTTCTCAACACTCGGCAGAGTATTCACAGGGCGAATATATTTCTCTCCCTTTGGATTTGGTATAATTGTACTGCACTTAAGGGCCTCCGGAGAAGCACCATATTTAAGGGAGACATTAATAAAATTCAAAATTACATGACCAATCACTCCAAAGGTTACTCCCAAAAACTCCGTGCTGAGGATCTCTGTGATGCTACCTTTTTTCATCATGTTTACATATTTATTCAGATCAGTCAGAGTCACAGGCTCAAAGTCAACAAAAGAACATGCAACCAAGGGATAACAACCCACATGAGACCAAGGACAACCCACGGGAATTGAATCTACAATCACATTAATACTATTTACAAAATATATGTTGAATTTTGCACATGCCTCCTTTCTCGTTGCTGCAAAAGAAACCTTACCATCACAGCCGAAGTTGAAATCCAGAAAGTTCACCGCACCACCTTCAGCTTTGTGCAGGGTTTTTAGTGTTTTCCACATGTCCTTCGAATTACCTTTTTGAGTCCATTTTCTTTTAAAATATTTCCTTTTTTTATGCTTTAGCAGATATACAAACTCGTTCCTATACAACTTGTATACAGTCCACAAATGCTCACGTGTATCTCCCACAGATGTCTTAAAAATTTTATAAACGCAGTCCCTCTATTTTGCTTTACGCTTAAGCTCTTGATCATACCAAGGAACCTGTTTATTAGCAACCCTATATGTAACAAGAGGAGCAAATCGGTCTAAAACTATCCTACATCTATCTACAATATCCTTGAAAATAACATCTACATATATGCTGTCGAAATTCCACGAATTATCAATCAACTCTAAACATATATTACGGACAGAGTCATCATTCATCCTTCTGGTTACAATTTCTGTATGATCACACTCCACTCTTGAAACCGAAGCAATGTTTAAACTAACAATGGAATGATCAGTAATTTTTGGCACATGGTGTACATTCACAGAAATATCTTTACTATTTGTCAAAACATAGTCTACTAAAGTACAACTTCTATCCATACATCTAGTTGCCTCATTCACTAGTTGTTCTATACCAAATGTTTGGATGACATCCTTGAACCTAT
Organism: Tillus elongatus; assembly: GCA_964006375.1. Classification (NCBI taxonomy): domain Eukaryota; kingdom Metazoa; phylum Arthropoda; class Insecta; order Coleoptera; family Cleridae; genus Tillus; species Tillus elongatus. The sequence goes on from OZ023270.1 coordinate 54,705,353, forward strand.
TACTGTAGAAAGAATTGCAATCCAAATAATCCAAATTAACATCACCAACTAACATACACCTTGTACTTCCAGCAAAATGAGACTCACAACAGTCCTCAAACGCGTCTATGAACACCGAATGGCTAGAACTTTGAGAGTGATAAACTACCCCCATATTCCATCTTGTATTGTGTACTTTGATTTCGAGAAGCTGACACCAGTAGTTTCCATCCAACACATATTTCTGTTTCACTTTAAACTCTATACCCTGTCTCACATACACCAACACTCCTCCTGTGTGTCGACTTGCAGAATCACACCTGACCACACTGTAGTTATGCACTTGGAGCTCAAAATCTTCAAGATCACTAGTACATCTAGCTTCGCTCAACATAACAATCGATGGGGCATAGCAAAACACATGTTCTATAAGTTTATCCTTGTGAGCCAGAAAACTTGCACAATTCAAATATACAGCATCAGCTTGAAAACGTACATCAGGAACATTCACTCGTTTTTTGACATTACCCTTGCAACAACAATGGTAGGTACATTGTTATAAAATTTGATTTTCTTATTTTCACCCTTATCATTCAGTTCCCTCACCCTTGCTTTAATTGATCTAAAAAATTCCTGCTGCATCTTTGTCTGATCCGAATACACCCTCACACCTGGTGTATCAATTAATGACCTTTTTTTCAAAACATGCATGACATTTTGAGTTTGACATTGCTACCTTTATAGGTCTAATCTTATTTTCTGTGAACGTTCCCAATCGAAAAACCATATAATCTCTCCCAACTCCATCCACCCTTCTAAATATATCTCCTATGGCATCCTTATCCTCAGTTTGTCTCTCCAAACCAGACTTATTCAGAGATTCCCTAACACCAAAAACGATCAAGTTTGAAGCCCTCTTCTGCCGTTCGCAAATTTCCGCAAGAAGCAACTCATCATTAACACTCCCCGTTGATTTTATATCACCCCTGTCAGAGTTATTAAATTGGTTTTTCAGTTCATTCATTTGTGTTTGCAGTGTATCAATTTTATTCAGCAATGTGGGTATCATTTTAAAACCCTTTTCACAGTCTCCACACAAAAACAGTAGTTTACATTTTTTCATTTGTATACAACGCATTTCTGTAGCCGTTAATTCAGTACACTCCTCACAAAAAGGCATATCACAGCTATCACATTTATATGTCCTGGCTACAGTATCACATTTACTGCAGCTTTTTTCTGCACTTATCACTTCCTCGGTCATCTCTAGTGTTTTTTTACCTGAACAGTACAGAAGATAAACAATTTACTTTAATCAAGGCAGTTGCTTAGAGAAAATAACAGTTCTTATGCAATCTACTAATGGTGCAAACCAAACTCTTATCACACTACGTAGTGTACATTTTCATCTACACATTCATATAAACCCCCTGAATATTATCCACCTTTTTACCACTAAAAAGCAACTATACACAAACAACAAATAAAGAACCTGCACTTTATATTTCTCCTTCTCAATTACTATATTATAACTGATATATCCCGAATGTAATGTGTTTTAGAAAATCAATGGGGAGTTTAGGAAATTGAACTAAATGATTTTGGTTCAATTGGTTCCATCTAGCATTTCAAGTTCGAAGGTTTTCTACTCTACTCTCGTCTGCCTTATACTAACCATATTCATCATTTCCTTCATTTCACGCGCCTACCAAACATTGGGCTCCTCCATCTCTATCGACCCCCTGTAGCGATTTATGATGGCTCCAACAGTTCGGTAAATTGACCAAATATTAACAACATGAGGCATAGGAATAATATTTTGGAAAAACTTAAAAATTGATTTATGTCCATTTCTCCCTTCCACTATTCATCTGGTTTTTGTAATCAGCCTCGACTGATTTGCATCCTCAGTATCTAATTGAGATTGACCTGGTGCAAGTAGTGGTGGCATCATACATTGATCCCCAAGCCTTCAACAATTGGAATCACATCCCAATATCCCCATATCCAAGATAAACATGTCTCCTGGCTTGTAACATCCCTACGTCATTATTGTGGAAATCTGCAAAATATGGGCCATGTATATCTAAAATGAATCGATCTGATGCAACAACCAATGTCGGTTTTACTAAACAACACACCTTGTATCTTGAATATGATTGCCGCAACTTCCGAAAGTTGCTACTGTTGGGAATATAGTGTCAATATAGGCAATTGCAATCAGATTAGCTATATCAGAATTATAGAGCTCATTGGCAAATTTGGTAGTATGTCTTTCAATGCACTGGTCCCCTGTAATTGGAGTTAAACTAATATTTTCTGGTACAAAGCGCATCATGAGAGATAATTAGGTTAACACTCATGCTGACAGCTTGCATAATGAGGCTAACATGCTGACAGCCTGTCGACTTAAATATTGAAAGATTAGCTGTAAAAATTCATCACTTAGGCCCTGTACCAACAAATATTTACGTCTCACACAATACAGTGCGTGCTCATGTTGGACTGGTTCACAGAAGGTAAAGAAATCGCGTAATTGTTGCTTTGAAACAGGACTTATACTCTGAAACGCCTCTTCTGTGAAATTCTCTTCATGTTGAAATATGGTCTCTGGTACTATTTCCCTCATGGATGTCAGAAACACTTGCAGTTCTCCTCCTCTCAAATGATATTGACGATTAATATATCACAAAGTTGGTATGAAATCATGCGAGAGAAATTTGCGATGATCTATATGCTGATTACAGCACCGAACATATGGGGGAATGTAAATATTTTGATCAACAAAAATATCTATTCGTCTTTTGTTAGAAAACCACGCATTCTGTTCCACACTGTTCACACAGGTTCGACATGCAGTTTGAAACAAAATATTTAGACGTAGGCAATCGGGATTATTTTCTAACTTGAATCTCCTGAATCTCTTGATTAATTAGCCGATTGCACTTTATACATAATTGGATGCCTGGCTACAAGATATCCAAGGGAGGACGCTGAAATTCATGGCGTCGACGTGTAGCAATCTCCATTTTATGCGCATTTTTCTTATCGCCATTAATTCGCACCATTATTTGGAGGCAATGGGAAATATTACATACATAGCAACTTACACGATTGTGAAATGCCATTTTATTACGGGATGGTGATAAGTTCATTTACTAATAACAATTATATGCCATACACTTTTTGTAATTCTTTATAAGTGTAATTGTCAAACTGACATATCTATCAGATTATCTTTTTTTTATTGCACGACCTGCTTGGATTTTTTGAACTAAGAAAACTGATTGTTTATGTAAATGAACTGAAATCGGTGTTTCTGTGCATAAGAGGAGTTTTCCTGTTTCAACGCAATTTCTTTATTTGTTGACCTTTTGTGAACAGATCTTAGCAGTAAAGTTGACGAGTTTTTTTAGAAGTACACTTGCTTGCAATTATGAAATCATTGTGCTTACTGAAACATGGCTTAATTGTGATTTTTTAAACAGTGAACTTTTTAGCAATAATTATCTACCTTTTCGCAGAGATAGGGACCCTGTTTTAACTGGTTTTTGCAGAGGTGGTGGTGTTCTCATAGCTCTTTCGGATAATCTGTGATTGATGCTGCATCAGTTCCTTATTATGAGGACTTATGGATCAAAATGGATTTATACGACAATAAATTAGTGTTGGGGGTGGTATATTTTCCTCCTAGTTCTTGTTTTGAGGCATATCAAAGTTTTGTCAACAAGTGTCAACACTTAAAAAATACTTATAGTAGATCTGTTTTTGATTTTTGGTGATTTTAATCTGCCACATATTGGTTGGTTTTGTGAAGATGATTTTATGGTGCCTCATTGTGGACAGAATATATGTGCTGAGATTATGACTGACTCAATCTACTTCCTGGAAATGGAACAAATTAATGCTGTGCAGAATACTAATGATAGAATCCTAGATCTAGTCTTTTCTGAGTTCCACGAAGTCACAGTTGAAGAGAGTACAAATCCTCTATCTCGAGTTGATCTGCATCATCCTCCTTTGGAAGTGACAGTTAGTTTTACATATCTTTCCTCACTCAGGAGTGAAACTCAACTTGAAACATTTGATTTTGACAGAGCTGACTATGCTTGTGTGAATCAGTGCTTCTTGGATTTTGACTGGTCTTTTATTGATTACCCAAGTGATCTTGATCTGTTAACACATCAGTTTTACAATGTGTTGTACAAGGCTATTAGCCAAAATGTTCCATCTAAAACAGTGAAAAGTTCTAAATATCCTCGGTGGTTCGATTCGGAACTTCGTAAACTCATCACTGAGAAAAATAAAAGTTATCGTAAATTCCAAAGAACTGGTCTTGAATCTGATTATATGAAATATTCTAATCTTAGACGTGACACTAAGTATCACATTGACTACAATTATTTACAGTTTGTGACTAGCACAGAGCAGATCATTCAGTCTGATGTCAGACAGTTCTGGTCTTTCGTTAATTCCTTGAGGAAGGACTCTGGGATTCCGAATAGAATGAGTTTTAATAATGTAATATATAATAATGAGTCTGATATAGCAGACGCTTTTGCTGCACATTTTCAATCCTGTTATTCTGACCCTGGTTCCATTGATGTGGACTTTTGTGATGTATCTAATATACAGTCTGCACAAACCTTTCTATGCATATTTTTACAATTGAGGAAATCGAGGATAAAATTGACTCACTAGATGGCAAAAACAAGCTGGTTTGGATGGTATTCCCTCTTAATCCTTAAAAATGGTCGACACACTTTGAGCAGCCCTTTATATAGTATCTTTCAAAGGTTTTTCAATGCCGGTTTTTGCCCCTCACTCTGGAAGTTGTCTACTCTGATCCCCATTCACAAATCAGGTGATAAGACACAAGCTGTCAATTATAGAGGTGTTTCAATTAAACCTGTAATACCGAAACTATTGGAGTCTATCATTGCGGATGAGATTTCCAATACCTTGAAACACAGTATTGTTTGGAGAGCAGTATGGTTTCTGTAGTGGAAGGTCAACGGTCACTAATCTTGCCATTTTTCAATCTTACGTGATGGATGCATTGGAGGCTGGTAAACAAGTTGATGTTGTATACACTGATATCAAAGGCTTTTGACAGTGTGTGTCATACCCTTATTCTGCAAAAATTTTTTGCAATGGGCATCTGTGGTTGTTATCTTTCGTGGATTCGATCTTATCTGTCTGACAGAAAGCAATTTGTTAGCATTGGTGGTGCTCTATCAGATGAGGTCCTCGTCTTGTCTGGGGTACCACAGGGATCACATATAGGTCCCGTTCTCTTCAATATTTTTATTAATGATGTTGTGAGTTGTTTTGAGTCATCAAAATGTTTATTGTATGCAGATTACTTGAAGTTTTTTAGAAGTTGTCCATGGTGTCAACACTTTGCAACATGATCTCGACAACTTGAATCGCTGGTGCAGTTCAAACTTGTTGTTGCTTAATGTGGGTAAATGTAAGGTTGTGAGCTATTTTAGGGGTTAGAATCGGATTGTTCATAGCTATACCATTTATAACACGGTGTTGGACGTTGTCATTTCAGTTGCAGATCTTGGTGTATTTCGAAAATGATTTGTCATTTAATCTGCATATTGATGCTGTGGTTGTGAAATGTTGCAGACTTTTGGGGTTTGTTAAAAGACACACTAAACATATGACTGACACAAGGGCAATCACTAGCTTGTATACATCCTTGGTTCGAAGTAATATTGAGTATTGTTGTGTTTTATGGTTTCCATCCTATGCTTGCCATATTAATCGTATTGAAAGGGTACAAAACAAATATGTTAAGTACCTTCTTTATAAGCATCACTTTCCTTGCCAACATATTGGGTATGATGTCAGATTGCTTCTTTGTGGTATGGTCAGTTTCAAAGCGTGACATGAGTATCTTTCATTGATGTTTATATATAAGTTAATTAATGGTCACATTGACTGTAATGATCTGCTTGAGTTGGTCCTTTTCCATGTTCCACCACGCTCAACTCGCCAACAGCAACCTTTTTTTTGAGCGAACGCACAGGACCAACTATGGATGTAACAGTTTCAATTGTTGCATAATTATAATGCTAATTTTTCTAATTAGGATATCTTATATTGCTATGTCTAGGATGAAAACTGTCTTAAGACAGTGATTTTGTTACTTTGAGTTTTTTTTTTTTAAGTACCATTTGTAATTGTTTAATTCTGTAGGTGCAAATTTGAATAAATAAATGAACATATCCTTAACATAAAATATACAAGTGTGGTGCTTTTGGAAAACATTCTGGTTGCGGATATCCCATCAAGGCCAATTTCGAATACGATTTTCTTAAAAATTGTCCATTTTTTGTGGTTGGGCCCATGGACACTTTAGATCAGTTGGTGGAATACTACACCATACTAAAATTTTAGCAAAATATACAGAGCCATTTTTGCTTTTCCAGTTAATTTTAAATACAAGATAATACAAGTGTCTGTAAAATGAGGTGTAGAATGAATACAATAAGGTAATTAATGGTGACTCCATACAATTTGAAGCCCTTGACACACTGAACATATTTTTATTTGAAAGATCAAAATTGATAACGTGGTAGATGGTCAAATTTAAAATAATAATTATTACTGCAAGTAGGTTAACTTCTAATGTGCATATTATTTGGCACTTGGTGTATAGATATTGCATGTCAAGTATGAGATATTTATCAGTAAATTTTGTAATTTTAATAAAAGCATGGCAACTCTAGTTGATTTAGTGTGGCATGTCTGATCTAATATTTTAATAGATATTTTACTATTCATACAACATTCATCAAGCTTTATAATATAGTTCATTGATGCAGTGATCTTTCTCTTGCTTTTAGCAAATTTTTATGTAGCTTTTTTGACAATTTTAATTTGGGAAGTGTTATATTTGCACCTTTACATTAAAAAAATGATAATTTTGCCTTTTCTGTCACTGTTGTCAAATTTTAAATTTTATTTAACCTCATAGAAAAATACTTTATTTTAAGTTTGTAAGCTAATGGCGACTTCTGATCATAGCGGAAATGTTTGTGTCCAAACATACTGAGATATCAAAAACGTGGTCAAACGAAATCATGAATAAGTACATTTGGAGAACCCAAATCACCACAACACATTTTAAAAGACCTGACGATCGTTTCACTAACCAAGTTAGCTTCATCAGAGGATGAAACATTCTAAATACTTAAAAAACTAACATCAACTTATATATCGGATATCAGGTAAAGAGATCGAACTGAGGTGGGACACTAGTCACAGGCAAATTCCACAGTGTATTGTATTTTTATTGCCGGACAAGGTCTTTGCGCTGTCCCTACTACTTTATCTAAAAAGTATCCATCTGTAATAGTTTTGAGAAGGTTCAACGACAGCTAAATTAACATCGATTCCTTTGGCGGCAATAACTAAATAGCTATGTTATCGGTAGAACGTGCCGAAAACGTGGGAATTTTATTTAACAAAGCAATCGATCAGGTGACTCGTAATTGGCGCTGGTGAAGCGTTCATACATTTTTTGTTGTAACTATATTTCGCAATATATACACTTTCGAACCCATTTAGCTGTCCTGGTTTTCTAACATTTTTTATTAATTTCAGAATACCTTGATCAACGTGGTGATTATTATCCCAAATGTGTCTGGCGACGGAAGACTTATCTACAGTACCGTAACGTAATTGGGATATGTGTTAACCGATTTACTAAAAAAATCAGCCCGGCCATTTTTTGTACGTACGTATGATGTGAGTCAGTTGGGATGTAAAATCGGTTAATTAATTTTCCTTTAAACAAAAGTAGATATACCAAAGAATTAAATTATATTAAGAACGTGGCCGAATATAACGGATACACTGCTTGCCTAGTAGAAAAAGTAATCAAACAGAAAACAAAGAAAATGTTGACGGAATCAACGACGTTCAGAAGAGAAAAATCGGAAAAAACTTTGTTTGCTTATCATTTGAACCTAGAATAATGAGAAGACAAGGATAGCGCGGACAAAATGTCGGGAATTTATGAAATAAGTTGTAAAGATTGTAATCTTAAATACGTCAGACAAACAAAAAGATCGATTGGAATTAGATTCAAAGAACACATATCCCAATTACGTTACGGTACTGTAGATAAGTCTTCCGTCGCCCGACACACTTGGGATAATAATCATCACGTTGATAAAGATAATCTTAAATTAATAAAAAATGTTAGAAAACCAGGACAGCTAAATGGGTTAGAAAGTGTATATATTGCGAAATATAGTTACAACAAAAAATGTATGAACGCTTCACCAGCGCCAATTACGAGTCACCTGATCGATTGCTTTGTTAAATAAAATTCCCACGTTTTTGGCATGTTCTACCGATAACATAAGTATACAGTTATTGCCGCCAAAGGAATCGATGTTAATTTAGCTGTCGTTGAACCTTCTCAAAACTATTACAGATGGATACTTTTTAGATAAAGTAGTAGAGACAGCGCAAAGACCTTGTCCGGCAATAAAAATACAATACACTGTGGAATTTGCCTGCGACTAGTGTCCCACCTCAGTTCGATCTCTTTACCTGAGATCCGGTATATAAGTTGATGTTAGTTTTTTAAGTATTTAGAATGTTTCATCCTCTGATGACGCTAACTTGGTTAGTGAAACGATCGTCAGGTCTTTTAAAATTTGTTGTGGTGATTTGGGTTCTCAAAGTGTACTTATCAGTGCTCATCACAGGTTCCAATCTTCACTTAGGGAAATCATGAATATTGACAAGCAAGCACCTCTGGTGAACTTTTCTTGCTATTGTAATCTTAAGCAATTTCTGAATTGTTTTTTTTTACATACCCCAAAATTTACATAATTGAAATCTATTTGAACTGACGTGTTAGTAAATTGAATTTAGGCATACAGTCAGCATTTATGTTAGAATAAGTTTCGAGGCTATTCATCAGGCTTATCAGTAATGCTAAAGAATTATTATTATATTTTTTTAAATAAAATTGGCAACTTAGATCATGATGTCTGTAAGAGGCTGAACTTGTTTAAGTGAAATATAAGACAATTATGCCCGACTCACAATATCACCTAACCTTACCTAGATGATGGTAGTATTACTGCTCAAATTACACTGGTAAAAAATATTGGTAGAGTTTAAACATGTCAGTCTAATTTCGTAAGTCAGATGTCCTTACGAACTAAGTGACATGCATTATTATTATGGTTTGGCTGATGGCAATGCACTTGCAAGGTGTTTGTATGATAAAGGATACCCGAGGGGTATAGAAGGGTACTGTGATCTCTAGGAGTTCGAGTTGTTCGCTAATTTCCCACATCAATGAATCTACTTTTAAATGATGCGGATGATGTGTAAAAACTTTGAACAGTTTCTAATTATACTATTCAATGTTTTTTAAGAAAATTACTAGAGGTGTGCGAACACATGTTTTTTCGAACCGAACTATGAACTAATGTAAGCGAATATGTCCACTCGAACTTCGAACCTCTCAAATAGTATGTTTAAATTTAAGTGGCAAACTTTAGCTTTTTTTAAATTTAAGACTGAACTCACTGAAATTCTCAATGTCCATCTATAGGTATATCGTGTTCTTGAATAAAAAAATGTTAGGTAAAATATCCTTATTCTTTTTACAAAAGTTTAATATCCATATTCTTTTTACAAAAGTTTGAACTTCAGCAAAATTTGCAATTGGTTTGGTGAAGATGCTTATGTTTTACTGATGTTAGTTGTGAAGATGGGTCAACATTTAATCAAAAATACAAAAAGGGTATATTAAAAACTTTTTTAGATTTCTACATCTACAGTACAGTATGCTTAAGCTCAATTATAAATACTTGTGGACAAGTGCAGTGGTCTAAATTCGACAGTAATTCATTAAATTTTTAAGTTTGGATGTTATTGATATTCTTTTGTCATAGAGTATACCTCTATAATCTCAGTGTGACTGTTTGACCACAGACTTTTATGTGTTTGACATTTCACGTATTAATATTAGATGTGTGTGAACCCATGTTTTGTTTGAACCGAACTATGAACAAACCCAAGCAAATATGTTGCCTCGAACTTCGAACCTCTGAAATAGTTTGTCTAAGGTTCACATTCGAACTTCGAACTTCTTAGAAATTCAAAATCCAAACGAACTACCCAAAATTCTTCGGTGTTCTTATATCATTTCCTTAAATACAAAATTTAAGCATATTGTAACATGCATTATTTGATATGTAAAAGGATCCCACTCTTTTTACAAAAAGGAAGGGTTCGACAAATTTGCAGGTTGATTGGGTGAAAATGTCTTCCGGTGCTGATCGTTATGAGATAGGTCAACGTTAAATCAAAAACACAAAAACAAAAAATATTTAATTTATAGATAAGCTCAATTATAATAATGTTGTTGTTTGGTATTGGCTAGGCAGTTTCAGCAAACAGATTGAGCATGATAGGTATAAAATAACCACTTACAAGTTTGAACTGTCTCTTGATTGTGAATATTTAACTGTTTTGGCTCGCTGTGAAATAAAGCATGTTGAAACCAGTGTTCTCCAAAGGCAATCTGCAATTATCCTCAAATTATGTAAATTTACGTTACTGATCGCCTTCGAACACCGCCATCATAATGTTGTTACTGGAAAGGGTGTTGGGAGGCTAGGATATATAAGAAAAATAATTCTGTGATTGCTAAATGGCTCCGTAGTGTCTCAATGTGTCCCACCTACTCTCATAAATATGCATGATTGAAATCTCCTGAAATTACGCTATTGACTGAATGAGACTGATAACGAGTTCAAAGCGCCGCTACAGAGTTAAAGGGGCCACAACTTCGCTACCTTTGGCAACATTAAATGCCTGTGAAGTTAAATTTCGAAGTATTTTTGAGCAACGAAGTTCGAACTATTTTGAAGAATGACATATTTCGAACTTCGAACTATTTCAACATCGCTAGTGCGAACATATTTTCGAATCGAGGGTTTGGTTCGGGTTCAGTTCGAAATTTCGAAGCTGCGCACACCTCTAATGAATATATAGAGTGGCGCAGTGAAAACGAAACATACCCGATTCTTCATATTCCCAGTTATTTAAAAGAAAATCGAAAGAAGAAAATTATTTTGTTTACAAATTTCTGTGAGTGCTGGAGCAACGACACCTTCCAATAACTGTTAATACATTTCTTCTAGGAGATGCATAGAGAAGCATTAGAATGGCGTACAAGGTCACCAGATTTAAATCCTCTGGCTTTATTTGTAAAGCCACCTACAAAAAAAAGATTTACACTACACTGCTAGAATGCGTAGATAATTTACGCTAACGCATCATCGCTGAATGTCAACACATTTTAACAGAAATGCTTCACAATATTCAAAAGCGTTTTAAACAAAACTTCTGTTATTTCACGGAGCTGGAGGTCAACATTTCGAACATTGAATACATTAGTATACTATTGAAGAATAATGGTAATCTTGTTGTGTGAACATCAGGCTGATAGATGTGCATAAAGACCTTGATTCTACTAGAATTGCTGGTGATATTTCACTCAATGAAGTTTATGTGTTGGTGAGGATAAGAAGACAGAGCCTCATTTTTGATGTTTGTTACATTCCACCTAATTCAGAAGTTGCTATATATGAACATCATTGTGATTCAGTCGATCGTGTTTTGTCTGATCATCCCAATTCTGAGGTTGTTGTCTGTGGGGACTACAACCTCCCAAACGTTACCTGGACAAGCAGTGCTGAGAGTGCTCCAGTTATTAGTGGTTACAGTCCATCAGCCTCACTTGTTTCTAACAGTTTTGGCTTTTGGGGCTTGTTCCAAAAAAAAATTGTACTTAATGAATTGAATAGATCTTTAGATTTAGTTTTTAGTAATATAGATAACATATGTGTTGGTGCTTCTTTGGATCCGGTTTTTTCTGCTACTGCACATCATGTGCCCCTGGACATTTCTTTTTCACTGGAGACTCCTCCAACTGAATGCTATGAAGAGTATTTTTATGACTTTCGTATTGCCGTTTATTGTGTCATTAATTATTTTCTTTCCGAGTTTGACTGGGAATATCTTGAGTCATTGGAGATAAATGATGCTGTGAAATGCTTTTATGGCGTTCTGTTTAATGCTGTGGATCGGTTTGTTCCAGTTAAGATGTGTAAAAAATCATGTTTCCCTCCTTGGTTTAGTGTCGAGCTTAGAGGCATGATAACTGAGAAGAAGAGGGTACACAGTCAATATAATAAATATGATAGAATAGATGATTATATTAGGTTTTCTGGTCTCCGAGAGGAATGTAGGAATCTTCGTAATACTTGTTACAGAAATTTTATTGCCTATACTGAGAATAATTTTGAAAACAATCCGGGTTCTTTCTGGTCTTATATTAACAAGTTGAGGATGGTTTATGATCTTCCTGAGGCTATGTATTATGATGATGTTAGGAGTGATTCTTTGCATGATTGGGTGGGTCTTTTTGCTAGTTTTTTCTCATCTATGTATGAGGGTCAAGCTGGGAGTGTCAGTCCCGATCCTTTTTTGTGTGAGTCGGTAAATATGACTGTGCCTAGTGTTACTTCTGCTGATATTATTGATCGTATCTGTAGTTTGAAAGATAAACTTACTTACAGTCAAGATGGAATCTCCTCCCATCTGTTAAAATCTTGTGCCTTCACCTTGACAATTCCACTGAGGATTCTCTTTAACAGGTCTTTGTTTGGTGAGTTTCCACATGTTACGAAACATTCTATTTGATGCCCGTTCATAAGCAGGGGGCCAAAGCATTTGGTTACTAATTATAGAGCTGTTTGTATTCAGTCAGAGATACCCAAGCTTCTTGACTTTTTTGTCTCTAGACATATAACTTGGGAATGCAGACATGTTTTCGTCGAACAGCAGCATGGTTTTCTTAAAGGAAGATCTACAACAACTAACCTTCTTCTTTACCAAAATGTATTGGTCTCAGCTTTGGAGGATAGGTTACAGGTTGATTCGGTGTATACAGATTTCTCCAAAGCGTTTGATAAGGTTAATCACGCCTTATTATTGTCAAAACTTGCATTGTTGGGTTTTAATGCCAATTTGTTGTCTTGGGTGTGCAGCTTCCTTACGGGTAGCTCCCAGAGTGTAAAAATCAGAAACTTTATTTCTGATAGTACTACTATTTCTTCAGGAGTTCCTCAGGGTTCACATTGTGGACCAGTCCTCTTTAATCTTTTTATCAATGATGTCATACATTCACTTAAGTATAGTCATATTTTGATATTTGCTGATGATATCAAAATTTTCAAAATTGTTCATTCCAGACAGGACGCTTTACTTTTACAGGAAGACTTAAATCGTTTTGCTCGGTGGTGTGGTGACAATCTTCTGACTCTGAATGTTGATAAGTGTTTCTGCATTACATTCACTAGAGCTCAGTTTCCCATTGACTTTGTGTACTTCATGGGCTCTAGTGCTTTGCAGAGGAAGGAAATGATTAAAGACTTGGGCATTGTATTGGATAGGGAATTATCTTTTAAGAATCACATAGAATACATAGTATCTAAAGCATATAAAATGTTAGGATTTATTCATAGATCAACTCTGGATTTTTCATGCAGTAGCTTGAGAAGGCTGTATTGTGGTGTGGTTCGCTCTTTGTTGGAATGTTCTTCTGTAGTCTGGAGTCCGAATTACAATATTTATATCAATCAGATTGAGGCCATACAAAATAGATTCTTAAGAATTTGTGGTTACAGAATGGGCTTGCAGAGAAATGATCTTAACTTTTCTTATTTGTGGAATCGGCTGCACTTGCAGTCACTCAGTGGTAGAAGGATTGTCAGTGATGTTTGTTTTTTGCATAAATTATTAGTGAATAAAATTGATAGCCCTTCTTTGCTTGAGTTAGTCTCTCTAAGGATTCCGGACCGCACAAAAGCAAGGGAGGTTTTTGTGGTTCCCTTCCATCGAACCAGTTATGGCTTTTTCAGTCAGTGGCGAGAACTGCAAATGAATATTCGGAGCTCTTGGATATGTTTGATGATTCTGACCGTTGAATTAGAGGCATTTTGAGTGGTTATTGATTGAATTGTCATACATACAGTGTACAGGTTATGTTTTGCTTTTTGTTGTGTTCTCATATTGAGATAGATTATTTAAGACTAATGTAGTTTAAGATGTTCTTATTATTATTGTAAATGGTTGATCCGTTGAATAAATAAATTAAAAAAAAAAGATAATGTAAGGAACTTGTTTGGTTTGTTTGTCAGAGAAGAGTTGGATTGCTTCAAAATGAGGTGTTACTCAATATCCCTTTTTATTTAAAGTTTCAGGGGTAAGACTCATCCCCGCTAGGGGGATGAACTGACAGGGTTGAAAATATCGGCAAAACGTGTCCCACTTGAAATATGCGAGCAATTTTTTTTTTAATAACAGGAAATATAAAAAATCATTTCTGTTTCGTTTTTGCTGTGCCACTCTCTATATAATGATATTAATGGTCAGCTATGAACTGGAATGGACCGACAGTCTAATTAAAACAACGCATTGTTTAATCTATTTGTAACACATATTATACATAAATTTTATCTTTCTGCACTCCTTCTCCATATGAACTTTAACTATGCCAAATCTCACACTCCTCCGTGTGTGCAATGTGCTTTGGAAGCAGGACAAAGTTTTTCTTGCTATAATAATATATAGATTTATTTGTTGCCTGGCAGTTTTATCAGTCAGTTAAATTGAAGGGAGTTCATAGAAGTGAACATCATAGGGATATAACTACTTCAAAATTTACATGTCTCCGATTGTGAATGTTTAACTGTTTTGGCACATTGTGAAGCAAAACAAAAGTTTAACCTGCTGTTGCCAGAAGTTAATCTGTAATTACCATAATAAATTCCTACAACAGTCTGTTACAGATCGCTTTTGAACACTTTCATTATATAATCGTAATGTTGTAGTCAAAAAGTTTTAGGATGCTAGGATATATATATATATATATATATATATATATATATATATATATATATATATATATATATATATATATATATATATATATATATATATATATACAGGGTGGCACATTGAAAACGAAACAGACCGATTTGCGTCCAAAGAATATTTTTTTAAGAAACGCTGAAACACGTCAATTTTAATATTGAGGGGGGCATGTTTTGACATAAAACTCAACTTTGTCACATGAACCCCTCAAGGGTGGTGATAACAACCCTTATATTTTAAATAGGGAAAATGGGTCAAGTGTTACATCATTTGAAAGGTCTTTCTTTTCTGAATTCAGCACACTAATTTTTTTGGACTCGTTTAAAAATTATTCAGAGTTGGAGTTGCAAGAATGTATTTCATTCATTGTGATAAGAAATGCACTAATTAGTCAACTTTTTGTTAAAAAAAAACTAAAAAACAAAACCAAACGTTCAAAAATGTTTATTCAGTTAAGTAAGTGTTCAAATTGTTGATCACCAGCTTCCATACAAAAGTACAAATTTTGTTCAAAACGAGCTCTGACATTTTGGAGCATTTGTGAAGTTATTAGACGGCATTCTTCAACAATGCATCGTTGTAATTCTTCCAGAGACTCCGGTTCTGTTGCGTAAATTCTACTCTTTAAATGGCCCCATAGAAAGAAGTCTAAAGGAGTTAAATCCTGTGATCTAGGGGGCCACTCAATAGCACCTCTACGGCCAATCCATTGTCCTAGAAACTCTCTGTTCAAAAACTCCCTAACACGTTGTGAGAAATTCGGAGGAGCTCTATCTTGTTGAAACACTAATTGATTTTCCTGATAGCGATCATCATTTTCAACAATGTCAATTAGTAGAGGGTAAGCGATATCTTCTAGTAACTCCAAATACGTTTCGCCACTCAAATTGCCATCAAGAAAAGTTGGTCCAATTAAACGGTCTCCAAAAATGCCAGTCGAGACATTCAATTTCTGTGGAGTTTGAGTGTGGACTAAGTGAAAATTTCTTGGATTATTATATGCCCAATTATGACGATTGACTGTAGAGTTTAATAAAAACGTACACTCGTCTGAAAACAGATATTGAACAGAAAATTCCCGTTATCAGCTATTCGTGCAGTCACAACTTCACAAAACTCCAGCCGCCGATTAAATCATCTTCATTCGGTTGTTGTACAAGATGAATTTTATATGGGTGAAATTTATTATGCTTCAATATTCGCTGAATAGTTCTTCTGTTGATGTTTGAAACAGTATCCAATTCTCGTGCTCAAAGTTGGGTTGGCAGCAATTTGTTCTAAAAGTTCAATCTCCGTAGTCTCATTTCTAACCGGAAATTCACGTTCAGGATCCCGTTTTTTGTTGGCTATGGAACCACTTTGTCGAAACTTTGCAACTAACTCCAAAATGTATTTTCTGTTAACATGTCTGTTCGGATGTCGTTCACTAAACAAATTTGCGGTGCGGTTGGCACAGTCATCGTTTTTGAAAAAAAAAGAGTAATTATTTCAACTCTTTCTTCTACAGAATACACCATTGTGAAATTAATTTTCGGTAGTACTATCAAGTATCAAACCGACCGATAAACTGAAATAACAAACCGCATTTTTCTCATTCCGATAAGAAATGTTCTGATAGTCAATTTTTTGTTTACAAACCAACAAAACATTGACTATCAGCACATTTCTTATCGGAATGAGTGAAATGCGTTTTTGCATCTTCAACTGTGAATAATTTTTAAATGAGTTGCTAAAACTTCCAAAAAAATGTGTGTGCTGAACTCAGAAAAGAAAGAGCTTTCAAATAATGTAACACTCGACCCATGTTCCCTATTTAAAATATATGGGTTGTTGTCACCACCCTTGAGGGGTTTATGTGACAAAGTTGAGTTTTATGTCAAAACATGTCCCCCTCAATATTAAACTTGACGTGTTTCAGCGTTTCTTAAAAAAAATTATCTGGACGCAAATCGGTGTGTTTCGTTTTCAATGCGCCGCCCTGTATTAATTAATTCTCTGATTGTTAAATGGCCCTGTCACCGACGTAATGGAGCTGATATAAACTTAAAATTTTGCTATCTCTTGTAAAGTTCAATTTCGAACTATTTTTAAGTAACTAACTTAAAACTATTTTAACATCGCCTAGCGTATACAATCCTTTAATCTGAAGGTTCAGTTCCAAATTTCGAAGCTTCGCACCCCCTTAAATAATTTTTGTGGACAATTAAAATAAGCTCGAGTTTAATTTTTAAAGGTTGCATGCTGCTAATAATTTCTATGTTCAACACTGTTTTGATTGTTTTATCTTTTCTAATGCAATTTGATATTCGCGATTTGTTGGGACAGTTATATTTTTTCACCCACAGCCTATTTTTCCTTTTTTTTAATTTTTTATATATGCAGTTTTAAGTTCAATCACATTTTAACTGTTCTACTGAAAAGAATTTCAGTAAGGATTACATAACTTATAGCAGTTTCACTAGGTTTTAGTAGCCATGAAAATTTAATTTATAAATCAAAAGTTTGCATTAATGACTTTTACTAGAACAAATTAATTTATGACAATGTTTTCAAATGCATGCGTGTCTAGTAATGTACACTCAAATTTAGTAGGTAGAGCATCTGAAGTTTACAATTTCTTGTTAAAATGATAAGCCTCATAGAAAGTTGATGCTTTCCTGGTCTATTGTTGTATGATAAAAGTTATGGTCCATACTATCCTATAATGCATTTCAAGCCAGTGATATAAAATCAAGAGTGCTGGATGACCTGTTGTGTGCTAACAGCTCAATTGCTGAAGTCTCTATGAGTGAGATGCACCTGGAGGTTGAGGCCTCCGCTGTGTACTTCGAAATGGGCAAACGATCTCGTTTGAGTGGTGCTCTGAAGCGGTACTCGTGGACTGCCTTGAGTCAAACACTGACAGATGTTGGATCTAGATGAACTTGGAGCTTCGAAACTGGCAAGCCACTTCACGCAGATTGCAGTACACCTCGACAGCGTGCGAGAATAAAAAGCCCCTAAAGGACCCTACCAAAGCAAATTTCAACCCCAAAAATATCAGCTCCTGCAGGGAGTTGAATCTGATGGGTGAAATGTAAGCAAACACTAATGTGTGTCGGGTCTGGATGAATTTGGAGGGAGGCTGAGATCTCTAGGAAGTGACTTGCACCCAGGCGTTGAGACCTTTACTGTGAGCTTAACGGACAAACTACTTCGCTTGGATGTTACTCTGGAGTGAGGTTCGAAGTGATACCACCTCGAATCAAACGCGGGCCGGTGTCGGATCCAAAGTAACGGGGGGGGGGGATCCCCTCTATGAGTAAGATGCACCTGGAGATTGAGCAAACGAACTCACTTGGGTGATGCACTGGAATGAGACTTCGTGGAATGTAGCCTTGGATTGAGCACTGACATGTGTTGGGTACTGACGAACCCGGAGGAACGCTGAGATCTCTGGGAGGTGGGTTACATCTGGAGATTGAGACCTCCGCTGTGAGCTTCGAAACAGGCATACAACCTCGCTTAGATGCTGCTCGGTAGTGGGACTCCATATGATACTGCCTCGAGTCAGACACTGACGGGTCCAGATGAACTCTGAGAGAGGCTATTTCTCTGTGAGTTTCGAAATGGGCAAGCGACTTTGCTCAGGTGGTAGTATACCAGACCTCAACAGCAGACAAAAAAAGGAATCCCCATGGACCCTTTCAAACCAACTTTCACCCTCAAAAGTATCGTCTCCTGCAGGGAGCTGGATTTTATGAGTGAAATTTAAGTTTCAAAACGGAAACGCGACCCTGTTTTACAGCTGTTCGGGAGTGATATTCCATATGATTCTACCTCGAATGAAACACTGATGCATGTCGGGTACAGGTGAACTCTGGGAAGGCTATGGACAAGTCATTTTTCTCATATGGTAGTACATGTCAACAGCGTGGGAAAAAAAAAACTCCTGTCAAATCAACTTTCACCCTTAAAATATCGACTCCTGCAGGGATGTGGATTTGATGGGTTAAATTTAGGCACAATAGACCTAAGGTTGTGGTAGAGGGACTGGAATGGCCCACTTACATTGAGTATATTCTAATCTAAGTGCACTTTTTTCATATATCATTCATCCACAAGCTAATACTGTACCTGAATGTCAAACAAACGTCATTTTCGAAGGGGGACTGAACACACCTGCCCTTGTGAACCTTAATCTAGTCAACACCTGCTTTTGAAATGTTCTGGTCACCTCTGTATACAATATACCCAAATGGCGGCTTACCCCATACATATTGGATGTTACTCTGGAGTGAGGTTCGAAGTGATACCACCTCGACTCAAGCGCGGGCCGGTGCGGGGTCCAAAGTAACGGGGGAGTGGGGGTGGGGTCCTACACCCATGGTTTCATGTCATAAATTTATGGTTTTCCAGATTTCATAATTTTAGGATAAAACTAACAATTGTCCATTTTATTACTTTTTATTTTCAACCAGACTGCAGATAAAGGTTAATTGTGGTCACTTGTTGTCATCCACCAAATTACATTTTTTTAAACTTTGCATATGCAAACAGTATGTGATCTTTTCGACTAAAATATTTTAACAGTATCATCATTTCTGGCTATACCGAAGATTCCTCTGTTATTTAAAATGGAACACCCATGGTTTCATGTCATAAATTTATGGTTTTCCAGATTTGATAATTTTAGGATAAAACTAACAATTGTCCATTTTATTACTTTATGTTTTCAACCAGACTGCAGGTAAAGGTTAATTGTGGTCACTTGTTGTAATACCAGTGATGTAATATAAATTAAAATATTTATTTAAAGAAAAAGAAGTTTCTTATATCAAAAATTATGATCTACAGTGTTGAGTGGCTATTAAAATTTATTGTAATAAGTTGCAAGATGCTATGAGACGTGTTATCTTTATTGCAATTTTATAGTCAGCACAGAAGTGAAGGCATGCCTGTAAGCAGCTAAGTGCTGCTGCTTTTTGTGTCCATTATGAAAACTCAAGTAGATTAGTATAGTTTAGATAAAGTACCTAACCACAGCACCCTTGTTACATGCAGCGTATTGCGTATCTCCAATAATGGCCACCAGCCCAAATACCCTCACTGTTCCCGGTGAGTTACATATTGAATACAATGTGTTGTGTTATTTATAATACAAAACTATAATTTTTACTATAGGGCAATTTTTGTTATTGTGGTTAAGCATTTTTTCGTAATCTTTTTATCATATTAATTTAAGTATTATTATTATTCTAACAAGAAGTGAAAGAAAATGCAAACAATATACAGATAGATATATTGAGTAAAGAGACAATTACATAAATTGTATATGCCAAGTCACAATATTTAAAGTAGTGTAAGACCATTACAATTAAACAGTAAAATAACAATATAATTTAACACATATCAACAAAGAAACATAAAATCAGCTATAACACAGGATGCGGGTTGGTAAAATCAGGAAATATAAAACTAGATGAAAAACAAAGAGAAGATTATTAAAACTGTTAAGTCGGTATAAAAAAACATAAGGATACAGTCCGTTTCAAATGAAGAACTCTATTGGTAGCTAACTTTCTTATCTTTGGTGCTACAAAGTCTGTTAAATTAGCAAACTTATCTGCATTTTTCCGCTGATATCGATTATGGAAACAAAACAAAAAGAATTGAATATCAAATTTCCGTAATATGTATATTGTTAGTTTATATGAACGAAAATTGACTTCTAGGAAAAAAGTTTAAGGTAATGCATACCCAAGAAACTTCAAATAAGTGAGATATTTCAATTTTTATAATTTGTATTTGTAAATTATGTTAGTCATGGAATGCGTAACCATAGTCCTGAAACAACATTTGTTTGACAATGAACTCAAATTCAGATAAAGGCCAGTGCAAACCTTACATTCTGGAGATTTTGTGAGACGTGTTGCCTTCTATCAATGGGTTATCAACATCTCTGCCCAGAATCCCAATTTCCATAATCTTTTGTTTTGGCGTGATGATTGCAGCTCTTCCAACAGAGGTATGTTCAACAGAAAAACCAAGCCTTTCTGGTCACACGATAATCCAATGGTAACACACCCCAGTAATCCACACAGACAATTTAGTATTAATGTTTGGTGCGGGCTATTTGCAAGTAGAATAATTGGACCTTATTTTTATGAAGGCACGCTTACTGGAGGGAGGTATGGAAATTTGTTAATGCAGGCTCTTGATACTTTCCTGGACGATTTAAACTTAGAAGATCGGGCCAATATGCACTTCCAGCAAGATGGTGCCCCACCTCATAATTCCAGTTCTGTTCGTAACATTTTGCACATGTTGTTTGGAATTAGATGGGCCAGTGCAGTGGCCACCATGCTCGCAGTCTTGACGCCTCTAGATTTATTCTTCTGGGGACACTTGAAGAATCAAGGTGGATGACAAGAGAAATTTACAGCAAAATTAACCAGAGAAACAAGGCATATAAAAAAATGGTGAAGAATGGTTACAGTGAACAATTAAAACTTGATTTCAAAAATAAACAAAAGATTGTAAAGAAACAAATTGAAGCAAGTAAGAAGCAGTACAATACAAATAAAATAAAGTCGGCTGATGGAGATATTAAAAAAATATGGAGAACAATAAATAATTTGAAAACAGGAACAGACACAAAGAAAGTAGATATAAAAGTAATTGCGACGGGAACTGACGTACTGCAGACAACAACAAGTAGGCAAGATATAGTGAACATTTTGAATAATTACCACACAAATATAGGAAGCACACTGGCGCAGGCAATCACAGGAAGCTGTCTAGAAGCAGCAGAACAAAAAAAGTATTATACCCAAACGCCTATGTATATGAGACCAGTAAATGAAAAAGAGATAATCTCAGTTATAAAAAACCTTAAAACATATGCGTCACCAGGCTATGATGGAATAAAACCAATCTACATTAAAAAAATTAGCCCATATACTGGCACCGACAATAGTAAAATTGGTAAATCAGCATATCAAAGATGGACACTTCCCTGAAGAAATCAAAATAGCTAGAAACACACCAATTTTTAAAGAAGGAAGTAAACTTATGCCAAATAACTACAGGTTCATATCTAACCTCAAGGTATTTAGCAAGATTTTTGAGAAAGTTATACATACAAGACTAACAGACTACATAGAAAGTATTGGACTCATAACAAACTGTCAACATGGTTTCCAAAAACAAAAATCTACAACAACTGCAATGTTAAACTTAATGAACTATCTGCAGAGTGCTTTGGACAGAGGGGAATGCATAACAGGTCTGATCCTGGATTACCGTAAAGCCTTTGACACTATAGACATCGAAATAATGAATGCTAAACCTGAAAATATGGGAATAACAGGGAACGTGTTGGAGCTGCTAAAAAGTTATCTACAAAATAGAAAGCACTACACACAAATAGGAGATGTGAAAAGTGAACGAACTCACATGGCCTGTGACGTTCCTCAAGGGTCCATTCTAGGACCATACCTGTATATACTATACATAAACGAACTGAGCCTATACAAATTGAATGGGAAACAAATGATGTATGCAGATCACTTGGCAATTTTCTATGAAAATGTAGACGACAAGAAAACCAAAGCTGAGATAAATGAAGATCTAGAACTACTAATGAGTTGGACAAACACAAATCGTCTAACTATAAATGAAAAGAAATGCTACTTAATCCACATACAGAAAACCACTAAACGACACCAAATGAATATTACAATTAAAGGAAGAAGCATGAAAGAAGTAGACAGTGTAAAATATCTAGGGCTAAACATTGATAAAAACTTAAAATGGACTAAACACATAAATGAACTAAAATCGGAGATATCATATATAGCAATGGCTTATAAAATCAGAAACTGTCTCCCAAAATCACAGAAGATAATGTTGTACGAGGCATATATAAAAAGTAAATTGATGTATACAAAGGATACAAAATAAAATCCTAAAATTAATATATGATCTGAGTTATTGGACCCCAACAAATGAAGTTTTCAGAAAAACTAAACAATTGGACATTGCAGAACTAACAAATTATGAAACAATGAGAATCATCCACAAACTAAGACAGGGAGAAATAAATGAACCAGAACTGCAAATGAGACACAGCAACGAAGTACATAGTTATGGTACAAGGAGACGTTTAGACATAAGAACAGAGGCTGCAAGAACAAACACAGGACAAAAAAAGGATACTATTTAATGGTGTAAAACTATACAATGAAATACCTGAAGAAATGAAAAGATTAAAAACAAACACATGGAAAAGTGAGATAAAGAAGTACTTGCTGAACAAGAGAACACTATGATAATAGAGATATTAATGTAGTATTGAAAACTAGTTCCCAATTACACATGTTAAATTTATGTTTTTATTTATTATGTTGTCAGACATAACCCTTAAAGGGTTTTTATGATGTATTATAGAACTGAATAATAAAAAAAGTCTAAAAGATAAATATGATAATGTTGATGATTTGATTAATGGCCTAAACTTTGAAGTAAGACAAATTCAGCCCAGGACGATAGTGAAAGCGACAAAGTCAGTTCTAAAAGGGGCCATGAAATGTATGGAACAAAACGTGAACATTTTTGGACATCTAATGTAATAAGATTATATGATTTTAAAAACCTTTCAATATTTCTCTCTAATTCTTCCTTTGATATGTTTTTTTTTTTCAAGTTATTTTCATCTTGTGTTTGTCAGTAATAAAATAATAAATTGAAATATCTCACTTATTTGAAATTTCCAGGAAATGTAGCACCTTGAACTTTTTTCTTTGAATTTAGTTTTCTTTCATATCAAATGGCAATATACAGGGTCCTCCATTGAAAAAAAGAGACAATTTCCAAGATATTATGGAAATTTCACATTAGATCGTTGTTTTTTTTTTGCATAATCGAGATTGCCGGAAAAATGCACATAAGTTTGCTCGTTTAACCGACTTTGTAGCTCCAAATAAGGAAGTTAGCAATAGTGGCGACTTCATTTGGAACAGACTGTATAAACGCAAAAGTAAACATCAATATACAGGTATGTCAATAATTGAATGAAACAAGTTTATAAAAATAAAATGTATATATTATATTTAATGGTTACTAAGTGTGCACATTTTAAAATTATTCTGCACTGTACAGAGTCTGCCAAAAAAAAAGCAAAATTGGTATTTTTTATGGACACCTGTGTAATTCGATTTTTAAATTATACGTGTAATTCTAAAAATTGCCTATGCTGTCTAAAAAATATTTGACATAAAAGCTACAGGAAGTTTAAAATATTGCACTGTTATTAATATAATAGATATACAGTGTACTCTTGATTATTCTTGTGCGGATTATCTCTGCTGGGAAATTGATCAAAATTTCAAATCAGGAATAGATCGAAGGTTTAATTTTTTCGTTTCCTCGCAAAAATATAATAAATTCCCTAATAAACACCAACAACCATCTAAGTACAGGTCTGCCTATGAAAGTGGTGTTGTAGTAGTATGTATATGCAGAATAAACTGTGATTATTATGTTGTGATGCATTTCTATTTATCTTCAAACGTGTCGCTGTCAACACTAGGAACACCGAGAAAGATTTATATCCTGAAATGTTTATGTTAAGGTCATAAATTTTAATTGCCCCTATCTGCTTAAACTTGATCTCATTCGTAATTGCATGGGCGGCAGGGCAGAAAGGAGTAAAATAAACTTTTCTTGGGGAAGACACAGCTGTTAAACATTCTGTATGTACTTTCTTTTCAATTTGTGGAGGCTACGAAAATTACTTAGTTCGTCAGTTGATTTTCGATCGCAAAGCTAGTTTGTGTGTTCCGGTCTATTAAATGCGAGATACATACACCATGTCGCTGAAACGGAGAAGACATGTTTTAATCATGAAACAAAAACTTGAAATCATGGTAATTGATCTACTGTAATTTTTATCTTATTAGGTACCTATGTACTTAGAATTGGCTTGCCTAACATTATACAGTATGTGCAAAATAAAAGCATTACAGGTATATATTTAGTATTATTCACTTAACGACCAAACATTGTCAAATAAAATGGTTTTTTGAAACTTATGGTATATAGTTGTCTTTTCACCTAACAACTGAATAGTTCTGTTTTTATGAGTTTGAATACATATATTTAAATATGTATTAATAACTTGTTCTTCATAAATATCTTCACGTATGTCAACAATATGATGGGAAGGTTGAAATGTTTTTGTTAAATTATTGATAAGATGCTGCAAAACTAGCACAGTTATTCTTTGTTTAAGGTTTTGTTTACCCATCTAGTGCAAATTTACCCCAGAGGATTGTTTAATGGAAATCTACAATCGAAATACAATACAAAGATCGCAATGGTTGACACGCTTTCCAAACTTGTTTGCCAATAATTGTTAGGTATAACAGTACTTATATTCTATGGCATATTATAAAATAATTATATATTTATGGAATTTTACATTTCCTGCAGGAGTCCATTCATATGCACAACAAGATTTAACCATTTTTAATAATAAAACAATAAAAAACGAAATAATTAAGCGCACCGACAAAACACCACATTTACTTCAGTAAGCAAGATGCAGAGAGCTAACCACTTTGCAGCATCCTACCTTGTCTAACAGCTGGGTTTTAGGTAAAGGCACGCTAGCGAGACCATTGCTATTTCAGTGGGTTCCATAGCTGTTTATTTCTGTAGTTGTTTTCAGTAGTTCAAAGTATTGTCATGGTAGTTCAAAGTATTGTCATAGTAGTTCAAAGTATTACTATAGTCGATCAGTTTTTAGCCGACCGCCATTGACTGTGATAACAAAATCTTGTCCTTTGGGATTCCAACAGTCAACATGTCATTTGGACATATGCAACTGGTTCACCATGACATTTACGTTGTGCAAGTCAACAGAATATCTGTTCGTGCTGTCCCCATCGTGTTCTAGAAATTTTGTTCTAATTAGTTTACATTTAGTATGCAGTCTTGGTGGTCCAGTAGTAAGAAAGTATGGCTCTGAAACCGGTTGTCCTGTGTTCGATTCCCAGGAGTATCGTCATTTTCTGTTCAGCACATACCATAAAATTAACACCTACCGAGTTTATGACATTGTGTTCAAGAAAGTTGAATGTCTACATGTTTCTACATTCGAAGGGGGCTTCAAGGTGTCATCCCCATGTATGTTTAGCACGTTAAAGATCCCTTCTCACCTTATACAGAAGAAGGGGGTCAGCAAAATTTCTTGGATTGTCAGGTGAAACTACCCACTGGTGTCTGTGATTGGTCATAGTTGCGAAATGGGCTAATGTTAAAGAAATAAGATATGAATGATATGCTACATTTTGTGTAAGTGTCCCTTGGGCCTCTAGAACTATCTGGAATGCAATTATCAGAGACTGACCTAGATAACACCACAGTCTTGCTCTGTCACTTGTAAACTGCAACAAAAAGTTATATAGGCCCCATGTCTTTCACATTTTTTGGGAAAAATTGATGTTGAATTCTTACAAAATAATGATAATAATAATAAGAAGAAGAAAACAATCCAGGACCTAGTGTGTGTAGATGCCAGACCATTGTTTTGTGTTTTTGAGCAATGTTGGATTAGCCTGAAATAAATGTAAAAAGTGACTATGGCCAAGAGAAAAGTATTTGTTCCTGTTTGTACAACAGAGAGCATCTATTGAGTTCACATATAACACATTTTAAAACATACCTTTTTTAACCAACAAACACAAAACTCTCTTACACACACACACACACTCTGTTGACCTTCACATGATTTGATTGCATTTATTGTGGTACTTTGAAATAATTTATTGAAATGCTAGAACTAAGCAAAGTGTCAAAATTATTAAATTTATGAGATCAGATATGCTTTTGTTATGTTATATTCCATCTTTTTTATTTCCATTTGACACCATAAAAGTATTAACGGATCTGATGGCGGGACTCAGGCTCCCATTTATGTTTATAACAAATCTCACAGAATTTTTCAGAATTTTTCAACAAAATGTTGAGCTTGCTGAAATACTATGAGTAACACTGTTGACAGCTTCTTAACATATGATTTCATGTCCTACAACAACATCTTATCCTGTTACTTTTTGCATGCAAGCTAATCCTTTTGTCTATCATTAACTTTCAATCCACAATTAAAATATGCTAATATTTCTTACAAAATTATGGATATTTCACTACCTTAAATATGTGAAACGCAACTAATTTAGCAGACATATTTGCGGTTTTACTCTTAGAAAGAATAATTAATAAAACACAAATTCAGGTGCTTAACCTCAATAGCAAATTTCTACTTGAAAAATACAAGCAAGAGATTACTTTCCACTCTCTGGATTAACACCTTGAGTACTTGGTCTTAATAAGTATCTAATATAATCTTCTTACTTCCAGCAATGCATCAACGCATTCCTTCTCCACGTGAACTCCAAGTACACACTCAGAACATCTTGCAGCGTGCCCTGATTAAGAAAAAACTGGAGGAACAACAAGAGAATTATCGTAAAAAGCAAGAGATGCAAGCACGTGGTACCAGCCCTAGTAACAACAATATATCAACTTCAACTGCCTCAGCTCCACAGCCAATGAAAAGTCAGGCCTCTCCTACACCTTTAGCGTTCACTCCAACGTCAGTATTGAGAAAGATGACTGCAGACAAAGATGACAGTGGTAAAGAAGGTAACAAGTCAGTATTGGAAGGTATGAAACAGCAACCTCAAGGTAGGCCAGTAACTGGAATGAAGCAACCGGCACAGAGTGCTGGCCAGATGCAGCCAGGACAACAGCAGCCACAGCAATGGGGCGGTGCTCAGTATCCAGGAGTTAAACAGCCTGGTGAGTGAATGGTCTTAAGGATGCTATACATACTAAGAAAGTAGGGTGGTAGATTGAGGTAGGTCCAACATGTTTTACCAACTTTGATATTTTGTCAGACACAGTTCCTTTATACAAGTTTTAGACTGCGCACAACTTTTTGAGAGTATTTCTCACAGCATGGCCTTGACTTAAAATGGAGAAAAGAGTAAGGAAAGCATTATAAAGTGGGAAAGTGTGTTTTCCGCCATGATGCGAAGACCTACTGTATTCTGTAGTATTGTGTTACACATGTTGGGGGTAAATTGTAGAAGATCAAAGTCATGGCAATAGATTTTGGCACGACAGGGAAAAGTTAGGGAAATTGATATGCTGTTTTTAGTGGGAACCCTGAAAAATGACTCTTCAATTCGATGTCCACAGGAAAGGAAACCACCACTCTTGATATTCCAAATGACTCACGTTAATCTTTAACACAAAAAACGGCTAGTTTAAATTTTTTAGTAAATAGATTAATACAATTTCCCTTAGGTTAGGTTATATGGTGAGTGAGCCATAACGGTCCCTTCACTGTCACTGTCTATTGTGGCTCACCCCTAATTGTCTTATATGTCGGCCAACAAATCCAGCCTCCTAGAGAGGTAGACAATTTTTGTGGGTGAAAGTTGACCCAGATCTTCTGGTGCAAGTTGTGTGCCACAGATCAGTTGTCTTGTCCTGTCCGCAGCCGGACAGGATCATAGCGCATGTTCTGCTGTTTCGTCGCTACATAGATACATTTTTATTGATTTGTGTGCAATGGTTTTGTATAATTTCCCTCGCACACATCTTAATGACATACACTTCTGTGTAGTGTATGGTTGTATACTTTTCGAAGCTAGATTATGTTGTTGCATCTGCCCCCATAGGCATCACACTAGGCCCCTGATCGATATGGGAGCCGTCAGTGTACCAGCAGAGATCTGCCCTCAATGGTTTGGTTTTGTTCCCAGGCCTCCCTTTCTGGAGGACTGTCTTGAAGACAGATCTCTATTGATCTTAGTAGGCATCAGTTCTGAGACCATTCCCAGAACCTCATGACTCTCAATGTCATCGAGAAGTCCCAAACTGATTGCCTTCAGCATTGCTGCCAGCCAATTGTTTTAATCTGTAGGTTGTCGACCTAGCCTCCCTCTTCAGCCAAATGTGAAGAGGTGGAATGTTTAGGAGCACTTCCAGAGTGGCATGGACTACCTTGTATCTGTAGCTGAACCAGTCTGGTACCCGCGAGACCACAAAGTGCCTTAGGCCACCAAACTATAGCTCCATAGGATATCATTGGTCTGATAACCACTACATAGAGCCAGTACATCTGTTGTGGGTTTGTTCTCCAGTTATCTCCACAGATTCTTCGGCATGCCTACAGGGACAGTTTGTCCGTGCGGATTACATTCTCTAACTGTCTGTTCTAGTTGACTATCTTATCTAGAGTAACCCCCAGATATTTTGCCTGTTACATAAATGGAATTGTGTCCCCCATAAGAGTTGGTGGTTTTGCAGGGGTTCACAGACATCTGCTCCCTCAGGCACCAATGATTCACTACGTTTAGTGTCTCTTGAAGAGTATTTGAAAGGTCCTCTTCAGTTACCTCTAACCATTCTGACAAGATCATCCATATACGCCTGGACCTCAACCTCCCACAGTTTCGGGATAGCCGACAGATTGTCCACAAAGAAGGACCAAAGCAGAGGGGATAACACTTGTCCCTGCGGGCACCTCCTCGCAAACCTGAAGGTGACCTCCTCTCCCTGCAACAAGGTAATAAGGGTCCGATTGTGCAGCATGCTACTCATCCAGCCACAAATGGTAGGTTCCACCCCTCTAGCAACAGCAGTTTCATAGAGGGACTTAAGTAATGTGTTGTTAAATGCTCTTTCAATGTCGAGAAACACAGCCACTGCCACCTCCCTGTTATCCAGGGAGTGTGCTTTTCTCAAGGTTATTTAGTGCTAACTCAGTAAAAAAGAACCATTGAAACTAGATTAAAGGAACATCTGACACAGTTAAGATATGGTAGTATAGACCAGTCATGCATGGCCCAGCGTATTTGGGATAAGAATCACCGCATAAATAAAACCTGAAGCTGATCAAAACTGGTGAAATTAGATGCCTACAAAAGTATTTATATCTCAAGGACATAAATAAAGCTTGTTTGAACCGAGCTCCACTACTGCTTAATAGTTCACTGTCTCTCTGATATAAAAGAGATGCCAAAACTGAGTAGGAAGATGTATAACGTATTGTTAAAAGAACTTCCGGCAATTATAATATGTACATAGAAAGTTGGTTCGTGATTCCTCTCTCTAGGGTGTCAGTCTTTTACCAGACACGTTATATAAACACAAAGTTTCCTAGTCAAGAGTTTGGAATTTTTCATCCTCTGATGGCGCTAATTTTGTTAATGAAGCAATCGTCAGGTTTTTTAAAATGTTTTTGTTTATTTGGGTTTTCCAAGTTTACTTATCAGACTTAACCGTTTTCGATTTTGCAGTATACAGAATCATGAAGCAAGATGTTTATAAGAATAGAGATCCTACTGAAAACATTCACAAATTGCAACAGCGGGTTGTAGATGCATTTGAGCATTTAAAAACGTGCCACAAGTGCTTAAAGCGATGCATTGCAAACCAATACATATATGTAGGAAGTGTCTGCAAGTCAACAGTGATCATTTCGAGCAACTGTTACAATAGTTTTTAGTTTCTTGATTTATGTACACATACGTATTTGTATTTTTGTAACTATAAAATTAAACTCTGTGTCCATGACATTATTTTGATATCTCTCACCCACTAAATAAAAAAGAATACATTGTGGTTTATAAATCTATTTTAATTTGAATACCTTTATAGGAAAAATTAATAATTTCTAAAACCACCCGCACCCAATATCAAGAAGGGTGGTTAATTCTACCATTGTTTGAAAGTACTTAAGTCACTTATTTGACGTGTCATATTTTGTTGCTTTATCTTAATTGGTCTCATCTTCCCTGCTTTGACAACCCCTAACTCAAACAGGAATACCCTAAGGACATTGAAACAAGCAGAAACATGCTACACTAATGATACCCTAACAACTTCGTACAGTTGTTGGTGAGGCAGCCTCTGACTCTGTATGTAAATAGAGGTAAAAATGTCTTCGGTTTTATCAGATTATAATAAAGAAATGTAAACAATTACATAGAATTCGTCAGCCATAGAATCAACATTCTCGCGAAGCTTAAAAATGCTCCAGTTTTACCCCAGGAAGTACTAATTTATAGCTGCAAAGTGAGTCTAAGTGAATATTGTGTGATAGAACTTTCATCTTATTAGTTGCATTTAATTATTAGTGGTTACAGTCCATCAGCCTCACTTGTTTCTAACAGTTTTGGCTTTTGGGGCTTGTTCCAAAAAAAAATTGTACTTAATGAATTGAATAGATCTTTAGATTTAGTTTTTAGTAATATAGATAACATATGTGTTGGTGCTTCTTTGGATCTCCGGTTTTTCCTGCTATTGCACATCATGTGCCCCTGGACATTTCTTTTTCACTTGAGACTCCTCCAGCTGAACGCTATGAAGAGTATTTTTATGACTTTCGTAATGCCGATTATTGTGTCATGAATTATTTTCTTTCCGAGTTTGACTGGGAATATCTTGAGTCATTGGAGATAAATGATGCTGTGAAATGCTTTTATGACGTTCTGTTTAATGCTGTGGATCAGTTTGTTCCAGTTAAGAGATATAAAAAATCATATTTCCCTCCTTGGTTTAGTGTCGAGCTTAGAGGCATGATAACTGAGAAGAAGATGGTACACAGTCAATATAAAATATATGGTAGAATAGATGATTATATTAGGTTTTCTGGTCTCCGAGAGGAATGTAGGAATCTTTGTAATACTTGTTACAGAAATTTTATTGCCTATACTGAGAATAATTTTGAAAACAATCCGGGTTCTTTCTGGTCTTATATTAACAAGTTGAGGATGGTTTATGATCTTCCTGAGGCTATGTATTATGATGATGTTAGGAGTGATTCTTTGCATGATTGGGTGGGTCTTTTTGCTAGTTTTTTCTCATCTATGTATGAGGGTCAAGCTGGGAGTGTCAGTCCCGATCCTTTTTTGTGTGAGTCGGTAAATATGACTGTGCCTAGTGTTACTTCTGCTGATATTATTGATCGTATCTGTAGTTTGAAAGATAAACTTACTTACAGTCAAGATGGAATCTCCTCCCATCTGTTAAAATCTTGTGCCTTCACCTTGACAATTCCACTGAGGATTCTCTTTAACAGGTCTTTGTTGTCTGGTGAGTTTCCACATGTTTGGAAACATTCTTATTTGATGCCCGTTCATAAGCAGGGACCAAAGCATTTGGTTACTAATTATAGAGCTATTTGTATTGGGTCAGAGATACCCAAACTTTTTGACTTTTTTGTCTCTAGACATATAACTTGGGAATGCAGACATGTTTTCGTCGAACAGCAGCATCGTTTTCTTAAAGGAAGATCTACAACAACCAACCTTCTTGTTTACCAGAATGTATTGGTCTCAGCTTTGGAGGATAGGTTACAGGTTGATTCGGTGTATACAGATTTCTCCAAAGCATTTGATAAGGTTAATCACGCCTTATTATTGTCAAAACTTGCATTGTTGGGTTTTAATGCCAATTTGTTGTCTTAAGCGCAGCTTCCTTACGGGTAGGTTCCAGAGTGTAAGGATCAGAAACTTTATTTCTGATAGTATTACTGTTTCTTCAGGAGTTCACATTGTGGACCAGTCCTCTTTAATCTTTTTATCAATGATGTCATACATTCACTTAAGCATAGTCAGATTTTGATGTTTGCTGATGATATCAAAATTTTCAAGATTGTTCGTTCCAGACAGGACGCTTTACTTTTACAGGAAGACTTAAATCTTTTTGCTCGGTGGTGTGGTGACAATCTTCTGACTCTGAATGTTGATAAGTGTTTCTGCATTACATTCACTAGAGCTCAGTTTCCCATTGACTTTGTGTACTTCATGGGCTCTAGTGCTTTACAGAGGAAGGAAATGATTAAAGACTTGGGCATTGTATTGGATAGGGAATTATCTTTTAAGGATCACATAGAATACATAGTATCTAAAGCATATAAAATGTTAGGATTTATTCATAGATCAACTCTGGATTTTTCATGCAATAGCTTGAGAAGGCTGTATTGTGGTCTGGTTCGCTCTTTGTTGGAATGCTTTTCTGTAGTCTGGACTCCGAATTACAATATTTATATCAATCAGATTGAGGCCATACAAAATAGATTCTTAAGAATTTGTGCTTACAGAATGGGCTTGCAGAGAAATGATCTTAACTTTTCTTATTTGCAGAATCGGCTGCACTTGCAGTCACTTAGTGGTAGAATAAATTATTAGTGAATAAAATTGATAGTCCTTCTTTGCTTGAGTTAGTCTCTCTGAGGATTCCGGACTGCACAAGAGCAAGGGAGGTTTTTGTGATTCCCTTCCATCGAACCAATTATGGCTTTTTCAGTCCGATGTCGAGAGTGGCGAGAACCGCAAATGAGTATTCAGAGCTCTTGGATATGTTTGATGATTCTGACCGTTCAATTAGAGGCATTTTGAGAGGTGTTATTGATTGAATTGTCATACATACGGTGTACATGTTATGTTTTGCTTTTTTGTTGTTCTCATATTGAGATAGGTTATTTAAGACTAATGTAGTTTTAGATGTTCTTATTATTATTGTAAATGGTTGTTCCGTTGAATAAATAAATAAATAAATAATTCAACCGGAAACAGGGTGAAATTAGTCAATCTGTATTAAGAAGTTTGCTCTGTTGCCAGATTTGAAGGTACAAATACCACAACATTATTTTTATAGGCTCAGTAGCTAATAAATTATAATAAATTATAATAAAGTTGAAACCTTAAAGGATGAATGGTAAATAAAGGTTTAATGTCTTTAATATATATATTTTTTCAGTTGGTCGACCCATTGTCAAGGCGAACTCTAACTACCAGACTGGTCTTCAACCAGATCAGTTCTTCAACCAGCAGCAACAGCGTTTGCTCAATCACCAAGTAGCCCAACAGCAGGCTCAGCGGAAGCCTATGGCGCAGTCGCAACCACAGCCATCCGTCAATTCCTCATACCATCCAGGTGCCCACCTACCTCTGCATATGTCCTCGTTCAACATCACCCACTCTTCATCCTCTATATCCTCCACACCATCCACTAACCAGCACTTCTCCCAACAGTTGACGCAGCAGCAGCTGAGGGCTCAACACCAACATCGACCCGCCAATACAGGGGCTCCTCAGCCAACGTCGGGGGCTCAGCAAGCCTACCATCCTGCTAACCAACAGTCACAGCAACAGCAGCAGGGACAGAACAACACTGGGGGAAACACTGCCAACAACAGTAATAACGGTAACAACGGCTGGCAACAATTCATCAACACTCAAAGTGAGTATTGGTATTGGTATGTTGAAAATGACTGTGACAGTTAAGACGCCTTTTATTATAAATAATGTGTAAAAAGTGTCATGTTCCTTAAATGAACTCTAGTCCTAGCAGTTATATCGAATATATTTTATAACCAAAATGTGCATGTCAGTTGGTTTCATCGAAAATTTGGATTGAATTGTGTGTGGTGCACTGAGAAAAAAATTAATTACTGTTAGAATTGTATTTTTCAAGGTTTGTTTTTTATTTCTATATTTGGCTTAGACTTTATATCCTGATAATTTCATATACGCTTCTAAATGGGTTGCAAGACAAACATTAAAAGTGAATATTAATGTGTTTCAAATTTGATCTTAATCATAAACTGTGAATGGACATCTCTTCAATATTTTGACAGCATCTTGGTTCTTAGTAAACCATGGAGCAGAAAAGTTATTATTGTAGAACAGGCTCCTTTTATCACTTTTTTTTTCTTATGTATAATCTTGTTTTCAGTATGGCAGTTTTTAATTTGTTCTGTTATTTGTTAGGTTTGTTTTATGTGACAGATTTTATTTTTGACTAATTAGTTAATATAAGTTGAACATTTAAGACTGCAGTGTTTTAAAAATAGTAATCAGCAAAAATGTATTTATTTGTGTTTATTTGTATATTTCAGTTTATCAGTTCAATAACTGATTAAAAAAATAATAAAGTTTGGCATGTATAAATTATTTTAAATGATATTAGTTAATACTAAAAGAAATACATGATGATTTGAACCAACTTAACAAATTAAAAAAAGTCTGGACGCAGCAAATGTGTTATGGAAGTGAATTTTCATAAAAATGTTTTTAATTACAAATATATCGCTCTAATGCGAGCAGGCATCAATTTGGTTACCGGTATAACGTACATAGTAGGAACAATGTACCATATTTTATCAAAATAATTATTTGAAAATGTACAAAAATTTTCCGCAAATAAACTTTAAATGTTTCCGAGAAAACTGGTCTCCTAGCCAATGAACCTTAGGTTAATAGCAAATTCTGTTATTGAAATTTGAAACATTTAATGAAAATTCGCAACTAAAACGCCATTGCTGCGTTCATACAAAAATTTTCCGAAAATAAAGTTAAATGTTGGTTTCCTAAGCAACAAAACTTACGTTATGAGTTATTGAAATTTGAAGTATTTAATGAAAATTTGCTATCAAAACCCACTTACTGCGTCCAGATTTTTTTCTTACAAACATGCATCATATTTCGATAAAACATGTTAAAATGCAATAACGAATTTGTTCTACGAAAATTAGCTAAAAATTATAGACCGTTAAACCAAATACTATATAATGACAATACGGGACACTCCTATGCTTTAGCATTGGTGATATTTGTGACAAGTACACTAGCGCCACCTCGCGTGAAGTACTGACAACTGAGCGGGTAATTTTAATTGTATATTTACCTGCATATTCTTAATTTAGACAATTGGTTTATTATAGATGAATATAAAAACTTGTACATGGCAAAACAGTGAAAATTTTCTGATTTTATAGTTATAAATAGAATTTGTATCATCAATCAGCTTGAAACCTAAATGAATTCAGCATGAATAATTTGCAAATTTCTCTTACCCATAATCTTATTTCATCATAATTTAAAGTACTACCTTGAAACCGTCATTAAACTACTATTTCAAGGGTAGGTATAGGAATATACTGAAAGCTGTTTCTGAGGGTATTAGGTTACAATCTGTACTTACCTATAAATAATTGTTCTAGGTATAAATGGTAGCACAGTACTCAATTTGCTATTACTATACATGAAAACTGTCTTATTAATCTAATATTTTAAAATATGTAAGTGATATACTTAGTACAGAATTAAGAAATTGTGCAGATGAAAGGTGAGACTAACTCTTACTTCCGTGAATAAATCTATTATAGGGTTGAATCTGCTATTTCTACTTGTCTTGGGAAGATAATTAAAAGCCTTTACCAAGTAAACTAATTTTAAATGTGAAAATTTATGCCATACTGAGATAAAAAAGGGCACAGAAAAATATAAGGTCTATTAATTCATAAATAATGTAGGAAAGACAAAAGTTACTAGAGCCAAATCAAATACATTTTGAATCAAATTTTTTTCACGTTTGTGTATCTTTTACTGTTTCTGAAACAATAATAGTGGACAATAAATAAGTTGTCACCCTGTACATTTAAACTGCTGATAAATATGCATATAAGGAACTAATTAAAAGACGTACTTGTGACGATAGTAATGATAACAAAGATATGTCAAATTTTAAGTGAGTTTATCAGTCACAAGTCAATATTGATTATTATATTTGAGTTCTTCAAACTGATCCCAACTATTTCAACAATTTGCTAAGCTAATACCAACCAATTTCTTTTTTTTTTTAATTTTGAAAAAATTAAAAGGCATCTTTAACTACTTATAACTGGGCTGGTCTTTAAATCACTTTATTTTATGATTGCATGTTTGTATGTAGGTGCAATAAGTGAAGTCATCAGCTTAACCCCTTTGAAAGTTATTATGCTTACAAAATTGTTTTGCACACATATCTACACCCAATATTTTTTGGTTCAGATTGTTCTGAAACTGATTTTAGCGCAAAAATTTTTCAGGTACGACTTCGAAAGAAAATGTATAATATTTGGTTCACTTTATCAGATAGGTGCAGTAAAACAAACATCTTCAACAGACCTTAATTATTGATGGAAACTTGAGTAGATAAATATTCTTTTTAAGTTATTTGTTTGTTCCACAAAGAAAGCAATTTTTTGTTTGGTTTTAAAAAATGCAAAGGTTAACTTCCCTGTACATATAATAACAGTTTTCAGTTCAGAGGCACGCGTTCTTAGCACTAAAAAACCGAGGGTCTGATAATAACAGTTTAATCACAACAACAAAAAAAGAAATACAGCCTATATCATCTAAAACTGTTTAGGACAAATAAACAGATATTGGCGCATTGAAAACAAAACAGACCAATTTGCGCCCAGAGAAACTTTTTTTTAAAGAAACGCTGAAACACGTCAATTTTAATATTGAGGGGGACATGTTTTGACATAAAACTCAACGTTGTTACATCAACCCCTTAAGGGTGGTGATAACAACCCTTATATTTTAAATAGGGAACATGGGTCGAATGTTACACCATTTGAAAGCTCTTTCTTTTCCGAATTCAGCACACTAATTTTTTTGGAAGTTTTATCAACTCGTTTAAAAATTATTCACCGTTGAAGATGCAAAAATGCACTTCACTCATTCCGATAAGAAATGTGCTGATAGTCAATGTTTTGTTGGTTTGTAAACAAAAAATTGACTATCAGAACATTTCTTATCGGAATAAGAGAAATGTGGTTTATTATTTCAGTTTATCGGTCGGTTTGATACTTGATAGTACTACTGAAAATTAATTTCACAATGGTGTATTCTGTAAAAGACAAAGTTGAAATAATTACTCTTTTTTTTCAAAAACGATGACTGCCAACCGTACCGCAAATTTGTTTAATGAACGACATCCGAACAGACATGTTAACAGAAAATACATTTTGGAGTTAGTTGCAAAGTTTCGACAAAGTGGTTCAGTAGCCAACAAAAAACGGGATCCTGAACGTGAATTCCCGGTTAGAAATGAGACTACTGAGATTTAAGTTTTAGGACAAATTGCTGCAGACCCAACTTTGAGCACGAGAAAATTGGCCACTGTTTCAAACATCAAAAGAAGAACTATTCAGCGAATATTGAAGCATCATAAATTTCACCCGTATAAAATTCATCTTGTACAACAACTGAATGAATATGATTTTGATCGGCGGCTGGAGTTTTGTGAAGTTATGACTGCACGAATAGCTGATAACGGGAACTTTCTGTTCAATATCTGTTTTTCAGACGAGTGTACGTTTTAATTAAACTCTACAGTCAATCGTCATAATTGTCGTTATTGGGCAGATAATAATCCAAGACATTTTCACGAAGTCCACACTCAAACTCCACAGAATTTGAATGTCTGAATTGGCATTTTTGGAGACCATTTAATCAGACCAATTTTTCTTGGTGGCGATTTGAGTGGCGAAACGTATCTGGAGTTACTAGAAGATATCGTTTACCCTCTACTAATTGACATTGTTGAAAATGATGATCGCTATCAAGAAAATCAATTAGTGTTTCAACAAGATGGAGCTGCTCCGCATTTTTCACAACGTGTTAGGGAGTTTTTGAACAGAGAGTTTCCAGAGCAATGGATTGGGCGTAAAGGTGCTATTGAGTGGCCCACTAGATCACCGCATTTAACTCCTTTGGACTTCTTTCTATGTGGCCATTTAAAGAATAGAATTTTCGCAACAGAACCGGAGTCTCTGGAAGAATTACGACGACGCATTGTTCAAGAATGCCGTCTAATAACTCCACAGATGCTCTAGAATGTCAGAGCTCTTTTGAACAAAATTTGTACTTTTGTATGGAAGCTGGTGGTCAACAATTTGAACACTTACTTGACTGAATAAACATGTTTGAACGTTTGGTTTTGTTTTTTAGTTGTTTTTTTTTAACGAAAAATTGACTAATTAGTGCATTTCTTATCACAATGAATGAAATACGTTCTTGCAACTCCAACTGTGAATAATTTTTAAACGAGTTGATAAAACTTCCAAAAAAATTAGTGTGAATTCAGAAAAGAAAGAGCTTTCAAATGATGTAACACTCGACCCATGTTCCCTATTTAAAATAAAAGGGTTGTTATCACCACCATTAAGGGGTTGATGTGACAAAGTTGAGTTTTATGTCAAAACATGTCCCCCTCAATATTAAAATTGACGTGTTTCAGCGTTTCTTAAAAAAAAATTCTCTGGACGCAAATCGGTCTGTTTCGTTTTCAATGAGTTACCCTGTATAGTCACATAAGCATAGCTTGTTTATCATATGATCTGACACTTCATGAAACACAGTTCAATTGACATTCATATGACACATTCGTGTATATAATGTCTAGTTGAGAAATTTGTCTCCAGTAAGGGAATGTACTCATCTTGTTTGGAAACCCTGACTCTACACCCCCCACCAACATAAAAAACACCTACACTGCAATCAAGAAACCGAACACAGTTGTGTCAGTTGATTTAGCCAGGAGGCACATCAAAATTACCACAAAAAAATGCACATCCACAAAAGAATTCTTAAAAATAGCAAAACGAAGCAGCCACACGCGCAATACCAAAACATTCATCAGGAATTTTTAGGATATACTTATACTTCTTTTATTTGTATTTAAAATTGTACATCATGTCTTACAAATAGCAAAGCTGGTGCTTTAACCAGCTTGACAAAATTACGTTTTCTACACTTTGTATGTTTTATTTTAACCAGTAAAATTCTGAATATCTTTGGGCCAGTGTAGGTGTGACATTGCTGACCTTTCACATTTAGTACCAAATATACATTGCTGTTTCGTAAGTAGATTAAACTAATTGCAATGAGCTTAGGAATGTGGGATCACGCAGCCTAATTCGGTGAACATTTAAAGTCAGTAAAGTAATAGGTGAATATCTCATAAAATTATGGAAGTGACAATGTTTGATTAGCAAAACCTTATACTCCAGTCAAAAAATGACCCACCCTCCTGAAAAATCCAAAAGTTTTGTAACTTCGCACACTCATTTAGAGGTACCTAAGAATGAATATACCGAAAGTCCTCATGAATATGAGGCGAGCTCTAGCGGCAATTAGCGAAAATAGGGCACTTTATTTGGTTTTTCGTTAGTATCTCGAGAACTGTTGGCCGGGGGCAAAAGTTGATTATATGCATAATTAAGGCTTATCAAATTTGCTACAAAAATGATTATATACATTTTTCTCGTATTCCCAAGGACTCCCGAGTTATAGGCGCTAAAAGAGAGTGTTTTGTGAAAAACCACGCTAGGGCGGTACAATATGGCATTTCTAATAATATTTGACAATGGTTTACCTACATTTTTGTATACTAAGGATAATTGAGGAGATAAACTTCACAACTTTGTATAAAAAGCACATGATGTATGTTACTTATGATGTATATTGATGAGGCACATGATGTAGGGATATTAAACAATGAAATATATAAACAAAAAAATGCTGAGATTATTCAAAGGAAAATTTTGTACAGAAAAATCAATCAGCTCTGAATCGCTTCTTAGTAGAAGGCCCTGCAATTTGATTATCTTGGCCAGCTTCTACACTTGCTGCCTGAAACAATAGGTAAGTATGCATGAGATGAAGGTTAATATTGAGCCATTTTGCTGCCAACCAAAGAGTATCATATGGAGTTAGCTGATCAGTTTTCTTGACTATATCTTTCAGATCCTCCACAATCATATTACTAAATCCACCTTGTGATTTTTGGTAAGTTTGTAAAGGAATCAAGTTCCCCTAATGTCATAGCAGGTGCTACCTGCAGTAAATTTAAATAGAGAAATTGATAAGCACAGTAAAACAATAATTTAAAAAGACAGAAACAAAAAATAAATCAGGTAGTAAAGGTAATGAACAGTCATTATTATCAACTCAAGAAGGAAGCAAGGTCCCAGAACCAAAAGGAGGTAGAAATGGAGTTACAGCTGAAATTAAAAAGCGTTTCTGGAGGTACTGTTCTTATGGAAATAAAGATAAAAACTGAGGAAGCTGATGATTACCTTCAGGATCAAGAGAATGTGAAAAGTAGTTAGATCTAGGTTCAAAGAGGTAAGTGATACTGAAACAAAAATTAATAACGATGAAAGGGTTAAAAAGGATGTAGATAAAAAAATAAGAGATAATGTGAAAGAGAATGATGCCAAGAAGAGGAAATTGAAAACAGCAAGGATATTCCGTTACTTGATCAGCCATTAGAGAAAACTGGAAAGCGGGAGCGAACAAGTACAGAGATTTAATGAGCCAGCTGTTGAAAAATAGACGAAATTTGAGATACCAACTGGCTCCGGCACCCTCTTAGGAGAAATACCAAGGGTGGATGCTTCAATGTCACATTTTATTATGACCTAATAATACTTCACAAGATATCGTTGAAAATAATATGCAAAACTATGTTAATCAAAAAGAATATTAAGAAAATCAATGGATTTGAATTCCACAAAAATTCGGACGATCAACAGTTAAGCCAGCTTCAAAAGTTGGATGTAAAATACTTGAATGTCGTTTGAGATGCTGGATATGGCTAAGAGTGGAGCGAAAGAAACTATTTGTGGAATAATACTAAACTGCAGATTCTAACAAAAAGGAGGGCTCAGGCCCAAGCAAACTGGTGCTGTCAAAAGTAACTATAGAGGTTAATATTCTCATTATGGCAATTCGAGTGATGAGTTACCTGCTAGAGCTGCTAGGCCAGGCAATGGTACGCGTACTAAGTTAAAAGATATCACTTCAATCAGGCGTGTCTTCACATGGAAGAGAAGAGAAGCTTCGTAAACTAATAGTGTTTCTCGCACGAAAGTCAAGTGGAAGGAAGAAAACAAAGTGATAAAGCTGATCAGAGTGCGGCTAGCTTAGGTGAGAGTGATGAGAAAAATAAGGGTAAGCGTAAGAAACCTGTAAAAGCGAAAACTGAAACTAACAGATGTAAAACACCTGCCACAAGAGGTCATAGGTCAGCAGGAGCAACCTCAGCAATCCCTGTAGGTTAGTGGAAAAAAGGTGGGAGTCTCTTGAAGAGCAGCAGGGTGACAGTTGTAGTCATACTGCACATGCACAGCCTTCAAAAGATGGAAAAATTTCAGTTGTTGATGTGAAAACTAAAACAGGAGTATATAGATGACTGGTGTCAAATGTTGTTCTATAGAAATGGTAGAAGACAACAGAATATACTAAGCGGGGCAGAAATGTTGAAAATTAGCTATTTGTGTCATCTCATCTTTGTCAGTTGTTACTTTTTAATAGTTTTGTTTATTGATAGCAACAGTGTCAGTTCATTTAGTTCAGATAAATAGTTTATAGTAACTAGATCAGTTCTAACATCTACTCATAGTAAGCTATTACTACAAATATAAAATTTTCTTTAAATTGGTACATACATGATTCTATTCTGCTGCCGGCGTCCTATATGCAATATAAAGATTTATATGCAAGTAAAATATTACTATCTGAAAAATATCTAAAACTATTACTGCTAAATACTGTATTTAAAAAAAGATAAACTGATTACAAAAAGTTAATGGGATCACCTCAGACTTTACTGAACATTACAATGTCAAAACCATTTAGATCAGTCTAGGCATCGCAGAACAATCTGTCAACATACACAGAAAAGGAACATGTGCTGAATTGAAAACCTCAGCCTTTTTTTATAATCTGTTAAAAATTGAAGTTTGAAAAAATCTTGTTACACTGAAACCAAAACAAATATTAATTCATTAAGTTCTATGATTGGTAGTTGGGATAATCGAGTTAGTTGATTATCACAATGTTCCGATATAATCGATTACGCTACCTTGTAATTAGTGGTACTAAAATTAGTAGTAAGATGTTCGTCATCAATCTCTGATCTTAGTTAACAAATGACATCGAACATCGATGTATGTTCTTTGAATATGATTATACATAATTTATTTTATACATAAAATTGAAATTTGGAAAAATCTTGTTATGCTAATATCAAAACAAATTTTAATTCATTAGGTTCTATGATTAGTAATTGGCATAATCGAGTGAATTGATTACCACAGTGTTTCGATATAATCGATTACACTACCATGTAATTAGTAGTACTAAAATTAGTAGTAAGATGTTTGTCGTCAATGTCTGATCTTGGTTAACAAATAATATCGAATATCGATGTATGTTCTTTGAATATGATTATACATAGTACATACTTCAAACAAACAACACCGAACCACAGCATTGTTTTCTGTGCTGTGACAGAGCGTTTAGACGTTAGAAGTTTGTATGGTCTATTCAATCGTTTTATTAGGTCTTAGGTATTATTCGATTATTATCTATTATTTCGTTAATAAGAATTCGCCAACAAAACGCAAGTTAAACCAAAACTTCAGAGATATAATCATGATTTAGTAGAAAAGCAAATGAATCAATA
The DNA here is from genome assembly GCA_964006375.1 of Tillus elongatus. NCBI lineage: Eukaryota > Metazoa > Arthropoda > Insecta > Coleoptera > Cleridae > Tillus > Tillus elongatus. The sequence goes on from OZ023270.1 coordinate 54,748,691, forward strand.
ATTTGCTTTACAGTTATAACTGACAATAGGCCATTTATGTAGTGTACATCATGCATTCCAACTACTAATATTTAACTACTATTTAGAAGATTTAGTAGAAAAGCAGATGAATCAATAAGTCTCATTAGTTATCACTCGCAATAGCTCGTTTATATAGTACTAAGTGAAGATTGGAACCGGTGATGAGCACTGATAAGCACACTTGGAGAACCCAAATCACCACAACACATTTAAAAAACCTGACGATCGTTTCACTAACCAAGTTAGCGTCATCGGAGGATGAATAATTCGATGACGCTAACTTTGCTAGTGAAACGATCGTCAATGTAACGTCTTACACGTTTCACAACTTATATACTGGTTATAATTAATTTAATTATACCCTTGCTACATGATTGCACCTTTTTTCTCAGTCAATGAGTACACTGTTTTGTTAGTCGAAATTTATTATGGTCGTAGTCAATGAAACGTTACCACTTCCTCACTTGATGAACTTCAGAATACAACTCTTAGAGTCATGCCATAGAAACACAGATATTCTCTTCGGAAATATCTTGGGAGTGAGTTGGTAGTGCTAAAAATTTCATTTTCCTTTGCGTTTGTCAAAGTAGATAAGGGAAGTCTATATAAAGTCACGCCGCCTCTGCTGGCCCTCTTGTTCGGCGAAAGTATTGGCAAATTAACATGTCGAAAGAATTTGTAGGCTAAAAGAAAGGGCAGTACGCCCATATGAGGTGGGTCAGTTAGGTTAAATGCTAATTAAAACGTCGCTTGAATTGTAACATAATTGCTTTTATAAATTGCTCTGTTTAATACTTTTCCTGTTTTGTGATAGTTTGCAGTGGTATTCTCGTACACTTTCATTATTAATAGTTATATTTTTAAAATTACCATGCAGATTGATTTTGTTCTTACGTGAAGACCTTGCAAGCATATCGCCCCTAAATAACATCAAATTCAACAATGTACTTAGGCGATCTTAATTATTTTTAGCCATCCCGTTTTTTTAAAATTATATTATAAGTAATTAAAATGAAAACCTAACCCTAATTTGTAAATCCAACACCACCAAATATGTCCCACTTGTCTCCAGGCTTCGGACCCACGTTTCGTGCGCTAGTTTATAGCCTTTTATGTGAATGGTTATTTTAAATAAAATTTACTAGCAAAAGACAACAAAAATTTTAATTATAAAAGAAAATTATGTAGCTGCTCAGTGGAGAGATAATAGTTAATGCAATTCTGAAAAATGTGTGAGGTCAGGCCTTGTAATTTAGATGGTGTCAAATATACAAATGACAATCAAGATTCAGTTGATAAATTGATTAATAAAAAGGTGAATTTATATAAAGCAAAATTATTATAGGTCTTGTGATAAATTGAAGCAATTCTGACTGAAATTTTGAATTTAAGTTAATGAATGCAAATGAACAATGTACTTAAATATCGTGTCTGTTGTGGCATTCCTTGGGACCAGTTTGTGTGCAGAGTCCTGAAGCTACTCGGGGCTAGCTAAATCTCTCAAGATATTATGGGGACCACTCAAGGCTGTCCGGACCATTGGAAGACTCTGGTAGGAGCGATCCTTGGCCTGGCCTTGAGGGGTTACAATGAAGGTGTTAAATGAGCTCTTCCAGCCATGTTGTTGGAAGGTGGTCCCAAGGTATAGACGGATATCCCATTACTAAAAGTGTTGTTCCATTTTAAAATAAATCTGTGTCTTGATCCATAAAAAACGGGATGGCTAAAAATAATGAAGATCGCCTGAGTACATTGTTGAATTTGAGGTTATTTGGGGGTGATATGCTTGCAAGGTCTTCACGTAAGAAGAAAGTTAATCTCTGTGGTAACTTTACAAATATAACTTTATTAATAATGAAAGGGTACGAGAATACCGCTGCAAGCTATCACAAAACAGAAAAAGTACTAAACTGGGCAATTTATAAAAGCAATTATGTGTGAACCTTTTAATTAGCATTTAACCTAACTGACTCACCTCATATGGGCGTGCTGCCCTTTCTTTTAGCCTATAAATGCTTTCGACATTTTAATTTGCTAATACTTTCGACGAACAAGAGGGCCAGCAGGAGGCGGCGTGACTATATAGACTTCCCTTATCTACCTTGACAAATGCAAACGAAAATGAAATTTTAAGCACTACCAACGGACACTCCCAAGTTATTTCCTAAGAGAATATCTGTGTTTCTATGGCATGACTAAGAGTTGTATTCTAAAGTTTATTGAGTAAGCAAGTGGTAACTTTTCATTGACTACGACCATAATAATAGTCAATTTGTCTCAAGTATTATTGAGTACTCTTATTGAAATACCTTGATTATTCCCATCAGTATCTCTGACTACTTAGAATTAATAGATAGCAATCATCAAACTACACAGTTTGTTGTATACTGTAGTGGTGGGCAAATAATACACTTGTTTCTTGTTTTTTAATACTATGTTTAATCTGCAACTACAACGCAACATGCTGTTTTTACAATGCCTTCTGACACTCGACATCTGACACTGTCGACTGTCAGCCAGTGTTGCCAACTCTGACCTACTATACTAATCTCCCCTTTCTTACAAATCAATGTACTTAACATTCCAAAGATTGTATTCTCTTAACATTTCTACCAGACCTTGTTACATAACCATACAGATTTTGTAGAAATGCTTCTTCCTTTTTATGTGCGTCTCTTTGTAAAGCTTATTCTTCGATAGCTTCACTACCTTCTTTACCTTTCCTTTTCTCACCACTTTGTTCACTAGTAACAAGACTTTTCCTGCTTCGTTTATTATTCTCTCTGTCTACATCACTGACATTATGTACTATATAAACACCATCTTCCCTTATACTATTTCCTAAACTAGAAGTATCTTCTAAATTTAAAGTACTATTTAACAGCATTATGACTCACATTAGGAGTGATCATAAAATTTTGGGGCTGAATGACACCTGGATTGCTTTTTGCTCTCTATGTTTGATATTGTTTAATTTATTGTGATTTTGATTATAATGGTGGGTTTAATAAAGTTTTCATTTCGTCATTCATTTTTATTTTCGATATCTTATAAGAGCTAAATATACATATTCATTATTTTCGTAACATTTGAAAAATAATTTTTGATCATTTGTATACTTCTTTCCACTTATCCATTGGACTGCGAATGGAATGGAGATGAAGTTGGATGTTAGAATTCGTATTCCTTGGAGAATATTTTAAACTCTAAACAATTGAACTGTAGTGCACTGTCTGTTAATTGACTGAGCAAGCCATGTCGAGAAAAGTCATGTAAATCCCAATATGATGTTCTTTAGCCAGGCTACTTTAACATATTTCGAATAATAATCCACAATCAATAAATAATTGTTCCCCTTAAAATGAAAAATATCTGCTCCAACTCTATACCAGGGCAAGTCAACAATTTCATGTAATTCAAGTGCAGAATAAACTTCAGAATTCTGATATTTTATACAAGTAACACAAATAGAAATTTTGTTTTTGGTCTGATTCATCATGTCAGTCCAGTAGACAATATCTGTTGCTCTATTTATTCAAACATTTACCCCAAAATGATATACTTGAATTCTTTCGAGGGTTTCTTTTTGTAATGATTTTGGTATTTGCAATTCTTGACCATGAGAGTTATTTTTCTTTCTTGGGCTGCTGAATCTACTCCCTCTGCGATAACATACATTTCGAATCATTGCAGCCAATTCTTCCAGTTGATGGCAACATTGCTATTTAAAATTAACACATTTACTGGGTTTGTGCTTGCCATTTCTAAAATGCTTCTTTGCATTGACTTCTTGCAAAAACTTGTACTAGTCACTAAAGCTCATCACTTCTCACACCATGTTCTATACTTTATTGGTGGGCAAATAACTCACTCATGCCTGGTTTTTAATACTATGTTTAATATGCAACTACAGGCTCAAAACATGCTGCTTTTACAACGCCTTCTGACATTCTGCATCTGACGCTGTCGATTGTCAGCTAGCGTTGCCAGCTCTAACCTACTATACTACACAGCTGACCTAAAATTTCGGAACAGAGTTTTTCTTATTATCTATGGCATTGTTTAATAACAATAATTCCTACTGTTCAGAAACATTTGCTCATGTGTATACTGTTTGATATTGAAAATTAGGTTCTGATATATATATATATATATATATATATATATATATATATATATATATATATATATATATATATATATATATATATATATATTTAATCCCTGAAGAACGCATTTATTTTAGACAATATGTGATGATCTATACTAATTTTACAGTATGCATTTATGTGACCGCCCAATTAGTAGAAAGAATGTTCTAATACTTTCAATGATTTTCTTATATCAATAACCTTTTGCATTGCTAGTTCAATTTACATTAAAAATAATTTAGTAACATTTCACTCACTGCTATTAGTAGCTACAGGCCTTTACATTATTTTTTCAACTTTAGATTCTCGTGTAAATCAAGCTGGCCGTGGAGGCAGTATTAATGATGGTGACCTCTCACCAACCACTACCAATCAGCTGGCTCGCTGGTTCTCTCCAGATCTCTTGGAACGTGCCCGTGGTGGAGAACTACCTAGCACAGCTCAGTTGGCTCAACGTGTTCTCAGTCTGGAGGAGATCGAAAGGCAGACTGCACCTCCTGTTCACAATTAATACTCATTACTTGCTCTTGTACCTGCCTGTCATCTCTTATCTGCGTCAACATGTTCCACTGGTGAGTTGAGACCGTTAGATGTAACAAAATTTGAAAGTCACTTGTGTAAAATGCTACTTAAGTCATTTTCAAAATTAAATTAGTTACAATACTGGAAACATGTCTAAATTTGAGACAGTGATCACAGTGACTAGTCCAACTGTACCTGTTTACTAATAATTTTCTTGTGGTGTAATGTGTAATTTTGATCTCTGCTGTTGTGTTTATAATTCCTAAAATAAATCCCTATCAAAGTCTTATCCTAGCCTTATTTGTTTACTCATTTTTATTCTTGTTTTATTTTTGAATTCAAGGTTCCAGTTACAATAAATAGTTTTGTTTGCAAGTTAATAAAGTGATTTTATTTTATAACTATATATGAAACTTATAATCAAAAGTTGATACAGAGGAAAAAACAATATTTTAGTGTCAAAACGTTTTTTTTTTTTTTTTTTTTTTTTTTTAATCACCAACTACTTATGATGCTGGATGGATGAAGTAACTTTATGGGTGGTACGATATTTTTTAATTTGTTTTCAAACAATAAATTTACTGTATCTGTGTGGAACACACACCTGATCCCTGAACAGATTGACAATATTAGCCAGTCAGCTTTGTAGTCTTGGATTTAATTAAGAAAAAGAAAAATGTTCCTTCAATTTATGTGATTCACAGCTAATGTATATATATATATATATATATATATATATATATATATATATATATATATATATATATATATATATATACACCGGGTGGTCCTCCGGGAGGTCCCACGATCGATTGCGGGAACACTGTCAATAGGAAAAACCTCAAAATTGGACATTACACTAAAGTCGTTGGGGAACACAGATTAAAAATATTTACAAGATGGAGGCACTTCCGGTTATACCGGAAGTAGATGTCAATTCGCTTATTTTAAATGGAACACCCTATATTTTATTGCAGTTTCAGATGCTACAATAAATTATGAACACTTTTTATAAATAATGTTCTATACCTATCATCAACTGCCCAGAAGATATTTAGACTTTAAGATAAAATTTGACATTTACGGCCAGTCATATAGATACCGATATTTTTATAATAAGAACCTATTTCGTTATGATTTTTAGAATTATCTTCAAAGATTTTTCACTCCATCTATTTCCACATCGAGACTAATGATAGAGTATACAGAGTGGCCAAAAAAAATTCTTGAAGTTTGCAATGAGAAATTGCGAAAATCTCGCGATTTTCAAATTGGAACCCCCTTTTTTTATAACACTATCGTGTTAAACTCAAAAAATCACTGAGACTTTGTATGTAATTACCTATACCCATATCAAACGGTTTTCATTTTATTTTGAAAAAACTCATTTCAAAGCCAGATATTTTGATAAATTTCTTACCATAAGCATTAGACATGGAAAATAAATTACCGAGTGTGTTTCTATGGAAACTTTGACAGTTTGTTGATTAACTAGCTATAAATGGCACGGTTAAATTACACACACGAAGATTATTTTAATTTATTTACTATTTATGGAGAATGTAATAAAGTAGTTTCGCGAACGTGTGATACATTTGCTGATAGATATCCATATAAACAGAGACCGTCACGTAAAACCCTCAAACGAATAGTAGACAATTTCAAAAACTGCGGATCTGTCAAGAAAAATGTGCATAGGGCTAAACCCGTTGTTAACAATGAACAAATTGAGACAGCAATTTTGGGATATTTTGCTGCATACCCTACAAAGTCAACGAGGCAAGTAGCACTGGAGTCAGGATTGTCCAAAACCTCCGTTCTGCGAATTTTACGTAAACATAAGTTCCATCCTTATGCTTTTTCAGTTGTGCAACATTTGAAGGAAACTGATTTTTCCAGAAGGGTGGAGTTCTGTGAATTTATTTTAATGCGATTCCAAGAAAACGAGCAGTTTTTAGATAACATCATATGGACGGATGAAGCAAAATTTTCAAAAAATGGACTTTTCAATCGTAGAAATTCTCACTATTGGAGTGACACAAATGTTCATCCTTCTAGGGAAGGACATTTTCAGGAAAGCTGGCAGTTTAATGTTTATTGTGCTATAAGGAATGACGGCGTCGTTGCCCTAGAAATATACGACGATAATTTGAATGGTGAGAATTAATCCGAAATTCATAAAATATGTTGTTTATTATTATTTATTTATTTGTAGGTGAGCGTTATTTGGAAATTTTGCAAAATTTGGCAGTAACTTATTTGGACAACCTTCCTTTGAATGAATATAGGCAAATATTTTACCAACATGATGGGGCCCCTCCTCATAATGGTCACCTGGTTAACAATATTTTACAATCTCTATTTGCTGACCAATGGATTGCCAACAATGGGCCACACCTCTGGCCGCCTCGATCGCCTGACTTATCTGTTCTCGATTTTTTTATATGGGGTACTATAAAAAATAAAATCTACAACACTGCAGTTTCTACTAAAGAAGATTGCATGCAGCGGGTTCGCGAATCATTTCGTGAATTGGATCCGGATTCAATAAGAAGGGCCACACATGAGGGATTGACACGTAGGTGTGAAAAATGTCTTGACGCCAGAGGTCGTCAATTTGAACACATAGGACGTTAATTTTTGTTTCATTTTATTCAGTCCATGTTGTGTGTGAATTTTTTTTATTTTTTATTTGTATTATCTGTTTGATGGTTTTATATAAGGTTATATGGCAAAATACCTAAAAATTGTTGTCTCAATTTGTTCGTTGTTAACAACGGGTTTAGCCCTATGCACCTTTTTCTTGACAGATCCGCAGTTTTTGAAATTGTCTACTATTTGTTTGATGGTTTCATGTGACGGTTTCTGTTTATCTGGATATCTATCAGCAAATGTATCACACGTTCGTGAAATTACTTTATTACATTGTCCATAAATAGTAAATAAAATTTAAATAATCTTCGTGTGTGTAATTTAACCATGCCGTTATTAGCTAGTTAATCAACAAACTGTCAGAGTTTCGATAGAAACACATTCGACAATTTATTTTCCATGTCTAACGCTTATGGTAAGAAATTTATCAAAATATCTGGCTTTGAAATGAGTTTTTTCAAAATAAAATGAAAACCGTTTAATTTAGGTATAGGTAATTACATACAAAGTGTTAGTGATTTTTTGAGTTTAACACGATAGTGTTATAAAAAAAGGGGGTTCGAATTTGAAAATCGCGAGATTTTCGCAATTTCTCATTGCAAACTTCAAGAATTTTTTTTGGACACTCTGTATACTCTATCATTAGTCACGATGTGAAAATAGATGGAGTGAAATATCTTTGAAAATAATTCTAAAAATCATAACGAAATATGTTCTTATTATAGAAATATCGGTATCTATATGACTGGCCGTAAATGTCAAATTTTATCTTAAAGTCTAAATATCTTCTGGGCAGTTGATGATAGGTATAGAACATTATTTATAAAAAGTGTTCAGAATTTATTGTAGCATCTGAAACTGCAATAAAATATAGGGTGTTCCATTTAAAATAAGCGAATTGACATCTACTTCCGGTATAACCGGAAGTGCCTCCATCTTGTAAATATTTTTAACCTGTGTCCCCCAACGACTTTAGTGTAATGTCCAATTTTCAGGTTTTTCCTATTGACAGTGTTCCCGCAATCGATCGTGGGACCTCCCGGAGGACCACCCGGTGTATATATATATATATATATATATATATATATATATATATATATATATATATATATATATATATATATATATATATATATATACATATATATACAGGTAGCCCATTATTCTGGGATTCCTCGATATCTCCTAAGCTATTCAAGTTAGCAAAAAAATTTAAAAACAAAGGTTGCTTTGTTTTTGAAGGTGTATAATGTAACATTATTTTAAACTATACAGCATGTCTCATAAGTCACCGACAGCATGCAGCTTTGATATTTTAAATGGAACAGCCTATATATTATTACATATTTCGATCCTACGTAAAATTTCAATGTTACTTTATAGCAGGTACTATATGTCATAAATCAATAGTTTTTGAGTTATTCAATTTTTTCAAAAAATTTTGACACTTGCACAGGTTTGCAAAAAACCTAATACTTCCTCTGGAAACAAAGATATCAAGATGTTTCTTGTTGTAAGCTTAAGCTTAATATTCCTTAACTACAAATAAAATGTTATTCTTCGATTTCCAATATACAGGGTGCTTATCTAGACTGTTCACTTTGCCATATTTCACACGCTAAAAACTTATTTTTTTCAAATGAAACACCCTATATATTTTTTCTGAATCTTATAGAGAATTTAATTCTGCATCGATATATGATGCATACTATACACGTATTACATATAATTTTAAGGTTAGAATCAACTTTATTTTATTGGGTCGAATTAAGTAGTCTCTAATTAATTAGTAGGCTTTGCATTATTTAGTCAATTTGGCAAACAAATACTATCAAAATATATTCTTATAGATAGTTGAACTTGTAATAACTTACTCTTTCAGGTCAAACAGGTTTTAATAACAATCTATAACAGCAAAGAAGATCCTAAGATATTGTATGAGTTGCATCAAACTTAGCAAAAAAATAACATTACAATGTGAATAGTTTATTTACTAGAATTTCCGTCTTTTATTGGATAACAAAATGCCTCGAAGGCCTATTACTTGTGATTAAGGAAAGGTCAACTGAGAAAGATAGATCATTTGTAAATTAATTAATAAATCATAATAGGTAGGCTATGACACTTGAGAAATTAAAATATTCTGACAGCAGCTATAAACTGACAAAAAGTACTTGTGTTGTTAATTGTAATTAAGTACGTGTGCATATTAAAATGAATTTCAGTAAAGAAGAGCTTGCAGATATGGTGTTTATATTAGGAGAGTGCCATGTGAACTGTTTTCTGACTTCAAGGGTTTACAGAGAGCGGTATCCAGAAAGGAGATCGCCAAGAGGAAACGGGTAGCGTTTCTTACAATAAACATAAAGGAACTAACTCTGTAGTAACTGAAGCTGTACAGGAAGATGTATTGCTGGCTGTAATAGAAGAACCTCAAAGAAGCACCAAGGATGTGAGTGAGTACTTAGACATTCCTAGAACATCAGTACAAATGTATATGTGTCACCCAATATTCAAGTGATCAGGATCACCAGCTAAAGGTTACCTTTGCTCTATGGGCACTCCAAAAAGTTAATACAAATGTCAGTTTCTTTGATAAAGTATTATTCACTGACGAATAAACATTTCATAGCAATGGTTTACTAAATAGACACAAGTATCATCATTATGCAACAGAAACTCCCCACGTAACACTGGCAATTGATAACCAGCATAGATGGACCATAAATGTATGGGCTGGTATTTTTTAGCACTACCTTATTGGACCACACTTCTTTGAGGAACGTCTTACTTGTGGCCAGTATTTAGAATTATTAAGAACTATTCCTCCCGATCTGGTAGAAGAGATTCCTTTGAAAATAAGGCGAGACATGTGGTTTCAGCATGATGGGGCTCCAGGGCATTTCACTCGACCCATTGTTCAATTCATAAATGAAAACTACCCAAATAAATGGATTGGCCGAGGAGGTATGACTCTGTGGCCGGCGAGATCACCTGATATTAGTAAATTAGACTTTTTTCTTTGGGGTTTTCTAAATAATACTGTTTATAATATACCTGTAACAACACGAGAAGACATGTACCAGCGCATAAGAAATGCCTTTTTTGCTAGTGACTGCAGAAATGTTGTCGAATGTAGGATGCAATTTCATAAAGAGATTAAATCTTTGTGTACAGCATAATAGAAATGCATTTGAGCCTTTCATTAATAAATGTTTTGTTGAATATTACATTATTATATTGACTATTATTTAATTATTACAGTGTTTACCAGTTTAAATAATTTAATCATGAGTGATATTTTCCCGTAAACTCCATATTTAATTGTTTAACATATTTAATAGAATACTCGAAGACAATATAATATAGTAGTTTTGTATAACATATATTACTCTGAGAATACGATCTTTTATACCATCTTTTTCAATCGGCCTCTTTTTAATAAAAGGTAAGTTCATAAGCTTGTTTACTAAAATAGGCCTTCGAGGCATTGAGTTATCTAATAATAATAATAAATTTACTAAATAATGTCAAAGCCTACTAATTAATTGGAGACTATCTAATTCCACCAAATAAAATAAAGAGTTGATTCTAACCTTAAAACTAGATGTCATAGGTGTATAGTATGCACCATAGATCGATGCAGAATTAAATTCTCTATAAGATTCAGAAAAAATATACAGGGTGTTTCATTTGAAAAAAATAAGTTTTTAGCGTGTGAAATATTGCAAAGTGAACAGTCTAGATAAGCACCCTGTATATTGTAAATCGAAGTATAACATTTTATCCGTAGTTAAACAATATTAAGCTTAAGCTTACAACAAGAAACATCTTGATATCTTTGTTTGCAGAGGAAGTATTAGGTTTTTTGCAAACCTGTGCAAGTGTCAAAAATTTTTGAAAAAATTGAATAACTCAAAAACTATTGATTTATGACATATAGTACCTGTTATAAAGTAACATTGAAATTTTACGTAGGATCGAAATATGTAATAATATATAGGGTGTTCCATTTAAAATATCAAAGTTGCATGCTGCCGGTGACTTATGGGACATGCTGTATAGTTTAAAATAATTTTAGGTTATACACCTTCAAAAACAAAGCAACCTATGTTTTTAAATTTTTTTGATAACTTGAATAGCTTAGGAGATATCGAGGAATCCCAGAATAACGGGCTATCCTGTATATATAGGGTGATTCACAACGCAATGGACATAGAATGTGTGCATGTAGAGGATCTTAAAACATGTCGATTTTTTATATAACATTTTTCTCTGACGCCCATGGTTGGTGAGATATTGACCTCGGAAGATCTTTAATAATTACAAAAAACGGCTGTATTGCAGCAATGCCCTAACATAGAATAACCAAATTTGGCAGATGGTTTTCTTTTATCAACATCCTTATTTGACAAAAATTTGAAGTTGATATAAGCTCAAAAAGGGGTGAATTAGAAGTGGATTGCTCTTTTAATGATTTGATTTTTTTAAACCCAAACCTAATTAAAAGTTAAAGTCCATCAATTTTATAGCAAATTAAAGTCGACTCTCTTAAGTAATTGGATGTTACTTTTAATAATGGTCCACTTATTATTAATGCGACTCCACAAATCTTCTTCAGTTTGAACTGGTGTCAAATATACAGATTCTTTTTAAGCCCCCCAGAGAAAAAAAGTCACATTTATTCAAGTCTGGTGATTGTACTGGCCAATGTTGAGGGCGATTAATTCCATGCCCTATCCATCGATTTGGAAACTGTTGGTTTCAAAATCCACGAATATTTGAGGTGACATGTGAATTTACCCCCATCATGCATAAACCACATTTTGCTGCGCAGTTGTAAGGGCAGTTCCTCCAGTAGCTCAGGAAGAACATTTTCCAAAAAAAAAAGCAAATATGTTGCGCCGGTTAAGCAGTTTGGTAAAATAACCGGCCCAACCAAATGTCCTCCAAGAATACCCACCCACACATTTATTTTCAATTCTTTTTGGAAATGGTGGGTTACTGTAGCATGTGGATTTACATCCGAATATTCTTGGCAGTTGTGCACATTCGTAGTCCCTCTTCTTGTAAAGCAAGCTTCATCCGTAAAAAGAATGGTCTTGGGAAAATCAATGTGCTGATGTAAGATGAAGTTACAAAAAAACAGTCTTGCCTCTAAATCCTGCGGTAGCAGTTATTGCACTTGTTGAAGGTGATAGGGATGCAGCAGATTGCGTCGGGTAATTCTATGGACTGTCAGCTGTGTTATATAAAACTGCCTGGATACTCGTCTGATGTTGGTTTGGGGCTCACTTTCAATACTGTCTAGAAGACGTTCCTCAGTTCGTGTGTTCAGTGCATAAACGTGTCCTGCAACCTTTTTAATGAAAAAGGAACCTGTTTCCCGAGCTCTACGTTCCACATTGGCAAACGTTTGACGATGTGGTATATCACGATTAGGAAATCTTCTTCGATATACCTCTACACTTCTACGGCAATTACCCTTGCAAAACTAATACCATAAGCATGTCAACTTTAACAGAGAATTTTCCAGCCATTTTGAGCAACAAATTATTATCACGAAAGTAAACAAGAAACACAAGACAATAGTTATTGTTAAACTTGATAAATTTAAGTAATGTCAGATTTGACAACTACTGTAACCTAGCAACGGATGACTTGCAGAGCGCCCAAGGCATCCCCTATGAGACCTTAATGTTTAATAAAATCTTCAAGGGACAATTTTGTTTTGATCTCAACTCTAAAAATCTCAAATTTCTCAAAAACGGGTGGTTTGTCGAAAAAGCAACAAGAGAAGAAAATGATAGAAAATTTAATTTGCTATAAATTTGAAGGTGATATCTCAATTCGTTCGAAAGTTATTGCGCCTATTAACACAGACGAACAGGCCGACCGACAGACAAAACAATTTTTGTTCCAGAATCAAGTTTTCTATGTGTTTTGAGACTTTTTACGCCGTTTTAGCAACAACAACACAATTCGAAATTTTTGTCAACAATATTCCACCCCCCACACATTCAACCCCTAGTTTAATTTCAGAACAGAATACCAGATGTTTGATGAAATTAAAAGTTTTCTAATAAATAAACCTCATAACGTTATATTATACGTTATATGAGTTTTAACGATAAAATGTCAATTTTCACCAAATCACTCCCCATTCGTCCCCTACCCCCTAAAGCGATTTTACACAAAAACAATCCGAAGCGTTCATTTATCGAGTTCTAACTGTATACCAAATCTCCAGACGATATCTCAATTCGTTCTAAAGTTATCGTGGCTACAAACAGACAGACAAAAAAAATTCGTTCCCAAATCATGTATTCTATATGTTTTGATACTTTTTAAGAGGTTTAAGCGGAAAAAAATTGAATTTTTTGTTGCCGATGGGATACTTCCTCACGTGACAATGTGGAAGTAAAATTATACATCAAGCACATGTAAATGCAAAGCTACAAAATGCATAAAAAATCAACAAAAATGCATTCACATCTAAAACACACACTGTCTGCTTATCACTAAAACGTATCACCTGCTGCACTACATTAAAATATTCATCTGTTCTGTATTGTCTGAGCACGTTGTCCCTTTCGCTCTGTACATTGGGAATAATTTTTTACTAATGCACGATAACGCAAGACCTCATGTAGCACGGATCGTCAATGAATATTTACATGAAGTAAATATTCGAACTGTTAATTGGCCACCGCACTGTCCCGATATGAATCCTATTGAGCACTTATGGGATATATGTGTTAAAAAATGGGATATATGTGTTAAAAAATCTCGAATAATTGTTCTGAATTTATTGATAGGTTAATTTATCAACCACCTTGAAAGTGCATTGAAAAAGTTGACCCTAACCATTTTAGTTTTACTTAGTCGATGCCTCTGCTGGATTAAATTATCTTTATGTCTGCTGTTCTAACTCTGCACTTCAGCATGTGTGTCAAAACTTTTATTTTTCTCTCTCACCACCAACAATAGATAACTTGCATGAATTTTCCATTACATCAATTTAACATTTACCTAATAGTTTTTCATACATTGAACATTATTACATACATGAAAATACTCAAAAACATATATAGTGGACAGAAAGACTTTTAAAATAAAAAAGTGTCTAACTATTATCATGTGACCACAAATGTTCTGCTATTAAAAAATGTCGAATCATTATCATGTGACTGCGAATGTTCTGCTATTGGTCGTGATGTAGTTGGCTAGTAAATTAATATTGTGTTTACATTTGCCTTATGGTATGAAAAGTATGGTCGCTTGTTTCTCAACATCGTGGTGAATTTTATTCGTTTATTGTGTTTCTTCTAGTTGAATAGTATAAAGTGTGCGTAATAAAATGGGAGACAAGGGTTTTCAACAGGCACAATCAGATAATTTGCCAAGAATTGACTTATTTATGATGACATCATTCTTTAGTGAAAATCCTGACTTCATAAGTGCTGAAAAAAAAGGAGCAAAAGAGTCTGTAAATAAGTCAATGGTAGTTAAACACATATTTAGCCAATTATCTCATGTACTTATTCATGTCATTTGCAATATAGTTTGCTCTAAATGAAGTCAACATCACATGGCAACAACATAACCTCAAATCTACCATATGTTTTTGATAGAACAATGTTGTCTGAATTAATTACAGATAATTAATGGAACCAAACCTAATAATTTGGTTAATTTTTATATTTCAACAACACACCATGAGGGCTTAGAGCCTAAATACTATCGTACCGTGGGTGTCGACAAGGAGGAAATAGGCAACTTGTTAATTCTGGACTTGAAGGTTGGGAGGTTCGGAGGAGAAAGAAAAACATGTGCCGGCAAGGAATTAAACAACTTGGAAGTCGTCGGGACAAATGAGCTGTCCAGGTACAGAGTTTTGGTGGTAGGCCGTAGGCCGAAAGTTTATTAAGCAGTGCTGCATGCCAGACCTGGTCGAATGCTTTGGATATGTCTAGAGCGACAATCTGGGATTCACTGTGTAGTTCCATAGACTTGTTCCAAGAATGGGTGACAAAGAAAAGGAGGTCAGCAGTTGATCTGCGCTGACGGAATCCATACTGCCTGTTGTGGATTAGACTGTTCTTCAAGAAATTTTAGTAATTCGGTGTTTATATACTTTTCCATCACTTTAGAGGCGACTGAAAGGAGAGAAATAGGCCTGTAGTTGTTAGCAAGCGCTTTGGATCCTTTCTTGGGGACGGGTTGTACTCGAGCAGTTTTCCAGTTACTAGGGAATATGCCTCTATTGTACAATGTCTGAAACAGACGTGTCAGGACAGGAGCAAGTTCTGGTGCGCATTTTTTGAGAACAATTGCTGGGATCTCGTCAAGCGCAGAGGCTTTCCTGGTATTAAGAGAAGATAGCATCTTTCGTACCTTTTTAGTTTTTTTAGTCATTTTATGCGCGGCATTGGGGGTTGAACATTTGGAGGTGGGTTGAGAGTAGAATTGCCCGCGAACAACGAGGCAAGAAGCTCAGCCTTGCCCAGGGTGGTAGAAACAATTTCATCCCCTGAAACAAGAGGTGGGAACGTGCTCTTGCAGAAATTATTCCCAATAGATTTAGCAAGAGTCCAGAAGGGTTTGCTGCCGTTGGAGCTTGAGAGGAGTTTGTTTTTGATGTGGTTATTAAACGAGTTTCTGGCGTCGTTAAATGCCTGACTGTTTTCTTGACTGGGATTGTGTAGAAGCGTTTTGTGAGCTTTGACCTTTTTCAAGTCTGGCCTTGTAACAGGATTTAGAGGACCAGGGCTTTTGAATGGCTGAAGAGGTTTTCTGTGTACGTGGAATAAATAATTCCATGCCAGCTTGGATAGTTTTGGTGACGTTTTGTGAGATGGGTCAGGATGAGAGAAGCTGACAGACGCCCATGGAAATGGGAAAAAGTAATCCCACATTTCGTGCCAGTTCGCGGAGTTGTAGTGCCACATGATATGTGGGTGTGATGACTCTGTGACCTCGGGTTGCATTGTGCAGGAAGCAGTGACCATGCCGTGGTCTGAGCGACCAAGGGGGGCGGTGACTGATATCTTATAGCATTCAGGTTTTGTAATAAGAAGGATATCCAAGGGATTTGAACTGTGTACTGGGATGCGAGGAAAGTAAGTAGGTTGCTGAACCATATTGACTAAATAATTACTGACTGCAAAGGCCTCCGCTGCTCTCCCTTGTGGATCGGTTTTTGAAGATCCTAGCCATTCTTTATTATGGACAATGAAGTCACCAAGAATAGTGACCTTGGAGGAAGGATATTCAGAATTCAGATGCTCGGTTTTTTTCAGAAAGATAGTCAAAGAGCTGGACAAAGTTGTTGTCAGATGGTGACTGGTAAATGCAACAGATGAACTTAGTTGCAGCCCTGAGAGATAGTTTTATCCATAGTATGTCTTTTCTTCCAGCTTCTAAATTGGGGAGTCTGGTGCAGGGTAGATTGCTACGGACGTACACGCACACGCCTCCATGCAATCTGAAAGAAGTAAGGAGCTCATACCCCGGGAAATTAAGGTGATTAGTGGCTGTTTTGGCACTGATTTGAGTTTCGGTGAGGAAGAGGAGTTGGTGCCTATTAGCCTGGAGGAAATGGTGGATGGAGTTCAGGTTAGAATTTAGGCCACATATATTCGAGAAGGATATGTTAAATCTTGATGCCGGCGCCCCCTGTACACACACCCCTCTCCGGAGATCGGGATGGAGGGGTATTTTATCTCAGGAATCTTTGGTACATGGATGAACCATCATCATTTTTGTTTATAAGGGAAACCGACTCATATACCAGAACCGGAAACGTCCGTTGGGACTGCGCTGGCACCTTGATGTAAGGGGTGGTACCTCCTCGGGTGTGAAAAAAATCCTTTACTGTCACGTAAAGGAAAAGTCTACTACCACCTGCTTGACTCCGATTAGTCGCCTCGTACGATGGGCAGGAGTTACCTTGGGCCTATTCTTTTAGTTAGTCCCCGGACCCACGGGGGACAAAAGAATTTTCCTTTCATCCCACTTTATAACTTTGCACCACTGCTTTCTAATACTTAATATGTACAGACAAACAACACACCTTGACCACATGGAAATTACAACCTAACTTAATAACGTATGATAAGAATATATCACTAATCTTCATTGTGAAAATGGGGAGGTACTTACATTAAAATGATCTTCACAACAATATAAGGTGGTCTTCTCAGATAACTGTGCATTTTCCTTTCCTCCCACTTTATAACTTTGCACCACTGCTTTCTAATTTTAGCCACCTTTGGAACAATAAAAAAATAGTTTATCTAACAGTTTTTATAGTCATATTTGTACACATTGGTACTATACAGTATTTATATAAGCTTTATTTTCCATATTATCAAATAAAATCACCTGCAGAAGCCAAGATTCAATCAATAACTTGCAACACAGGATGTAAACACAGAGTTCGTTGTTGACCATTGTACTGTCCTGTGATGTCACAGATCAGGGTGGAAAAATAGTGGTGTTTGAAATCAATTATGAAATTCTCATTTTCAAATCTTTTTGCATCATAATTTTTGTGGTACCTATGTGAGATGAAAAAATATTACAAATCATCTTTGTGGGATGTCTATCAGATGTGATAAGAAAAAAACATGCAAATTGTCTATTGTCTGTAAACCGCCAGTGAGTATAGTGACATAGTTAATCAAAGCTGCCTCAGGTCCGGCCATCTTACACACTGCATACACTGATGAGGCTCGTCTACCAGCCAACGAGTCTATTTGGCTCTTCCATACAAGAGCAGGGTCAATGCTGAGACCAGAAAATTTCCTAGCAGACTTCCATACCAAAGGAAAACTGGTTCCCTAACCTAAAGTTACATATTTAAACTTTTCGCTGCTCGAGGTGTATATATACACCAACCATTTTAATGCTCCAGATGTATATACCATATGCTGTGAAAAATATTTGGAACAGTTCCCTGCTACAATCGTATAGATACGTCAAACATCTGCTGTTCGGCCAGCGAATTGGAGATATTTATTGCACAAGTTTACAGTCCATTGTCTGAATACTGGGAATTACCCGAACGACTTAATTGAATGCTGAATTCTCTTTATTAGAGTTCATTCGTGTGGTATTCTTACCTATACAGGCGAACAAAGTTGCATTTAACACAATAATACCGCATTTTGCATCTTAATTTTATCTTAAAATTTCAAATAGGTTGAGGATTGTTCTGATGAAGTTGTGGTTGAAGTTGAAAGTGAACATACAGAAAATCAAAGAGGAAAAGAATCTTCCCTCACATCCCCTTCTTGATTTTTGATGTATCTATGTATCAATGGTATGTTTTGATGATTTTAGATTTTCACGGCCAGTGCTGCTTAATAGTTTCAGTCCAGCTAATGAAGAATCCAGCAGCTATGATTAGCAAAACATCTAGCAACCCACTGAGTTTGCCCATGGCAAAACAGCACAGAAGCCATTTGGCATTCCAAATAACATGTTTTGTTGGATATTCTTATTTTTTATTGTTCATAAATATTATATTTTAATTTTACATATGTGGAAGGCAAGTAAACCCGGTTAAAAAAAAACAGCAACCATATCAGACATAATCATGGTTGCAACAAGGCCACTTTGCTCTTTGACTGTAATGATTATTTTTTTTACATTAGTGAGGCCATTCTCATCACTCTTTAATCTCAATTTTTCCACACAAAAAATACTTTTTCACAATCATTGCAGATTGCAGATTCAGTAACACCTCCGTGGCAGCTGTTGGGGTTGAAGTCATGGCCCCTGTGATGCCAAGGCAAGCCATCCATCCTTTGGATCTTGCCTAGTTTTTGTTTAGCACTGGATTGTGTCACCTTAGGCCACCAGACCAGTGCCGCGTATCTTAACGATGGTCTGACCACCCTTGTGTACAGCCAGCGGGCCATACCATACTAGGTCTTAATCCCCACGTTTTTTTTTTCCATATAGCCGCCTAGTGACGGCTAGGGTCATAACTGGTGATATATATATATATATATATATATATATATATATATATATATATATATATATATATATATATATATATATATATATATATATATATATATAGGCGTTACCTGTTGTTAGTTAAATTTTGTAACACATATTTCATGCAGTAATTGTTCTTTCAAATGTGCATCGATTCCAAATTCTAAAATTTGCCAATTTTGACCTTTAACTGTGACAAAATAATACATATTCGCTTCTTGCTTTGTGATTGTTCAAGATGCTTCGACCCATAATATAATCCATTTTAATTTTAACCTTATCAAATATTGTTTATCTGTACCATAGTTTGGTCTTCTTAAGGAGCAACATTTTCTAACTCTTTGAACTTAAGCGCAACTTATGTACGATATTTCAATAAAATAACTTATTTTAGAAGATGCCGAATTTACCAAAAAAATAAAAAAATCTAGAAAAACTGGTGCGAAGAAAACAATACTTAATTTGAAAAGTCAAACATTTTGTAAACCTGGTGTAAAAAAAAAGGAATTATTAAAAATCTGTACCTATAGTTAAAATTAAATAGTATGTCTGTCTAATGTTCTAATGGAGAATAAAGAGTGAGGAAACTAATGATTGCCTTCAAAATCAAGAGATTTTTACTAGTGGAGTTAAATCTTGTTTGAAAATGTTGGTGGCCAATTAATAGTTAATGGCAATGAATAGTTTTGGAAAAGGATAAAACGGAATAAATATTGCTAATTAATCATTATTAAATAACAATGATTAAGTAGCAGAAAATGTTAATAGTGTTAATTGCACTTGTGTTAACCGCATTCTCTTTTACTGACATTGTTGTGAAAAATAATATACTACTGTTCCACTGCAGAACTCAGGAATTTGTTGCCAAGGAATTTCATGTTCAAGGCCAATAAAAAAAAGCAACCAACAGTACTATTGAAAATATACTTTTAAGACAAGCTCTCCCTTTTGTATTGGAAATACAAAACGATGAGCAAGCTTCTGTAGTGAAATTCAGTAACAAGTGGCAACAATTACTATGTTCGAAGATTTCCTAAGAGAATTAAATAAGTTATAACGACGTCCCTCTGCAGGGAGCACTTTACTTTAATTCTCAGGGGGGTATGGACTAGTGCTGGGAATTTATCCGTTTGTGTATTCAAATATTAGTTCCGAAAGCTTCACGACTATTCGAATTATTCGAATCTTCATGGGGTATTCGAATATTCATGGAGTATTCGAATATTCGTCGAGTATTAGAATATTCACACAGTAATAAACACTCCCCTAAGCCCATGAATGTGTCTCGTTATCATTTTTTGAATCTGCCTCTGTTTCCTAGAAAATTAACTATTTAATTATTAACTTTCAAATAATTCCGGAAATTTTTTCATTGTTTATTTTAGAAAAATTAATGACGATTATAATGTCGGTGTCATTGTGCTTATCACAACAGCAGTTAGGTTTTTAGTCATATTTACGTTATTTGCAAGTACATATATAAATAAATAAATAAATCTGCATCTCGTGTATTTGCGTTTTAAGCTAAGAATGTGCTTAGTTAGAAAAATATGGCTAATTTATAATTTATTGTAGATGGTGTACATATTGTTGAAACCAAGCAAATAGACCATATACAGTGCAAAGCTAACAAATTATTCATAATCCCTCATTTGAAGGATCTACTTTTTTCTCCTAGTGCTCCATGCGATGAGTGCTTCTAAGAATCTTCTGGGGATCATTAGAATATTAGAATATATTCGAATACACTCTCGTTGAAATAATTCATATTTGAACTATTCGTATTCAATTCCCAACCCTAGTATGGACAGGTTCCTCAACGTTGTTGGTGACAGGATGAACTCTGGAGTGTCAAGTGCCAAGTGATTTTCTAAGATTACCTAGGTGTGGAACAATCCCTAAAGACACACCACTCTATAAGTACAAGGACACTCAAAGAGTAGAAAGCTCAAGCCTCACCAACCCGGACCTGCTGAGATGCTAATCAATGAAAGCCAGATATAAAAGAGTTAACTAAGAAAGTGTAATTGAATTCTTTCTAAAATGTGACTTAAAATGTAGTTAACAAAATTTAAACGGTCAGGCTAGGTGACTGGTTACAATACAATGTGAACTTAAAATTGTTAACAAAAATTTTAAATTGAGTACACCCTGAGGGGATGTACTGCAAAAGGATACAATTTATTTATTTATTGAATACATGCCCAACAAGATAATTCAATTAATAGGGCACCATACAAAAAGAACAGTATGTAACAATATGAACAAAAAACACTTCAAAAAAAAATTAAACTAAACTACAACATTAAAATACTGTGCAAAACATCACAAGGCAGAAATTCCACAAAACAGTACATATAATGGTTCTAATAACCGACAAAGTAAGATATAGCCACCCTACGAATAACCGCAGCCTTATCCGAATAGAAGTCACACAAGTTTGCAATGTTATTAAAGTCAGAGCTCATTGTATAAACAGGTGATTTCATATACAAGTTAGTCCTTGGTATTGGAGTCTTAAACACTCTCACCACTCTAGATGCAGCCCGTGGAACTGAGAAATTTAATTGCATCAATAAGTCTGGACAACCAACTTTACCATGAAACAAGTTATGCAGGAACATCACAGGTGCAACTTTTCTAGGCGAATACAAACTGGGTATGCCTGCAAGTTGTCAAGGTCCACCTGGAGTCTTG
The DNA here is from genome assembly GCA_964006375.1 of Tillus elongatus. NCBI lineage: Eukaryota > Metazoa > Arthropoda > Insecta > Coleoptera > Cleridae > Tillus > Tillus elongatus. The sequence goes on from OZ023270.1 coordinate 54,770,746, forward strand.
AACAGTCACTAATATCGTGAACCTTGGAGTATAACTTGAGATCATCAGCAAATAATAGATGATTACCACAAATTACAGAGCTTATGTCGTTGATAAATAACAAAAAGAGTAGTGGGCCAAGACTGGAACCCTGTGGAACGCCGGAGCTAGCAGTGAAGGGTTCAGACTTAAATCCATTATAAAAAACATATTGCACACGGTTAGTCAAGTAGGATCCAAAGAATGCTATCAGCCATCCATCAAGCCCCGCTAAATACAGCTTGTGCAGAAGTGTTGAGTGGTCAACACGATCGAACGCTTTGGAAAAGCCTCTATAAATGACATCCACCTGACCCCGCCCATCCAAAACGTCACTTACATACTGTGTGAACAGCGATAAATTCGTCAGTGTTAAGCGCCCCTCCATAAACCCATGCTGGTATTGTGACAAGCGACACTTCACGACAGGATAAATACGAGCATACACAACTGCCTCAAAAATTTTAGCAAAATTACATAGGATAGCTATAGGCCTGTAGTTGCTGACCCTCGAACGGAAGCAATGTGTGTGCAGCGACAAGTTAAATAGGGTTCTAAGGGGTTTGAGAAGAGCATGCACACAGTCCTTAATCAAGAAGGATGGCACCAAATCTGGTCCAGCAGTAAACTTGTTCTTGAGCTTCCTGATGGCTTTAAGAATTTCCTTAACACCAATCACTGTCATACTGACTGCCATATGTGATGGTCCAGAGGTATCCACCGGTTCAGTGATGTATTGAGGACGGTACACACTTTTAAAATAGTTTCCAAAACAGTTAACAATTGTTTGAGGCTTATTATAAACCATGCCATTTTAGTCAGACACAGTACTTGGAATGTTTCTTGCTCGCCTCCTTTCCTGTATGTGAGACCAAAATCTAAAGGGATCAATCTTAAGAGACTCTTCAGTTCGACGGACATACTCAGCATATGCCTCTCGTAGCTTGTTTTTAACTATAGATCTAAGAAGATTATACTCTGCATGATCACTATCACATTTATGCCTCCTATATATTGCATAGCACCTCTCCTTATTTTTATATCATTTATTATTTCATTAGTAAACCAGGGAGGAAATTTTCTGGATGACCTCTTGCACTGAGGAACATGTTGTTCAAAGATACTGTGAAGTCTGCCATAAAAGTAACTACAAGCCTCATCAGCGGTAGTAAAGGACTACAGTTGAGACCAATCTTCATCAAGTATTGCAGCATACAGTGCAGGGTAATTGGCCTTTCGAAAGTTGTAAGAGACCTGATTGTTACATGGAAAGTATTTAGGACCATTGTAATTTTTCCTGAATTCAGGAAATATGCCTAAAGCAGGGTGATATGCATCTTCAGGCACTAGTGGATCCATATCATGGAGAATCAAGCAATTACAACTGGCAAACACAAGGTCAAGCAGCCTATTGTTTCTATTGGAAATATTATTAAACTGTGACAGATTAAAAAAAAATTAAAAATCATGGATAGCTTTGGTTTTTGGATCAGTAATTTGTCCATAAATGAGGTGCATTAAAATCACCTATAATAACCAAATTTTTCAACAGCGAAGTGACAGACTGTTCCAGCACATTAAGGAAAAGTTCAAGCTGCACTGCTGACTATATATATATATATATATATATATATATATATATATATATATATATATATATATATATATATATATAAACCACATGAAACACAATCTGATCCAAAGTGCACCTGCACGCAACAATATCAATAACTGGTACTGCCTCTAGAATAGCAGAGAAATTCAATTGAGCCACCTGAACACAATGAATTGTCAAAAGTACTCCTCCACCAGATCTCTTAGTAGTAACATCCAGTCTTCTATCTGCCCTAAATACACTATATGAACGCGGAAATAGCTCGGAATCACCAATGTCAGACTGTAGATTAGTTTCACTAAGAGCAATTATCTTGAATTCAGACAACCGACACAATAGAGATCTTCTGTTTTAGTACGTAAACCACGAGCATTCTGGTAATAAATTGGTATCTTAACACTGTTGGGCTGATCTAGTTTAAAAAATCAATAGTCAGAACACTGTTAACATACTTAATCTTGAGGTTTGCTTCACCATCATCCACCCTCCTCCTCAATTCACTGACCACAGACTTGGAGTATGCACTTTGCCTAGGGGTTCTGTCCTGCCTAACTCTGACATTACGATACAAATAATCATCCTTGAGTCTTCCAGTCCTGCGCAGAATACTAAGAACCTGATGTTCATCAGAGAGAGTAACCTTTAGAGGTCTAGGAACGGATGCACTGCTGGAATACCTACCCAGGCGAAATGGCCTAATCTGGGAGTAATCACTCTCAGGACACAACTTGTGGAGGATATTGTTCACTTCCAGTGAATACAAAAATGAATACAATGCAAAAAAAATTGTAAAAACAGCAAATTATTGGTGGACTGAAGTGTCACAAACTACTAAACGTTACGTTGGCAGTGCGTACAAAGAAATATTACTTGTCTTCAGGTTTATTGGACTCTGCTGCACCCTGGGTGTTGAAGACGTGGATAGGTAGGAATGGCCTTAATCAAAAAAGAAAGTACAGCTCACTTACATGCCACAGGCACTCGGGACTCTGGGAAAAACTGCCTCCCTCCCAGAAAAACTCACCATGTTCACTATCTAATCTTTCGCATATGCTCAACGAATGCCTGTCAGTTACGACAATGGCACCTGCTCCAACCAAACCTGTTGATCATACTGTCTCCATATACAGGGAGGTTATATAGAGGAGGTCAGAAGAAAATGAACACAAATCAAATCGAAACGAAGCCGATCGTTTCAAAGTTAAACAAACATAAATTAATCGAGATAATATATTATAAACGTATACCAGACAGTGTTACTGTAAGTAAACAAGTTCGAGAGCATATAAATTACTGCACCGATAGTGAATGTGAAGATACTTTCAGTGAGGCTCCTACAAATAACCTACTTGGTTTAAAAAAAAGTTGAAACAGAGCTAAAGGTATTTAGAAGACAACTAGATGCTGCAACCGTGAATGTAAGTAATCTTCAGGCCATAATTGATTATCAGAAGATAATAAAATTGCAAAAAAGAAAAATTAAATGTATATATCGCCAGTGTAATCAAACTATGCACGAACTTTAAATGCGATGTTGCCAATGTCTCCAAAAATTATAAAGGCATGGTGGAGAAAATTAAAAGTAATAATGTTAAATTTCAATTAAAACACTTTACTGTGGAAAAGCTTCCATGCAGGAATGGTGCTAAAAGTTGCTGTTTCAAAGTAGGAGCAGATTTGGACCGGATTAATAAGCTGTATAGAGAAGCATCCCAAAGTTTCTAAAGGCTAGAAATATTTTGAAACTAAGGATTTTATTGTAGTCTCTAACACCAATTTACAATCACTAGGCAACAAAATTGACAGCTACATCCAGTTTTTGAATGTACATCATAGTGATGTCTCTTGCGTGAGGGAGCACTGGGTATCTGAGGAGGTTCTCAAATGTATAAACTTGGGTTAACATTGTGTTGCAGATGATTTTTGTAGGTATAAAGGTAGATATGATGGAGTTGGTAGAATTCTAAAGGATGGTATCGCTTATCAAGCGAATTTGATAAAAGGTATGTCTGTGAAGAATCATATTGAAATGGCTGCTATTAGATTAACAAAAGACAAATTAAATATATTGGCTGTGCATAGACCTCCATCTGACAGTTTTGATATATTTATAGGGGGGTTGAATAACAGTCTTAAATTAATAACATATGACACCTTTAGCAAAAGTTGTATAATGGGCGATTTTAACATTGATTTGTTAAAAGAGAGCAAAGAAAAACAAATGATGTTAGAGTGGAAACTTTTGGTTTGGCGCCTGCTTTCAGGCAGCCCTAGAATCACAGAAAATTCTATGTCTTGTATAGATAACATTTTCCTTTAATATTGTCACAGTGGACACTCTGGAATGACATTTCTAGAATAGACCAGAAGTGGCAGGTGCAGAATAGCGTAGTACGTCTAGAATCTCTATAGACAGTATAAATAGACCAGCGGTGCGCAGAGTAAGTTAGTTCAGTATTAAGTCGGTGTGGTGAAGAAGTGACCATAGAGTATTAAGCGAGTCAGCAGTAAGTGTTGGTGTTTAAGAAGCGATCATAGAAGGCGAATAGTGGAATATAATTCTATGGACATTTAATAATAAAAAGAAGCATTTTAGTTGACACTGGTGTTGGAAAATAGTTGGTAATAATAAATTAGTAGTTTGGAAAGCTGTGTTTTGTTAATCAACAAATCCAGAACCCCATAGAATGTAACAATATTGAGGAGTCTTGTTACAGTGGAAAAACCCTAAAAGTGTGTCTGTCGGACCACTGTCCTCTAATAGTGACCGTTTTTAATTATAGACCCATAACTAAAATAAAGTATATTGAGAAATTTGTGCCAAATAAAAAAATATTGGTAAGTTTAAACGTGAACTGTCAAAAATTAACTGGACAAGCTTACTGAAGGAAAATGCAGAAAAATTATTTGACAAATGTGACAATATACATGACATAATTGAGCAGTGCTTCAAGCTTTCAATAAGCAGTCATCTGATATATATGGAATGGCAGTTCAATTGTCAAAGAAGTATTTCCTGTCATAGTTAGCTGGTTGTGTGAAGTGCTTAACCAGTGTATGATCCAAGGCAACTTTCCTAAATAGTTAGAGCTGGGAAAAGTGACTGCAATTCATAAAAGTCTGGACGCCGCAAGTGCGTTATGGTAGTGAATTTTCATTTTAAAAAATTAATAGGAAATATGTGTGTTCTTTTTAGAGGTGTGCGAACCCATGTTTTGTTCGAACCGAACTATTAATGAACCCAAGCAAATATGTGGCCTCGAACTTCGAACCTCTAAAATAGTATGTCTAAGGTTCACAGTCGAACTTCGAACTTCTTAGAAATTAAAAATCAAACATCAAACTACCCAAAATTCTTCGGTGTTCATATATCATTTCCTTAAATACAAAATTTAGGCGTATTGTAACATACAATATTTGATATGTAAAAGGATCCCACTCTTTTTACAAAAAGGAAGGGTTCGACAAATTTGCAGGTTGAGTGGGTGAAAATGTCTTCCGGTGCTGATCGTTATGAGATGGGTCAACGTTAAATCAAAAACACAAAAACAAAAAATATTTAAAACTTTTAGATTTCTAGATCTATAGATAAGCTCAATTATAATAATATTGTTGTTTGGTATTGGCTAGGCAGTTTTAGCAAACAGATTGAGAGTTTTAAAGTGAGCATGATAAGTATAAAATAACCACTTACAAGTTTGAACTGTCTCCTGATTGTGAATATTTAGCTGTTTTGGCTCTCTGTGAAATAAAGCATGTTGAAGCCAGTGTTTTCCAAGGGCAATCTGCAATTATCCCCAAATTCTGAAAATTTACATTACCGATCGCCTTCAAACACCGCCATCATAATGTTGTTACTGGTTAAGAAAAATAATTCTGTGATTGTTAAATGGCTCTGTAGTGTCTCAATGTGTCCCACCTACTCTCATAAATATGCATGAGTGAAATCTCCTGAAATTACTCTATCGACTGAATGAGACCGATAACGAGTTTAAAACGCCGCTACCTAGTTAAAGGGGCCGCAACTTCGTTACCTTGAGCAACATTAAATGCCTGTAGAGTTAAAATTTCGAAGTATTTTTAAGCAACCAAGTTCGAACTATTTTGAAGAATGGCATATTTCGAACTACTTCAACATCGCTAGTGCGAACATATTTTCGAACCGAAGGTTCGAGTTCAGGTTTGGTTCACAATTTCGAATCTTCGCACACCTCTAGTTCTTTTCTAAGAAGGCAGGCATCAAATTTGGTAACCAGTATAATAACCTTTATAGTAGAAACAATGTGCAATGTTTCATCAAAATAACTTTATTGTTTGAAAATGTACACAAATTTCCGAAAGTAAACTTAAAGTGTTCCCGAAAAACTGGTTTCTTGGTCAACTTTATAGGTTAATAGCAGATTGAGCTATTTAAATTTGAAGCATTTAATGAAAATTCGCTACCATAACGCACTTGCTGTGTCCCGAATTTATTTTCTTACAAGCATGCATTATATTTCGATGGAAAATGATAAAATGCAATAACATAAGGCGTGTTCGATTTAAAAAAAAAGCAAATTTGTATCACCAACGACTTATGGGCCACCTGTGAATGTAGACAAATTTTTTTAAGATTTAGCTCAAGACACCCTATAATTAATGTATACAACTTTTTTCGTATCTTGTATAATTTACGAAAATTCGACAAAAATTATATACCATTAAACGATAAACTATAGCTAAGACTACTGCCAAAACATCAGCGAAAGGGTCTATTTGAAATTAATTTTCTGGAAATATTTTAGTAAAATGAAGGTCAATGACGGTTGAAGACTTCAGGGTTTGTAAAACATTCTTCTTGAGACATTTTCTTTCCATAGCCCGTATAAATTTCACGTTCTTTGCCTAAATGTTGCCAATTTTGACGTTTTAAATCGCGACTTTGACGTTTTGAGGAAGACCCAAATTTATTTTTCTTTAAATGCCTCTAACTTTTTTGTCTTTTAACTTAGAGAGGTAAATTTTGGTATGTAATTTACCTATAATGATATAAATCTGTGTACCAAATTTGGTTGCCCTTACCTTATAACCACAGTGTAGGGGATATGCTTCCAGTACACCGCCCCTAATATGCCGGTTGAGCAGTTTTTCCACTGTTTTTAGCAAGAAGGACATGAGACTTATTGGCCTCAGGGACTTTGCCTGGTCTGTTGGATGCCAAGGTTTCGGAATGAATACAACCCTGGCCAGTCTCCATGCCCTCGGAATGTACCCCAGAGCTAGGCTGGCCCTCATAATGAGGGTAAGCGCCGGCGCCAGTATATCTCTCCCCTGTTGGAGCATGATGGGCATTATTCCATCAAATCCCGGTGATTTGTATGGCTTAAAGCTGTTAATGGCCCATCTGATTTTACTCCAAATAACCACCTCTTTTGCGACTGTCCAGTCTACTCTAGATGCCCGCCTATAAGGCGCCTCTATTTCTGAGTGTTCCCAGTCCGGAGGTGATTGGTTTATTATGTTACAGCCGGGGAAGTGCGCCTGGAGTAAAATTTCTATAGTTTCCTCCCCTGAGCTTGTAAAGCCTCCCGTTGATGTTCTAAGGGAGCCTATGTTGATCTGAGTGCCCTTGGACAGGATCTTCTGTAGTCGAGCACTCTCAGACGTGTTTTCCACTTCCTCACAGTGCCTTCTCCACGACTCCTTCTTGGCATCCCTCAGTCTTTTATTATAGGTCGTTAGGGCCTGTCTATATTCGTCCCATGCTCCCGACCTTTTGGCTGCATTAAACAGCTTACGAACATGCGTCCTCTTTAGCCTGAGGTCCTCGTTCCACCATGGGACGTTCCTGGTGGACGCCCTCATTTTCAGGGGGCAGTTGGCGTTATAGGCCGAGGTGACTGCGTCTCGCAACTGGGCTGCCGCTATCTTTAGGTCTATTGAATTGTCTATGGTACTCTTAACCCCCCCGCAGTTCCACTGCTAGGTGTGACCTGTAGGCTTCCCAGTCCGCCTTGTGGGGTCCCGGTACCATACTGTTTGTCTTTCGACTTTAGCGATTTCAAACCGGATGTATCTGTGGTCTGAGCTACTCACTTCCCCAGACACAGCCCAGCTCTTAAGAAAGTCACCCAGAAACTGGGTGAAAACTGTTAGACCTAAAACTTCCTCACGCCGTGTTGCGACGAAGGTTGGTTTATTACCTCTATTCAATATGTCTAAATTAAATTTCATAAAGAATTGTAAAAATGCCTCACCCCAAGAGTTTGTGTCCGAGCTACCCCACAACTTATGGTGCGCGTTCGCATCCATGCCGATGATGATCTGCCATCCACCTGCTCTGCTACCCACTATCAGCTGCTCCAATTCGTTGGGTGGAGGAGGGTCTGTGCTGTCCCCTGGCAGGTAGGCTGACGCGACAGTAATGTCCCTCGGCCCATCCGCTCCTCCACATCGGATTTTTATCGTTGCCAGGTTCGTGGAACAGAAATTCATTTAAGGCAAAAAACTCTATCTCTTCCCGGACAAAAATGCATGCCCCCAAGTTCTCGCTGGATCTGCTGTAGATGAGTTTTCCAGCAGCTCCGCCGAGTCCCTTGATCTCTCCTTTATAGGAGTACGGTTCCTGGATGAGGGCCACATCCGTGTTCCTCAGAGCCATCAGTAGTCCGGCCGTGACTGCCCTACTGTGTTGGAGGTTGACCTGAAGGAACCTAAGTCCCATTAACTCGTAGTTGCTTCCACAGTGGGCGGAAGCTAATCCTTCCCAGGCCCCAGAATGCCTTAAAAGAGGTTCCTTCAAGGGCTCTGTAAGACGCCTGGTCGATCGAGAAGGCGAGAGTCTGTCCTTTCTCCTCTGCCTTCCTGCTTAGAACCGACCAGTGTTGTGTCCTCAGTTCAGGGTTCTGGATCTTCAGTCTACTGATCACCGTCTCCTGCGGGACGGCGTCAGGGATCCGTACAAGGACTTTGCGTCTCTTTGGGAGTTCCTTGCGTTCGACGGCTGTCAAGTCCGCCCCCTCCTAAATCTGACCGAGGTCGCCAATCGTTTTCCGCAGCCAGTCGCGCGACTGCGGGCCGGTACAGGTTATCCAGAGGATGCCCCCCACCAGGCGCACCCGGTGGAACTGAGGCGGGCTCTCCCTTTCCTGAAGAAAGTCCACCCCAGCCGGCCTTCCCCTGGTCTGGCGTGACATCAGGATGGCCTGTCAATCACCGCCATCCCGAGGCCCACCGCAGCCTTCCTATACGAGCCAGTCTGCGCCGGTGTTCCGGCCTTGGTCCTTTTGGGATGTCTGTCTGTAGTAGGCGTGCTAGAGCCAGAGCGCGGCGTCTTCTGACTCGAACTCTCCTCTTGCGCCTTTACAGGTGCCCTGGCCCTTTTGGGATGTCTGTCTGTAGTAGGCGTGCTAGAGTGCGAGCGCGTCGTCTCGCACTCCCCTCTTGCGCCTTTACAGGTTTCTCGACCGTCCACGTCCCGGCCGCCATTTTCTGCGCTCTCCGAAATTTCTTTCTTTGCGCCCCGGAAAGACGCTTGGACTGCCGGAGCAGTCCCTCTACCCCTAGGGTCCTCACTGGTGGAGGGGCCCCAAGAGTCCGCGGACTTCGCCGCCCTCCGGTGAGACCCAGCCTCCAGTTTGGGTGTCGGGGACAGGTCTGTGGCCGAAGCTACCCCCTGATCCCCCGTATCTACGTCGGTCGCGAGACTTCCAGGGTCCGCTGCCGCCCCCTGGCTCGTCTCCGTTTCCGGAATAGACTCAAGGCACAAGTCTGTAGCCGGAGCCACTCCTCGAGCCTCATTGGTTTTGGTTTTATATGTATTTATGATTTCATGTTGTTCCCACGAGAATGGGGGAAATACTGTCCACACCATCAGAACCCCCTGTGTGGTGCAAGGTGGGTTATTCTGGAGGGTTGCCTGGTACTGCAGAGGTTCCGTTCACTACACCATCACCCTGGTGCCATCCATCCCTAGGCACGGGTCACGTGACACCATAGATTGGGGGAGTTTAGTTCGACATCCTTGTCTAGATCCGTCATGTTTAGTTATTATCTGGGTCACCTCGTGCAGCATGCGGCTTTTCACAGCGCATGACAGTCTTGGGGAAAGCTTCATCGACAGTTTATGTTGTTGTTTGCACTTCCTCAGCTTGCCCCCTGTAGTCCTTTGGCCCGCGACTCCTTGACCCCGGTCCCTTACCTTTCTTGGGGGTTGTTTGCAACAAATTTACCTTGTGGTTTGTGCATCCAAGGAGGGTCCTAATAATGTTTCTGTAAAACTGTTTATTTACCGAAATTACATTTCACTTCGTCGCCTATAATGTTTTTTTTAGATAGTATTGAATACAGCACTAAAGTAAATTCACTTGCTGTTTCACTTCTTTTTTATTTTATATTACAGATATATGCACAAGCTAAGTATAATAAAAGGGGGTCCTTAATTAGCTTGGGGCTACACAAACTTAAAAGTAGAGAAGACATTTAGATCGTGTCTAACTGTGTGCACACAACAATTAGTAAAATACATTCATCAAATCTAATAAAAAACAACAGTTTTATGATATTATTTTAAATAAACCAGTAGGAATACGTTTCGCGGCGAATTCGAAATTCGCGGGTATATGTTTCTTGTTTTTGTCCAAGACTACATCGAAATTCGGTCAACGCCACAAGCAAGCAGCTTGTAAATTAAGCTCGATAGGCTTGGACGGTGAACAAACGTAAGTTTGTCTAATTTTAAGCGGGAGACTGTACCTGTGTGAAACATACAATATGAGAAATACAGAAATACGCTTTAAAGTGTCTATGCACTTCCGAAGTCACGAGCCGCCACTGCCTTGGAAGTTACTTTTTTTTCAAAACTATGTATAGAAGCACAAGCACTGCCTCGGTCACATGCAGCATTAGTGATTGAATTTTCTGGGTACGCTTCAAGCCTACCACATTTATTTGATTTTCTTTAGTATCGACAGAAAAATGATTATACCAAGTTTTAAGATTGGAAACACCCCCAATATTTGAAAATGTTGTAGCCAGCCTTTTGAAGGTCAGCACTGAAAGAGCTCCTTGACTGGGAAACCTTATATAATCTATACGAGAGACAATAATACTCTGATTGTTTGCTAAATATATTCACACCACCTCATTTCTTTCTCGAACAGTGAACTTCACAAATTTTTAATAAACAAGTTTTAAAATAAATACACTTTAGTGCAATATTCAGTTAACAAGTTATAACTTCCACAGAACAAGCGTACTGTTACTATTTCTACACCAGCTAATTACAAACCTGACAGTTGTCAAAAGATTATTTTGTATTTTCTCAGCCACCTTTGCAATTCAATAAAGTGCTTTTAGCGCCTACATAAATTCGCCACTAACTAAACAACGACTGATTTTAAATATCTAGCATGCTACATCGTTGAACTCAAAATAAAGTGCTGCCTTCAGATATCTAAAAATATACAGGGTGTTTAATTTTAAAAATATGGAAGGTACCTATATTGATAAGTTTGCCAGATTATTATTATTTTTTTTTTTCAAGTAAAAACAACTTGAAAAGGAACCCTGGATGTTCCATCTTTCTTTCATCAAAACTTCCAGAGTTATATTGATCAAGCTCCTTGGAATGCACTGTACATGTACACCCCGGCGGGGGGAGCGCCCGCCCTACCACGGAAGGCACTCGTCTGGTTCGTGGACGGAGCCGGCGGGGAGCGTGGGACAGACGCAGGCGTTTATTGGGAAGGGCCGAGGGTAAGTCACAGTATTTGCTCCGGGGCTTATGCAACGGTCTCTCAAGCCGAAATGTACGCAATATTGCACTGCGTGCGAGAGAACAAGAGAAGGGGCTACACCAACAAGCGGATTCACATAATAATCACTGTGTAGATAAGGAGAACCTAAAATTAAACAAAAATGTTAGACAACGGGAAAATAAAAGTTGTATGAATTTGGCACAGCTGCCCATGTACAGTTTATTGATTGACCACTTTACGAGAGATACCGACAAATCTAGCATGATGGGAATAATGATAAAGAGGGAATTTCATGCTGATTACCTGCACGGAGTATAAACGCAGTTATAGTCGCCAAACATTTAGAATTTTTCATTCTCTGATAACGCTAACTTGATTAGTGAAACAATCGTCAGGTTTTATCAAATTTTCATTAAGAAAAATTCGCTGTTAGAGGTCACGATTAAAAGCTTTTGAAAAGAGGTCTTCAGATGAGCGCGAATTTAGGTCACTAGAACCCAAAACCAAGGTCCATTAAATTTTTTATATGTTTGTATATATATATATATATATATATATATATATATATATATATATATATATATAATATATTTATATATATATATATATATATATATATATATATATATCAGAGCGATAACTCAAAAAATACTAAACTATTTCAATCAAACTTGGCAAAAATCTTGTTTGGGCGAAAACCGAGGTCGAGTTCGTTAATCAGCCTTTACGCTCGAGTTATTCCGGTGGAAAATCGGAGAAAACTTTTTGAAAACACTATATTTTGTAAGTATCAGAAGTAACTGGAATGAAACTTACATGTGGCTAGACATAGTGCAAATAAACCTATGTTGTGAATTTTAAGTAATTTGGTACACAATATTTAGAGTTTTTTCCAAATTAAAAATAAAATCCCAAAGATATGCGTTTAGACTAGAGTTGCCACGAATAGTGATTTTGCCGAATACCGAATACAGAATATTCGGCTCGACTCTCGGCCGAAGTGCCGAATATTCGGCCGCCTAATATTCGGCGACACTTAGTACAATTCGTAGGTGACATGTACATGACTGAGAAAATTATTCCCGATATATGTAATAGAATATGCTCCAAAATCGAAGCTAGTATTTTACGAGCAACAGCAGTATCCGTGACATCTGATATGTGGACATGTCAGCACAACAACCAGAGTTTCTTAAGTTTTACTGTGCATTGGATATTTTCAGATTTTATTCTTGAATATGGCGTTTACGCGATGCATCCGTTTGATGGTTCACATACTGGTACCAATATCGCAAAAGAACTCAATACTATTGCAGAAAGATGGAATATTTCACATAGCAAGATCCATTTTCTTGTCCATGACAGTGGAGCCAATATGATAAAAGGTGTACGAGATGCAGAATAGGATTCTACTAAGTGTTTTATTCATTTACTACAAAGGGCTGTCGAGGAATCACTAAAGTCTCAATCTGAAATAACACACATGGTAGCTGCTGCAAGACGAATTGTCACCCATTTTAACCACTCTGGTACAGCACAAGAAAAGCTGAAACACATTCGTCAGGAACTTAAATTACCAGACCACCAATTAGTACAAGATGTAAGCACATGATAGAATTCTACATTCTATTTAATGGAGCGATTATTAAAACAAAAGCGAGCTGTCTCTTTGTACATAACGGATCATAATTCTTTAAACAATTTAACACCTGCTCAATGCGAGTTAATGGCACAATGTATCAAACTCCTCAAACCGTTTGAATAGATTACAAAAATAACCAGCTTGGGTATTTGCTGCATTTCTGAGGTGATTCCACATGTTGTCACGTTGTTAAAATACCTGGGAAAGGAAGAGACAGCACAAATAACACCTAATTTATTGAACATAAGATCTTCACTACACGCTGAACTTGAAGCGTGGTTCGACTTTAATGAGAGTGACAAATATCTGGTTGCCACTTTTCTTGACCCGCGTTTCAAAAGTAGTTTCCTGGGATTAGTTCAAACACAAAGAGCAAAACAAAAAATTCTTTTAGAAGTCCTGAGAAAGAGTTGTGATGAGTCCACTAGCACCGATTATGATTAATCTCCACTTCGAAAGAAAAGAAATGACAATGATAAAACCATTGAGATACACGATAGTGGGAATTGTTTTGAGGAAGTCGCTACAGAAAATACCCAGACAGATGAAGATGTGGAATAAAAAAGTTTAATTGCAAATGAAATTGATTTTTACATGAAAACTGTTCGCCTCGATCGAACAGCGAACCCTTACAAGTGGTGGTCAGCAAACGCGAAACAGTATCCAAGTCTAGCAGAATTTGCTAAGATTTATTTATCATCTCCCGGTAGCAGTGTATATAGTGAGCGGCTATTTTCCAAAGCAGGTGTAATTTATGAGGAAAAGCGCAATCGTTTGCTATCAACAAATGCTGAAAAAATTATTTTCATTCATCACAACTTATCACTAATAGATTTTAAGTATTAAATGTATGATTTGATTTTTTGTTAAAATAAATAATTTTGTGAGTAACATTTATTATGCGTTTTTTTTTTTTTTTCATGATTTGGTATTCGGTATTCGGCCGAATAGTGCGCAACATTCGGCCGAATACCGAATTTTAAAAAAAGTAGCCGAATATGCCGAATACCAAATAGGAGCCGAATATTCGTGGCATCTCTAGTTTAGACGACTTAGTGGTTGAGGTCCAGTGCCTGACAGACAGAGTAGTTAACTGCCACACATAGATTGATTCATACAACAGGTATAAACCATACATCAACAGTAACCAGACTAAATATATACCAGGCATAAAACATACTACCCAAACTAACAATCGTGAAATCTCGGCCGCAATTGTGGAAAATGACAGACGACATAAAATTAAAAATTTGCCAAGTGATAGTTATTTATCTTTAAACTTAAACATAAGACGTCATATAAGACTGAAACAGTCGCGGGTTGTGTTTCAATGATAATTCTACTAATTCTCTAATTAATTGTTACATATACGCTGAATATAATATCCTGGCATGAAGCCGATCTAATGTATCAACAAAACGTCAGTTGACGTATACCTAAATGGTTGAGAGGCGTCGCGCTTGCCTCATAAGCAGAAGGTTACGTGATCAAATCCAGCTCGATGAATGTATGTTTTTTTATGTTTTATTTTGACATTTGGACAAACAATAGTGCACAGATTTCATATGTTTTAAACAAGATCTCATTTTTGTTTAAAACGCCTAAATAAGCTTGTCACCTTTAAGTCTGAAATTATAATTTTGTTATTGTTGATATTGAAAAAACCGGTTTGATTAGGTTGACTAAAACGAAATCATACTGGTGATTAATAAGGAAAAATAACTGCTACGTTTATAATTTGTCAGATACTTTACTTTTCTAAATATGAAATAAGTTTCGTTCTGGAAATCTTTGTATAACTTTAATGGAATTTGTAATACAAGTTTCTTTTAAAGAGACTTACACTATCTACAAATATAACAAAATTTAGTTCTTTGGCTTCATAGAAAATTGAGTTTTGGGCATTTTTCTCAAAAGGAGTTAGGACGCTAGATTTTTTTCATAATAGAGAGATATCGATGGTAACACTTTCGAAAGAATTCTTCAAATGTGTGCGTCCTAGGACCTCTAAAACAGATTTCCAAGGTCTCTGTAAGTTTAAAGTGTTAACTTTACTAATATGCCATATAATAATAGTGTACAATTCTTATGAAAATTCGCTACTATAATGCACTTGCTGCGTCTAGAGATTATCTTAAATATGGGGTGTGGTGATTTGGGTTCTTCAAGTGTACTTATATGTGATAATAATGTTATGATTAGATAAAAATATTGGACTTGCAACATAACTAATGGTTTATTCTTTTTTATAATAATATTGTTAAGTATCACATTTAAAGATTGTGTTCTTTTTCAGGATTTGGTGAACTGTCAACGAATGCTGTAATATAAAAAGGACTTATAACGTATTTTAGTGGAAGAAGTATATTTTAAATGTCATATTTATTGTCGTAGACTTTGAAGTTTGCTCTGAAAATTATTTCAAATTAATTTTAAAATCTGAAAATGTAAACTTTTGTAAATAGACGTGAAAATATGTTAAATTTGTGATAGTAATAGTCTGTTTTAAAATTAGTTTGAAAGTCATTTTCGGAATATGTAAAGAAACAAAAAAAAATACCAGTGAATTCTAAATGTCACTTGTGCATGTCTCTACCAAAATGTCTGCTGGAACTCAATTTAAAAAAAGTTTAGGGGGTTTTAATTCGAAGGAATTTTACTTTTTTATAGAATTTTTAAATGCTCTTTTGTTAAGTTTTGATGTTGATTAGAATTTTTATTTTCATTTTGGTGTTAAAATTCTTAGAGTTCATTGGCTATTTTTGATATTTGAAATATATGAACATAAATATATGATAGAAAATGTACTGGGTAATTAGCTAAAGGTGCCTTCATAAGATACTTAAACTTAGGAACGTGTTACCACTGTAACATCTCCGTCATTGCAACGTTTTCAATTCAGTGGAATCAGTTTACAAGTTACTGTATGGTTCTTCTCATTAGCTTATATATTTGAGACCTGATAGAATATGTGATTAATATTTCAAATGGCAGAGACTTAAATTGGAAGCCTGGTTAGTGCTGCAGACTTAAAACAACTTGCATCAATTGTGTTTCATTTCATAACATTGTGGAATTCCTAAATCTTCTATGCTTGCAGTTAACCAATGCTGGTGGCCAAAATCACAATATTGTAAAGTTTTTACATTGGTTTTCTGTTATACATTTTCAGATTCTCTTCAAGTAAACATTGTATTGGTAGGGATACAGGCCACCTGCACTCAATTGGTGTTTGGAAAATTCCAACAAAAAGCTGTGAAATATGTGCATTCCTAGTTAATTACCCAGTGCAAGTGTTGAGGTCTGTACTAAGATAATGAACTGATTTTTCAATTAAGAACATAGCATAATATCTCGAAAGCTACATTTAGGCTATATGACATTGTTTAATGTGTCTATTTAGAACATATTGTATTAAAGAAAAAGCACATTAAATAGTAAGCGAGGTAAGAAATGCAAAAAATTAAACATGAAAGATCAAACCTGTATTTTTATCATCATTGTTATTTTTTTCATCGTGGATCTTTTATTCATTAATAACTAATTTTGTCACTGTGAATAAACATTCCTATCTCACATTTATCGAAGTCAAAAATATGTGAAAGTGTTCTGTTGAGCAATTTAGAACAAATGAAATATTTCATTAAAATTAAAAGAGTTATGTAGAGGAATTAATTAAATGCAATCTAGAAATCAAGTCCTCTGTTAACTGACAGACTTGTGTTATAACCAGGGTATGATGAGGATGTAAATATTTATTAAGTACCCAACAATTATATTCTCAATTTATTCAAATAGCATTGACCATCAATTAAACTGGACTTAGCTATGTTGGTCAAGGCATAATTTTGCTCAAAATATCACTCTACAAAATTTTTATCCTGCTTGGTATAATTTATACACAATGTAATTTTTCTTTTGTAATTTTGTTAAACACAAATAATGTGCTATAAAAACACTAAACATTAGTCCATTAAATAAGTGCATCAAGCATGTTAGTATCTAATTCTAATTAAGTACTGGTGAAACACTTATAAATTTACGTAATGTGATAGTTTATGTGTAAAGC
This sequence comes from Tillus elongatus, assembly GCA_964006375.1. Taxonomy (NCBI): domain Eukaryota; kingdom Metazoa; phylum Arthropoda; class Insecta; order Coleoptera; family Cleridae; genus Tillus; species Tillus elongatus. The sequence continues at coordinate 54,787,827 of OZ023270.1, forward strand.
AACAAAGTATTGTATCTAAAGTTAACATAAAAAAAGTGGTGTAAGGTTCTTTTCTTTAGCCAAGTTCTTCAAATATTTGTTAACTTACTGCAGGGTCTAATTGTTCACGTTTTCTTTCCAGATGATTTTATTTGCCATGAGTAACTGTTTTAAAGAACGGTTTTGATTCAATTAAGATTCACCACTGATCTTTTATTTTTAATATAGAATATCAAGTTGTGCTGTCCGATTTGGAAACTTTGTACTCAAACAGAATTATTTAAGTAATATTTCTAATTTTTGAGTTTGTCTTTAGTGATTACAAAATCATTTTGAAATTGTCGATCGTCTTAAAATACTTTAGTATTTTAATGCAAAACAATTTGATTCAAAAGTGTTGACACCATTTATAATAAATAAATCACTCGTTGACAACAATATTGTTCTATATTTGATTGAACATTTATGATTTATTTCATTTGTTCTTATTTGCTTTTCTGATTTATTTGCGTGTAGTATTCATCTTTGAAACAATATCTTAGGTCAATAGGCTTTGACAAGATTGAATCAAATGTAATAATAAAAAAAAACATGAAAAAGAAAGATGAAAGAAAATAAACCATTTTGCGTTTTGTAAATATTTAACATATGAAAGACAATTTTGTTTTGAAATCAATAAATATCTAAAAAAAAATGTGTGTTATTTCATTTCTTTGATAGTACATATATCCCTTTTTCACCAAGACAATTTCGCTTGGAGAGAGGCAACGACTCGAATTTTTTGAGAACATTGTTTTTTAATTGAGCACAATCTTTTGGAACCCATTTCCGAGCATCATTCAAGTTTTTGTGTATGTGTGTCCATACGTTTGAGGGTGCGTGCGTGCGCGTGCGTGTGAGTGTATCAAAATTTAGTTTTGTTAAATCATTCAATTCAAATTTTTCCTAAATAAAAATTTAACAGAATATGGAAAATGCCGTGAATGATATTCATTGTTGTTGGAAAAGGACACTACTACGTGGTATTATGTTAAAAGAGAATAAACAGAGAGGGATATATTAAATAATTTAGAGATGGTCAGTGTTTATAAGCTACAGAATGTCACATATTTGAGTTACTTTTCATGTTGAATTGATAGAAAAAATCCAAATGCTTTGAATTGTTTAGGAAAATAAGGGACTTAAATTTAACATGAAGAAGTTTAATTAAACAGGCCCAATGATATGCTTATGATATAAGGTAAGTTGTTTTTAAGAACTGAAAACTACTACTTCAACAATAGTCAACATATTTGTGAAACACTGCTTCGGTAGGTGAAGATCAAATTCCAGTGGTATTAGTTTAAAATATTACAAGACAAATAATGCATTCACTAACACACATAATAAACTTAACATGTTTACAGGTGTCTTCCAGATAAGTTAAAAATTCTGGACGCAGCAAGTGCGTTATGGTAGTGAATTTTCATAAAAATCTTTTTAATAACAAATATGTGTGTTTTTTTAAGAAAGCAGACATCAAATTTGGTTACCAGTATAACCTATATAGTAAAAACAATGTGGCATGTTTCATCAAAATAACTTTATTGTGTGAAAATGTACAAAAATTTCCAAAAGTAAACTTAAAGTGTTCCTGAAAAAACACGTTTCTTGGTCAACCTTATAGGTTAATAGCAAATTGAACTGTTCAAACATGAAACATTTGATCAAAATTCGCTACCATAACGCACTTGCTGCGTCCAGACTTTCTTTTCTTACAAACATATTTCGATGGAAAATGCAAAAATGCAATAACATAAGGCGTGTTTGATAAAAAAAAAAGGAAATTTGTATCACCAACGACTTATCGGCTACCATGTGATTGTAGAAATATTATTTTAAGATGTAGCTCAAGACACCCTATAATTAATATATACATTTTTTTTTCATATCTTATATAATAACGGATATATTGAGCTTTATTGATTTTTTACGAAAATTCGACAAAAATTATATACCATTAAACGATAAACTATAGCTAAGGATACTGCCAAGCATCAGAGAAAGGGTCTATTTGAAATGAATTTTCTGCAAATATTTTAGTAAAATGAAGGACAATGACGGTTGAAACTAAGATTTTAGGGTTTGTAAAACATCCTTCTTGAGACATTTTATTTCTATAGCCCGTATTAGATTCAAGTTACTTGCCTAAATGTTGCCAATTTTGACATTTTAAATCGCCACTTTGACGTTTTAAGGAAAACCCCAATTTATTTTTCTTTAAATGCTTATAACTTTTTTGTCTTTTGAGCTACATAGCTAAATTTTGGTAGGTAACTTACTCATAAGGATATAAACCCGCGTACCAAATTTGGTTGCCCTTACTTTGTTAATTCCGTAGATATAATTTTTTTTCGAAAGAAAATACAAAGTTTTCCGGGAAAACCTAGGCAGATTTTCCTGGCTAACGAACTTATCCAAGCCATTTGCAAAAGGAATTTTTTCACCAAATTTAATCAAAATCGGCCCATTATTTTTTGAGTTATCGGTGTGATACATATATATATAAATATATATAAATATAATATATATATATATATATATATATATATATATATATATATATATATATATATATATATATATATATATATATATATATATATATATATATATATATATAAACATATAAAAATTGAAACTGACCCCGGATATGTTTTCTGGGGGGCCTAATTAGCACCCATTTGAAGAAATTTTTTCAAAATTCAAAAGTCGGGATCTCCTCATTAGTGAATTTTTTTTAAGAAAATTCACTAAAAGCGTAAGATATAATAGCAATATACAAGAAAGGTGGCAAAACAAAAAATGACAGGCCTATTGCTATTCTACCAATATTTAGCAAAATATTTGAAAAAATAGTATACACTAGAATAAACTCCTACTTAGAAAATAATAAATAAATCACTGATGCACAGAATGACCTTAGGACTGGTAAATCTACAATCAGAGCAACTCTTCAAACACTACAAGAAATTATAAAAGACTTAAACAAATCACAAAAAAAGCTTTATTATGCGTCGACTGAAGAAAAGCATTCGATAGGGTAAAACATGTATTATTCTCAACAAAACTTAGTATGTATGGAATCAGAGGTTTGGCGCTAACACTGATAACATCATATTTAAAAAACAAACTCAAAGCATCGTTGAGAAATATAACAACATATATGTAGATTACAAAAGGAACAGATAGTTAAAGGTATCTCACAAGGGTCCATATAAGGACCACTTTTATACATTATATATACAAATGACTTACCAGAATTAATAAATGAAGATTGTGTTTTTTTCTTTAACGTCTGTTCATTTCCGCGACTATGGTCAATCACCGACGCCAGGGAGCAGTTTCACCTCACTATCCTGGAAAATTTTCTGAACCCCTGCCTTTCTGTAAGGAGTGTAGGAATCTTTAGCGTGCCCAACATCGTATGGACACGGTACTGACTGCTTTAAACCGCCTCTAAAGGGCGAAACGTGCAGAAGTTTAACCTGATCAAATACAATATCACAACCTTGATTGATGTTAATTTTACAGTATGTACTTAAAGCGTGGAGGGGAAGCCCTGGGAATCGAACCCAGCACCCTTCGTATCAGTGGCACACTTTCTTACCACCGAATCACTGAGGCTCTATAGGTGAAGATGAAAAGTTAATATCGTTTACACCCAACTAGCAATTTGATGTTTTATTGTAGTCATAAAAACGTTTATAAAACGTTTTTTATAAAACATGACTGTTCCTATAAACGTTTTTGTAACGTTTATACAACGCTTATAAACGCAAAATGGGCGCAGGTTTATACAACACTTTAGTTCTTTAGTTTATTTAAAAGGGATGTGTAAGGTGTTATAGAATAGTTTTAGAAATGTTTACCGAGCTGTAAAATAACATGATGTACGATACTTATAAAGCAGTTTTATAAGGAACAATAATAAAGCTAAAAATCATTTACCATGGTGCCATAGAGCCTTAATAGAGTTACTATAAAACATGTTTTATTAGAATTTCTTTATAGTTTACTTTGCAACTTTTTGTTACATACTGCAATACCTATAAGAGTGATGTCTTTTAAATGTTTTTGTTAGAACTATTTTATCCTAAAATTGTTCTCTAATATTATGAAAGTAATATAAGTACTAAAATATGATGGCGTAAGAAATAATGTTTGTACGGTGTGAAAATTAAAATCAAAAAGTCTCCTTTTGGCTACCAGCAAGATGGATTTCACCTGCGAAGAAAAATTTTCTGTGTAAAATATGCTACATATACGATAAATTTCGAAGGGCCCTCCAAATAATGAATATTTCTTTAATTTGTAAAAATCAACTCAAAATTTATTATTTATTTTTTTTTCATTTTATTGACCTAAACTCATTCTGTTACACATTTCGCATGTTTTATATTCATAATATATTGTGAAAATTGTCAGGTCACAAATATTTCTATATTTATCAATTGATTATTTTTTTTCTTTCAAGATGGCTACCAAACAAATACTGGAATTGCATAGAAACATGACGTCTGCTTTATAAATCACTTTTATCACGACTGCAACCATTACATAACTATTTTATTTCTTAAGACACTGCTACAAAACCTGTAATATGAACAGAGACGTATTTAAACAAAAATAAAGTAGGCTTGGCATTGACTTTTATTGTCAATTTTAAAGTTTGGCTTTTACAGTAAAAGTAGACTAGCACCACCGATATTTGCCAAGTCTATATATGCTTTACACTATTACTACATTTTTTCTCCCCATTCCTACAAGGGATCAAAAAGTTTTAGGATTTTGATATTTTCATTTTACTATAATCCCCTGCAGTTAATAATAACAAAGCCAATTTCTTCACTTTAATCAATTTTAAGTCAGAAAATAATTTGGGATGTTAATGTGTGCATGTGCGTGTGTGGGGATGTGTATGCCTATGTAATATATAATGTGATGTGTATGTAATATCTCTACTTGTTATATCATGATCATGGGTAACTAACCATTAACAACTATTTATGGCTAAGTACGGTCGTGTGCCATAATATTTGGGCAAACTGATGATCATATTGACAGTGTGGCTTCAGATGGTGCAGTAAGCAGATTGTTACACAAACAGCGCTTATAGAGCTTTAAAATAATATGTTTCCCATTGCTGCACAGAGAAAGACCTACATGTAGCTCTATAACACTTATGGTGTATTTAATTGTTCTATAAAAGCATTTTCGGCAACACTTACACATCAGTATAGTGCTAAACTCACGTTAGCTGCGATATTTATGCAACATAAATCTGGTAGCAATATGTGACTTAACCGCAAACCCAAATTGTTCTTTGTTGTGCTGCTTACTATGTAAAACACTACTAACATGTTTATTAACAAATTTGCTACTTTCTAAAATATTTTTATATTTATTGACTTTCCTTCGAAAAGCACAGATGCTTTTTACCTGTTTCCATTTATTTATTGATTACAAATTGGACATGATTAGAAATTACACACTACAGAATACACAACTTGTCACGAAATAAAAAGTATATAACGGTGCTTCTTACAAAAGCTATATGTTTTATAAAGATCCCGGCGAACGCACTTTTATGCAAAGGAATAATTTTGTACTATAATTGTTTTCTAAGTGTTCTATTACAGTCGCGTTCCATCCAACAATAAAATAGTTTTTTAACACCTGCGTTCAAGTAGACTCTGCTATTTGCAGCTATATTGTATCGTAAAAAATGTTAACAAAACTGTTTTATAATTGCTCACATAATCACTTAAAGAAAAGCTTTATAAATGTTTGCAAGTTGACAGATATGTTTGGAAGATCGTTGTTATAAAGCCATTACATAACAATTTTGTTCTGTAAGCTAATATATTCTTTAACGATTGTTGTATAGACGTTTACAAAACAACGAAAAACGAAATATCTACAATGTTTTATAATTCTGCACTAAGAACATTCTAAAAATAAATTTAAAGAAGCATTTTGCTGCGAGAAGCTAAATACTCACCTTGGCAGTCTTAATAGAACAAAACTGCTTTTGAAGAGCAGTAATATAACAGTAAAACAACAAATTTGCACTATTATTTAAAAATTATAGAACATTTTTGTTAGTTGGGCAGACGATATGTCTGTTATCTATAGAAGCAACACTACAGATGAATTTAAAACAAACTGAATTGTCTATTAATTCACTAAATTCATGGTTTTCAAATAACAATTTAATAGTGAACATTGGTCAAACAAATATAATACATTTTAACTTCAAGAAAATAGACGAGGAGTTAATACTCGCCTGTAAGTCAAATTTATTAAAATTAGCAGAGTCTGCAAACTTCCTCGGAGTTGAAATTGACCATTACGTTGATTGGAGGAAACATTTTGATTACATTCCTAATAACATTTCAAGATTGGCACTGAGAACACTGACTTTGTTGATAAACAAGAATCTAGCTATAATTGCTTAACATGCCTATATAAAAAGTAGAATACAATATGGCATCATATTTTGGGGGAAGTCTACAGATGTAAGCAGAATTTTTATACTTCAGAAGAGATCTCTTAGAAGTATATTGAACGAACTTAAAACAAACAGCAAGCTGTAAATCCTTATAAAAAATACTTATAATCACTTGTATATAAATTTTGAATGCAATATTGTTTATAAAAACACACAGTGAACTGTTGGGAGTGACAGCCAAAGACAAAATCTTCAGATATTTACAAAAAATGAACATGCTGCCATCATAAAAAGATATAACCTTATACCCAATGAAATAAAAAAATGCAAGTCATTGGACACAAAACAAAACTGAGAAAGATATTAGCTAGGAAGGTGATACAAGCGGAAAATATGGGGAAGAATAAAATTTTAGCCTATTGTTATTTTGTTACTGTTGTGACAAGTTTCACAGCAATTATGGGTTGTGTATACATGTATGAAACAAATAAAGCATTATTATTATTATTATTCAACTTGAAAGTTGAACGAAAACTGGTCGGCCGGTTATAATTCAAAACTACAGCTGCTGTTATGGATATGTGAACTCGGTTCTTAGTTATTCAGATCATAAATATGTAGACTACCAACATTGAAATGTAACCTTGAACTGGAAAGGACTGAGCAGGGCTTTTAATATCAGTGAGATTGGCAATAATTTTGGTGATTATCTCTGTCACACACACGCAAAGATAAGGTTTATTTGCACTGAGTACAGTTAAATATTGACATAAGGTTAATGAGTAAGGAAAAGACAGCTACACCTTTTATGCCCGATCCATTCTGTTGAAAATTTGCCTCAACTACCATTCATTTGGGTTCCCTTCCAGTTCAAGTTTACATTTTAAAGAATATCAATAAAACATAGAGGCTACAAATAACAATAATCAAAAACGCTAGAAATTATAAATTTATATAAGAACATACCAGCGAAAATTATAAATCGACTGTTTAATGCTTTTGTAGTGGTACAGGGACAATGTATAGCGTTTAGGGGAAGTCTGGTAAGAAAGGAAAATACCCTGAAACTAAAAGCTCCTATGTATTGTATGCAATAATACAATAAAATGTTTACCTCAATTATATATCTAGTAGTAAAGTGCACAACGCTAATTTGTAGTCAAAGTATCTTATAGTACAGAGAATATATTTAAATAAGATCTGTTGCTTCTGTGTGTTAAGAGTTAAAACAAAAGCTGGACTGGATATATGGCATATATAAAATAATTAGAAACGTGTAAATAAGGAAGTACACCATATATTACAAATGATGGGTGGATAATACAGTAACGAGTACTTTGTATTCGGTACTTTGGAATACCCAGCATAACGAATCTTCGAAAAGTAGCTGTTACTTAGTATCCACTTGTTTACAGGCATCCAGAGATTTTACTCCGCATGTGATACTAGTTTAGTAGTAGACGTACCCGTATATCTACTTAACGTATTTGCTATTACGTATTTCATATTATGAATACTGTTGCGTTTTTGCTGGGTTCTGGATAAGTGAGACTTGAAATCTTAACAAAACAACTTTATTTACTCTCTAAATATGGATACAATGACAGTTCTAGAATACCTCTCTCACAAAACACTCAGTTTATCTAGCCTTACGATCACTAATCTGCACACAAGTCACTATACTGGACCTACAGTCTCTACTCTCTAACACTTCACACTGGTTACTGTTTCTTCGAGTCACTTCAACATTATCTAATTAAACTGAACTGAGCTGGCTTACTTCCGCCTTTATATACCCGTCGTACCTTCCACCTCGTTTCTGGAGTGTTCCATTCCAGAAAATTCCAGAACTTTCTTTTGCTAGAAGGTTCTGTGAATACAGAACAGCTCCGTGTGTATACAGGGGGATGCATATACAGGTGATCACAGTGTGGCCATAACTCCTATGTTACACAAGAGGTGTTTCTCGTACTATAAGGGCTCTCTGCGTATACAGGGTGTAAGGGTTCTCTGCGTATACAGGGTGTTCGGAATGCGCAATCTCAGTTATCCGTTCCGACGGGGTACAAGTTGGTAACTTCGTTATTTTTGGTCCTAGAGGGTTGAGACTTCGCCTGTGGGGCGTCACCCCAGGCACACCCAGGGGGTGGTGAGACGGTGTTGCCAGACTGTGCAAGAATTCCCGAATGTTGGGGAAGTTTTGGAGATGTGGCAACACCGCACCAACATCTATTGAAGTGCTTTGTAAAAATACCTACGTGTAAAACAACTTACATTTCAGCTAGCAATATGCAATTGCTGCCGTGAATGTTATATCCTGTACTGCTGTTACCCAGGAATATTGTTTATGTTATCTATTCTAATGATTATTGTACGTATTTTTTATTTTAATACTTTGCTGACCTCATACGTGTGAAAATTCCAAATACATTATGTAAATTTGTATCCAGGTTTTTAGCAAAAATAAAACCATTGTGAAAATAATATTTTACAAAAATATGCATTAGTTTAAACCTCAGAATGAGTATTTATATGCACAGAATAATTATTGAGCAGTTTGAAATCAATACAAAATAAAAGTATGGAAGCAGCAAGTGCGTTATCGTAGCGAATTTTCGTAAAAATGTTTTTAATGTCAAATATGTCTTGTTTTCAAAGGGACATTTGGTTGGCGGTATAACCTATATAGTGGTAACAATGTACCATATTTCACTAAAATAGCTTTGTTGTTTCAAAAAACTTGAAAAGTTTCAGAAAAAACTAGTCCGATTTTCCTGCCCAATGAATCTCTTCAAGCTATTTACACACCTGCCAAGATATAATTATTGACAATCAGCTTTGTGACCCAAGTAGAATTTTTTTTTATGAAACATCACCATTTTTTTGGCCGAAATTGCCTTCAGTAATGTTACACTATATTATATTTTTCACAAAAATTCGACAACTTTTATTTACAATAACTTGCCAAACATTTATTATTAATTACCAATATTTCACAAAAATGTTACAAAAAATGATTTCTACGGAAACACTAAAAACCTTTCTGCGAAAACTTTTCAAATTCAGCCACTATTTGAAAGTGCCTGAATACGGCAGCTCGATTTTTTCGACAAGTAATACAAACAAAAAGCTCTCTGAATGCGTCATTTCCATGGGGTACAAACGCCTTTATACAATTTGTGACATGTGTTTCTGCAATGTGCGAAAAACGAGAAAAGTTGCAAAACAATTGAAATAACTCAAAAACGATGAACGATATCTTTTTTTTTTTTCGTTACAAAGATCCCAGAAAACAAATTAATATCTAGTAAACGTTTCAGAAATTGTTTTTAGAAACATGAAACGTTCACTAGTAAGTTACCCAAATGTTTCTCATTAATTGTGAAAACAACCCATGTCCTACCTAAAATTTGTTTCATTGAAACATTTCCGTCGAATGTTTCAGTAATGTTTCAAAACATACCTGCACAATGTTTTCAGAGAGTTGCAGAAATGTTTCTGATCAAAGTAATGATAACCTCTCTAGAATGCTTTATTAATGTTTTAAAACACACACACACACACACACACGCACCCACACACACACACACACACACACACACACACACTTTTGTGCTGTGTTAACCTATCTTTAAGGACTCTGCTTGTTTGGCCAATGTATCTTAAACTACAATTATTACATGGAATACAATACACCACTCCAGACACTTTGGAAATTTCATCCTTACTTTTGAGTTTACTGAATATGTTATTAATTGTTTTTGAATATCGAAACGTTATTTTAAAATTGGTTTCATCTTTAAATATAAACTTTAACCTATTGGAAATACTTTTAATGTATGGCATTGATATGTAAAAAAAGTTCGATGTTTCCGAACTCGAAATTATATGGGTGTTATGTCTGTCAGATAAATTTGATACTGTTTGTAGAGATTGTTTTGTATTGTAATGGTGATTGTTTGAAAAATTATATAAAAGTTTATTAAGTAGTTTGGGAGAATAAGAGTTGTTAACAAAAATTTTAAGTTTTCTTAAATTTTTTTTGTGGGAAGAAGGATGGCATATCTTTAATATTCTATTTTTTAAACCTAATAAAATGTTAATTTTAGTTTTAAATAAATGATCTGAATGAAAATTAATATATCTTTGAGAATTAGTTGGTTTTATATACCAATCTAAAATTATGTTGTTATCGTGTGTTCTAATTAATTTTGTATCTAGGAATGGTACACTGTTATCTGTTTCCTCTTCTAATGTAAATTTAATATATTGGTTGTAAGAATTAAAAACCTCTAAAATGTGTGTCCTTGAATTTAGAGGAATACTACAAATAATGTCATCAACATATTTTTTTTTTAAAAGGAATATTGAAATTTAATTTTGGTATACATGTTTCAAGCAAATCATCTATAACATATTGTGCAATAATTGGGGAAATACAAGCACCCATTGAAGTTCCAAAAATTTGTTTATAATATGTGTTTTCAAAAACAAAATAGCTTGAGTTAAAAATAAATTCAACTATTTCAAAAAATGTATTTTTTGGAATGGATGTTTCTAGAGAAATAGAAACCCATCTTTTCTCAATGCTATCTTTAAAAAGTTGAAGTGGTATGTTAGTAAAAAGTGAAACAATATCAAGACTAACAATTACATAATTATCTGGAATTGTAACATAATCCTTTATAAAATCTGAAAAGTGAAAAGAGTCTCTTATGTAATAATCATTGTTTATATTGTAAGCTTTTGTTAAAATTTCAGTGATTAGTATAGCTAATTTACTATTAGGTGAATTTACAGAAGAAATAATTGGCCTTAAAGATAAAACAGGTTTATGAATTTTAGGAAGACCATAGTATTTTGGACACGTCTGATTATACATTGTTAATTTTCTAGCCATTTCTTGTGTAATAAAACTATTGTTTTTTAATTTGGAAACTATTTTATCAGCTTTTTGTTGAAAGGTGGATGTTGGGTCTGTGGTTAATTTTTTGTAATAATTTTCGTCAGAAAGTAAAGAATTGGAAAGCTCAATATACTGATCCTTATTCATAATAACTGTGACATTGCCTTTGTCAGATCTTGTAACTATAAGGTTGTTATGTGATTTAAAAAAGAAACTGATTTTTTGTAAAGTATTTCTAGGTATGTGAACTTTGTTTCTTTTTGATAAAAATTTGTTAGAATGTTAATTACTTGTGATCTGTATATATTCTGTTTACTAGTATTACACTGTGAAATTATAAATTCAATTTCAGACAAAAATTTTGAAAGATATATGTCATTTTTGTTTGGAGAAATGCTAAATTTGTAACCTAAAGCCAAAAAATGTTTTATTTCACTAGGTAATTCGGTATCAGAGATATTTTTAATCCAGTTTTCTTGGATGTTAATTTTTCTAAAAGTTTCATTAGTTAAATGGTTTAATTTATTGATATTCCTATTTTTAATTTCTATAAACTTTTTATTGTAACTAGTAATATATATATATATATATATATATATATATATATATATATATATATATATATATATATATATATATATATATATATAACTCGCTCAATTTTCTCATAAGCACATCTTTCACGTGAGTTTCAAACCACTCGTTTAAATCAGTTGTATTTTTATGCATTGAAGCGTTCTTTGTAGTCAAATATTTTTCTGATCTAACTCCTTCATCGTCTTTAATTTTTACAAATATTGCAGAAAATATTGTGTTAACTTTAACTTTTCGCATTTTTCCAATACCCCAGTAATATTACGTTTAAATAGTTTTGAGCAATCACAGAAAAATTCTAGCTTCTCTTTGTGTGATAGATTTTTTATTAACGCGGTGATCATACGGCACTTGAATGCTGTCTGGACAATTGTCCATACCGCTCGTCTGTATAGACGTTCCATTTTTTGGTTTCGAAAACAACAAGCGACTGTTTGTGAGCTCTCGTTTTTATAGTCCTCATTTACGTATGGAATGGGAAAATGAGTAGGTGTAGACACCTATCCCCTCCTCGCAGTCGTTTTGTTTCCGCCCAACTCTCCTCACAACCTCCCAAACGTTGACTGTATAACAATACCCTTTACTCTTCTACGCGAATCATTTTTGGTTTCGAAAACAAACTTGAGCAACCGCTTAATTGTGAGCCCCGTTTTAAAACTCCTCCCTTTTCGTATTCTCAAATAAGAAAAATGTGTAGGCGATTGTTTCCAGCTAACTCCCACTCCCTACAGATATTTTCTATATATAAATTAATGCTGCTGCTAGTCTTATTCATTTCGAGTTAGTAGTCGTTTTATTTTCAAACAAAAACAATTTTGTTGCAATGGCCCAGTCACAGTGGCTTTTGGAGCTCAATAAAATAAGCGTTTGTAACAGAAAACCTTTGGGTCAAGTCAAAGACTTGGAGGAATATAAGAAATATTGTATGGGTTATATCAAAAAAGTCAGCACTAAGTTTGGTGAAGCCATAATGGCCGAGTTGGAAGATAAACATGTTTTTTTTACCAAATCGAGTCACACAACATCTCATCAACAATCCTGATGTGCTTCAAGGAATGTCTCAACAAATAAAGACGGGTGGTCTTAGGATTGCCTATAAAGGGGAAAAACTGCTAAGTGATGGGAGTTTACGAGCGCAATAGAATTTTACTTCTAGGTTTTTAGTAGTCTTATTTCAAGCAAAAACAATTTTACCTCAAAAACGTCATGGTTTATATTTAAAACTACCCCAAGTTTGGTGAATATATATATATATATATATATATATATATATATATATATATATATATATATATATATATATATATATAACAATACAAAAACTAATGACACTAAATATGTTATAAATATTTTAGTAATACAATGCAAAATTTCAGAAAACTCAAGTCTTGACAATTGAGTTTTCAAGACTTGAAATATGTTTAATTTTTGCATACATTATATAATTTCTAGTAGGTATAGGTGCCTACTCAACAAATTGAAAATACTAAAAATATTTGTGACATATTTGAAAAATTAGTTCATATTGTTTTATACAGAAAAGATATATACAATTATGTTTATTATTTATTTATATTCATATGTAGGTAAATAAAAAACTGCCAGAAAAATAGTTAAATGAATTTATTCACATAAAACAGAAAAAACTTAATTTACACTGATATAAGGAATAAAAAGGAAAGGATAAAGATATTTATCACAAAAACAAAACAAAATAATACAAGAAACAAAAAATCAATTACTATTATTCATAAATCTAAAAATTCAATAAAACGACCAACATTTATTTAATTTTTTTCACCAACATAAAAGATCAATGAAATTTTCTGAAGGAGCAACTAAAATGAATAAGTATTCTGAGTAACAAAAATATCAATTTTATTTTAATCTCTTTCTTCTGACTCTAAGATTTGATTATGCCTTAGCCAATTAGAAACAACTTCCTAAAAAGATGGTCTGTGATGGCAAAGATTCTTTCTGCGGACAGCCTCTGAAAAAAAACAATGACTGTAAAATGCACTGCAATGCCCAAATAACATAATCATATAGTTATTTATTTGTACGCCTATTCCATCAGCTGAAAGGGGTCAATTGGTAACTGCTATGTTTTGTTGTTCTGCTTCAGGTAGATTTATACCGCCTTGTCTCATTTTCCTCAGAAAAAAGCGAAATCCAAGATTCCTGGCTGGTACTCCTCCGGGCTGTATAGATATTGTGACAGACAGTGGCTGGATGACAGCTGAAGCTTTTTTGGAATGGTTACAATTCTTTGTTAGGTGTGTCCGGCCAACAGATCAACACAAATGTTTAATAATCTTAGATAACCATTCTTCGCATAGGTCTATAGAAGCTCTAGACTATGCATCATCAAACAATCTTGTTATTTTAACAGTCCCTCCACACACTACACATAAATTTCAACCTTTAGACGTCAGTGTCTACTCTCCATTCAGTGGGTACTTTCAGCACGAGGTTGACAAATGGCAAAAGAATCACCCTTCACAAAGACTTACGTTTTTCGACATTGGTGCAGTTTTTGGTAGCACGTACCTTCAATCAACAACACCTCAGAATGCTATCAACGGATTTAAGAAAACTGGCATCACAGAGTGTGACATAGACGTCTTTACAGATTTGGACTTCCTACCTGCCGACGTTACAGATAAAACACAGCCCAACGACACTGATTATAAACAAAATGGCCGTATACTTGACAAAAATGACCAAGCTGAAAACAAAGATTTAAAAAATGGAAACATATCAAACATAATTGAGGAAAATGGGAACCAAAAAACCAATGTGACCTCAGAAATTATATCAGAAATCGAATCTTCTGATGAAGATACACCTTTATTAAAAATTCGGAACAAATTAAAAGATTTGAGAGACATTTGTGAAGCAGGTCCTTCCAACAAGCCTGGTAGTCCCAATATCAGTTTATTAGACATAAGGCCATTGCCTAAGCATACTGCTGTTACAATTAAGAAACGCAAGACCCAAAAATCAGAAATTCAGATATATACTCCAGTAAAGCAAGAAATTCGTTCGAAAGTGAAGAATCTGTCAGAGAAAGGAAAAAGAAAGTTGAATGCCGAACCAGACAAAGAGTTTCTAATTTGCCTATCAAAGAACCCTAAAGAAAAAGAGGTTCCTGAGGAGTTCATTCCCTGTCTTGTCTGTGGTGATTGTTACGGAAATTCAATTCCAGGGGAGAAATGGATTGAGTGCAACATATGCAAGGGTTGGTGTCACCAGCTATGTAGTGACTATAACAATATAGGATTTTATATCTGTGACAATTGTAGAGATACAATACTCCAGTCAAGAAAATGAATTATTATTAGTTTTTACATATTCCAACTAGATTTTTTCTTATTACATTAGAATGTTGAATTTTTAGTTTTTTCCAACTTTTCCGAGGATTTAAATTGTTTTTTGATATGGTTCTTTTTGCCCTTGCCAATTAATCCTTTTGCCCGTATGGTATGGGCAAAAGGAGCCAAAGTAAATTGTTCAAAAATCTGCTGATAAATAATAGAATATTTTTACTACTATTGCTTAGGATTTTTTTTTCAGTAAATATAAAGTATACAACAAAGGAGGGTACAAAATTCTTTGGGGTATCTTATGAATTTTCACACTTACAGAATTTAAAAGTAAAGTGGTTGCGGCTGCCCGACCTTCCCCTACACATAAGCTGTGACATTTGTCAAGCCCAAACTATTATTCTTATTATATTATTAATGACAATGAAAAGTCTAAAACATAAATTTTAAATACTTCTGTGTTTGGAGATGACATGTTTTGATACAACCCTCTTGTTTACACTAGTGTAATCACACAACTCACATTTAAAAGGTCTCTCTGCAACACTTCTGTGTTTGGAGATGATGTGTCTTGACAGATTTCCCTTATGTACACCAGTGTAATCACACAACTCACATTTAAAAGGTCTGTCTTCAATACTTCTGTGTTTGGAGATGATATGTCTTGACAGATCTCTTTTATGTACACTTGCATAATCACACAACTCACATTTGAAAGGTCTCTCTTCAATAGTTCTGTGTTTAGAGAGGATGTGTCTTGGCAGATCTGTTTTATGTACACTACTATAATCACACAACTCACATTTAAAAGGTCTGTCTTCGATACTTCTGTGTTTGGAGATTATGTGTCTTGACAGAGGCCCTTTCTGTGCACTAGTGTAATCACACAAATCACATTTAAAAGGTCTCTCTTCAATACTTCTGTGTTTGGAGATGATGTGCCTTGGCAGATTTCCTTTATGTACACTAGCGTAATCACACAAATCACATTTGAAAGGTCTCTCTTCAGTACTTCTGTGTTTGGAAATTATGTGTTTTGACAGATTCCCTTTCAGTACACTAGCGTAATTACAGAAGTCACATTTAAATTGTTTTTCTTGAATACTTCTGTGTTTGGAGATGATGTGTTTTGACAGACACTTTTTCTGTACACTAGTGTAATCACACAGCTCACATTTCGAAAGTTGGTCTTTAATGCTTCTGTGTTTGGAGATGATGTGTCTTGACAGATCTATTTTATATACACTAGTGTAATCACACAACTCACATTTAAAAGGTCTCTCTTCAATATTTCTGTGTTTGGAGATAATGTGGGTTGACAGATGTACTTTATGTACAGTCGTGTAATTACACAACCCACATTTAAAAGGTCTCTCTTCAATACTCCGGTGTTTGGAGATGATGTGTTTTGATAGATATCCTTTCTGTACACTAGTGTAATTACACAAGTCACATTTAAAAGGTCTCTCTTCAATACTTTTGTGTTTGGAGATGATGTGTTTTGACATATGCTCTTTCCGTACACTAGTGTAATCACACAGCTCACATTTAAAGAGTCTGTCTTTAATGCTTCTGTGTTTGGAGATGATGTGTCTTGACAGCTCTGTTTTATCTACACTAGTGTACTCACAGAACTCACATTTAAATGGTATTTCTTCACTACTTCTGTGTTTGAAGATAATGTGTTTTGACAGACCCCTTTTCTGTACGCTAGTGTAATCACACAACTCACATTTAAAAGGTCTCTCCTCAATACTCCTGTGTTTGGAAATTATGTGTTTCGATAAATCACATTTGTTTACACTAGCGTGATCACACAGCTCACATTTAAAAGGTCTCTCTTCAATACTCCTGTGTTTCCAAATTATGTGTTTTGATAAATCAGCTTTATTTGCAGTAGCGTAATCACACAGCTCACATTTAAAAGGTCTCTCTTCAATAAGTCTGTGTTTAGAGATGATGTGTCTTGACAGATTTCCTTTATGTACACTGGTGTAATCACACAACTCGCATCTAAAAGGTCTGTCTCCAATAGTTTTGTGTTTGGAGATGGTATGTCTTGACAGATTCCTTTTGGGTATACTAATGTAATCACATACCTCAGATTTAAAAAGTCTCTCTTGACTACCACAGTATTTGGTAACAGCCTGTCTCGAAAAATCTGGCTCCTGTAAATTATCAGCCTCATTTAAATCACACTTACTGTCCAACTGTTGGCAAACCCCAGTATTCAAACTCGTTTTGCAGTCATTATTTCCAGAACTGTCGCTATCACTACAATATTCCTTTTTGAAAATCGGGAGTGCAGACAAATTATGTTCTTTTATTTCTATTTGGTAATCTTCCTCTGTTTTCACTTCTTCCTGGGATTCTAACTTCAATTTCAAATGGCTATTGGAATTCATGTTTAAACTTTAACTTCTTTACACGGGGCACAGACCCGTGACACCCAATTTCTGAATTTGATTCTAGGAAATTTTCTTAAATAAAATTCTATATTATGTATTAATTTTAAATACCTCTAAAGCCTGCACACTATTAAAGGTGCGGGTACATGTTTGCACAGAACGGCTTTATTTATTTACTTTTGCTTTTAGCAGTTTTAACTTTTATTATAGTCAAGAAGACAAGAAGATAATAAAAATAAAAACGGAACATGAAAATGGATGACTGGAACTCGGAACACCTTTGACTATCTACCTACGGATAGACCAGTCATCACCCAAAGCGATGCGTTGTAATGTTTGAAACCAACATTGAATAAAATGTTCGGTCCTCGACATCATAGGCGTCTCGAGAATTAGGATTGAAATTTTCATAAATACGATTAAAATAATAAAATAAAATTTAAAAGATGTTTAACTACCTATACATTATTTAAGTATACTATTAACTAAAAAGTCTGGACGCAGCAAGTGCGTTATGGTAGTGAATTTTTATAGAAATGATTTCCCGAATAAAATGTTCGAAAGTCTCAATATTGTAATGTTGTGATCTCGTCACAAGCGATTTTTTTCTATGCAAATTCAGTAAAAAGAGCTTTCAACAAAAAATTAAGAAAAAAATTAAGAAAAAACCTTGCAGCTCTACCAGTTTTTCTAGAAATGACCACCTGATTTGTCTGCTGCCATGTTTTATAGATCTAGAACTTGCCGGATAATTTCTTATTAATTACATCATGTGGCAAGCATCTAGGAAAATATATACATTTTCATTGGTTACAGGATGCGGCAAATAAGCCTTTAAACCTTCTTGAATAAATGTATTTAAATTTGCTCCCGAACATTTAATCATGCTTATATTTGCAGCTGCTCCATCAAAACTTACGGAAGTAACGACTATTCTTGCTTGATGGATAAAACTTAAAGCCCGATTAAATAATAGACTTGCTTTTTCTTCACGAGAAATGCCAGCTAGGAAGAAATAACCCACTGGAACTTTCCAGTGGCCATTTAAAGAAACTAATAAAAAAAAGCAAAACTTCTTTAGCCACTGGAAGTTCGTTTGAATTATTCATATCCACGCCAATATCTACGTTACCACAAAACTTTTTTGCTGTGCACTCAACTTAACGTCTTATGAACATCTCGTCGATGATTAGGTATTTAACAAAGTATTTTGCGACCTTTTTCAGCTGCTTCTCGTCTTTTTGAATCCAAAACCGCTAATGCTTCTTTGCAGAATCCAGGAACAATTTAGAAATTGTTCGAGTATGTGGCAAAGATTTCATAAATTTTTCTCGAACGTAATTATAAGCTTTGTTTGAATAAAAATTTAGGGTAATAGCAAACAACCTTACGTCTCATGAATAGTTCCGTTGTGGACATTTTAAAAGCTGTTTAATCAGATATATATGTGTGGGTAAAGAGGCCTAAAATATTACAAGCAATGATATAAATTCAATAACACTCAAAAGTGAGACGTTCAGGGATGTTTCTGTATTTTCCGTAAAAGCAATACGACTTTTAAAATGCTCAATCAGCGATTTTTGGTGACAAACTCTTAAAACGTCTTTTCTGTTGGCGCAATATATTTATTTTCCTCTTTTGTTCTTATTACTCGTTTAGCAATAGACCATTTTTTAAAGATGTTTTTGGAGTTCCTGATAAACTGGAAATATCTACAAAATAACGAAGTTTTTTCCTAAAAAATGGACGATATTTGATAAGTTTTCAGTGAACGGAGTATCATTAAAAAAATGGTTTCTAGTATTTCCCCTCAATTCTAAGTCCAGGGATATTAACTTACTTTTGACCTGGAGTAATGTTAGTTTTTGATGTTAATTCAGGAGGACTGCCAAGTGCCGCACGTGTTGTGCATGATAGTTCCAAGGCAGTGAGAGTTGATGATAACGATGATTTATCTCTATTTTCTTCAAAACTATGACTGCAATTTTTATCGGGTAATTTATTAATTTTAACAATAATAAAGGTTTACAAAATAGAAAGTTAAGAAGAATTCTACACCTTCTTTCCGCATGAGCAAGAGCTTATTCATGCCAGAAGTAGAAGGCACTGGAGAACTTAAAACTGATGGAGACGCTGCGTATTTAATACCCTTCTACTTGGGTAAATAATAAATGTCTTTATGAAAATGCTGTGAACATAAATAAGAATATTTCGGCAACGTATCCGATTTTCTATTTAAGGCAGCGCACCATGTTTATCTCCTTTTTTAGTAGATGGAAACCTAAAATAGTGCCAAACTGACGTGCCGCCATTGAAAATCGCAAACAGCAATGTCCTTACGCATGCAGAGACATCGTTGCCACATCCCCATGTAATCTTCTACAAGCAATATACTTTTTCATCATTTTGCAAAAACAAAACTCAAAACCTTTATTGCAAATCAAGGTAACACAAAAATAAATTCTCAGTATACTTGCATACTATTCACAGACAAATACAAGTCACAACTGTCGATTAATACAAATCTAGATACTTCACATGCAGCAAGATGAAGATTTTAAATTGAGTTTTCTGGTTATATTTACATAAAGAAGGGAGAAACCAAGTAATATAACGTTAGTAAATATTTACATTCATAAATAAGCCCTAATGTAAGTGTAATGTCTTACGTAACAGAAAAGTAATAAATTTATCATTATCATCTTGTCATCATATTCGGCGATATAAGGATGAATTATTACATAGCGGCAACGCTTGAGTCACCACCCAATCAGAGCAGAGGACCGATGTAAACATAGAGTCCCTTTAATGTTGGCTTCAAACAATTCGGCTGTGTGCCCAGTCTATTCTCTGATATATAGTCAAAGCCAAATACTATATAATGACAATAAAGAACACTCTGGCTGATTTCGTGTTTCAAGAATATCAGCGCCCCTAGCGGATAGTACTGATGTTACGTCGTTCGACAACGTGTAACACTAGCAATTGCTGGTGTTTAACTGTGTATAATTAAGTTTGAGCTGTTTTTTACAATGAATGTTAGTGGTTGGGTGTGTGCAATCTATAATTGTTCGAATTATAACGTGCTAAATCTATCAAAGACATTTCATAGGTTTCCAAAGGATGGCGAAACGTGACAATGATTTGAAGCAGAAGACAAATTCAGAATCACTTTTATGCCAATATGTACAGTTCGCAGAACATAATTTATTGTGTAATATTTACCATCATGTACCTATTTATAGATAAACTTCGTAAACTGGTGGTTGAAAGGCTTCAATCATAAACTGTCTTCCAGTGCATCAAAGAAAAGAAATATGAAGGCAAAAAAAGTTTTGCATTAATAATAAATGGTATAAGAAAACTGTTTTTCTGTATTCTTCTGTGTCCTTTTATTTATTTCAGTATGGCATACATTGTCACATTTTTTCACATTTAAAATTATTTTACTTGGTAAAGGCTTTTACGTATCTTCCCAAGACAAGTTTTTGAAGAGACAAGTAGAACTAGCAGATTCAGCCCTATAATAGATTTATTCACGGAAGTAAGAGTTAGTCTCACCTTTCATCTGCACAATTTCTTAATTATGTACTAAGTATAACAATTACATATTTTAAAATATTAGATTAATAAGATAGTTTTCATGTAGAGATATAGCAAATTGAGTACTGTGCTACCATTTATACCTAGAACAATTATTTATAGGTAAGTACAGATTGTATGTTAATATCCTCAGAAACAGTTTTCAGTATATTCCTATACCTACCCTTGAAATAGTAGTTTAACGACGGTTTCAAGGTAGTACTTTAAATTATGATTAAATAAGATTATGGGTAAGAGAAATTTGCAGAATTATTCATGCTGAATTCATTTAGGTTTCAAGCTGATTGTTGATACAAATTCTATTTATAACTATATAATCTGAAAATTTTCACTTTTTTGTCATGTACAAGTTTTTATATTCATCTATAATAAACCAATTGCCTAAATTAAAAGTATGCAGGTAAATATACAATTCAAATTACCCGCTCAGTTGTCAGTAATTTACGCGAGGTGGTGCTAGTGTACTTGTCACAAATATCACCAATGCTAAAGCATAGGAGTCTCCCGTATTGTCATTATATAGTATTTGGTGACGTTCCTCCTTCATGTCTCGTGTGCGTACTTGCTTGCGTACGGAGTACGGAGTCGATTGTAGGGATGCGCGATGTTTGTAAAACATCGATGTTCACATCTTTTGATACATCGAAATCGAAACATCGATGTGTTAAAAATATCGGATCAAAATCATCGATTTTCTAAAACATCGATGTTTTCTATAAAACTGCAATAATGGGTCAAAATAATAAACTATATTTTAGAAATAAATATAAAATATTTATTCTTCTTAAAGTACACAAAATATTATGCTCCAAGTATAAAAAATGAAATAAAATTAAAATAATGATTTAAAAGACAGAAACAAAGAAATAACATGTCAAATCACACAAAAATAACACTGTCTTGAAAATAGAACTAAACCTTATTCATAAAAAACAAATTTGGGGACAATTTTCAAAAATTTCTTCGCGATGAGAGACATAAGAGCAAGCACCACTAACATTTTCTACCATCTTGTGATGTTCGCTCCAAAGGTTGAATTTTTCATCTTCTAAGGAGATAAGCACTAGGCAGTGTTTATTTTTTCTTCTTAAGTACCTAACTATTACTATTAAATGATAAATACCAATACAGTAATTTCATGGGGAATCACTAAAATTCGACGTACGATTAGTATACACCTAGCCTAGATATTCAATATCTACTTCCAATATGCACGACACAGTTACCTATTTATATTTTAAATAAAAAAATAAATTTTACTTTGATTTTACCCAACTTTTGTGCATATTCTTTAAAATTTACTTTCGTTAGACATTTTCTAGTTCTTCTACTGCTCGCTAGATGTACACAAAAGAATTGACTTGGTAATTGGTAATAGAAGATGATAATAATAAATTACTATGGCATTGAGAAACATCGAACGAAACATCGTAAAAAAACATCGATGCTGTCTGATAATATCGAAAAAAATAACATCGATGTTAATATCGAAGATCGTAAGCAAAATATCGATGTTTAAGAAACATCGATGAACATCGCGCATCCCTAGTCGATTTCGATTGACACTTTGACAGTTGCTTAAAATGCAACTTAACTCTAACTCTTACTTTTACAATTTTACTATAAATGAAAAATTAATTGAACATGAAGAAGAGACAGCAGAAATAATTTAGAGTGTATAAAAGAAAGTTCCATCAAAACAGTAGCTGTCAAGACATGTCCATGAAACATATAAAACAAGAAGGCCAAGTGATATGTGACACCTACTGTAAAACTATTAAAACTGAAACAGAAAATTGTAAGGATGTATCCACTGATCAAACGTTTACGCTTTCCTGTGAATTTGAGCAGGATACGAAATTGAATCTGCAAATAAATGAATCTTTGATAAAACTGGAAATAGAAGAGCATGCATTGGACAGTGCTGTATTACCTGGAGATTTGAAGAAAGAGTACTCCAATAAAAATGAAAATTCTAATGATCAAAACCCCTGGCATACTTTGAGCATCAAGGATGATGTAAAGGTGAAATGTGAGTTACAGAAATTATTTCAGGATGGGAAAGAGAAGCCTGGAAGTGATACAGATAAAGATAAGAAAAATTCTTTTAACTGCATTAAATTACACGATTCTAAAAAGAGCTCAGCTCATCGTTTCACAGGAAAACAACCTTATCAATGCTCATCCTGTGATTATGCAAGTGTGTGGAAACAAAATTTG
Organism: Tillus elongatus; assembly: GCA_964006375.1. Taxonomy (NCBI): domain Eukaryota; kingdom Metazoa; phylum Arthropoda; class Insecta; order Coleoptera; family Cleridae; genus Tillus; species Tillus elongatus. The sequence goes on from OZ023270.1 coordinate 54,811,356, forward strand.
TTGACGCATATCAAATCAAAACACACACGAGAAAAGCCTTATCAATGTTCATCATGTAATTATGCAAGTGTGCAGAAAGAAGGTTTGTTGAAACATATTAAATCAAAACACACAAACGGAGAGCTTCATAAATGTTCATTATGTGAATATACTGGTGCAACCAAACATTATTTGTTAAAGCATATTAAATTAAAACACCTAAGAGGAAGATCCTATCAATGTTCATCATGTGATTATGCAAGTATCAAGAAACATGATTTGTGGAGGCATATTAAATCAAAACACACAGGAGAAAAGCCTTATCAATGTTCATTATGTGATTATGCATGTGTGGACAAAAGAAGTTTGTTTAATCATATTAAATCAAAACACACCAGAGAAAAACCTTATCAATGTTCGTTATGTGATTATGCAAGTGTGGACAAAAGAAGTTTGTTAAATCATATTAAATCAAAACACACAGGGAAAAAGCCTTTCAAATGTTCTTCATGTGATTATGCAAGTGTGTGGAAACATTCTTTGTTAAATCATATTAAATTGAAACACACAAACGGAGAGCTTCATAAATGTTCATTATGTGAATATAGTGGTGCAACAAAACATGATTTGTTAAAGCATAATAAATTGAAGCATCTAAGAGGAAGGTCTTATCAATGTTCGTTATGTGGTTTTGCAAGTGTGGAGAAAAGAAGTTTGTTAAATCATATTAAATCTAAACACACAGGAGAAAAGTCTTATTATTGTTCATTATGTGATTATGCAAGTGTGAAGAAACATCACTTGTTAAGACATATTAAATCAAAACACACAGGAGAAAGGCCTTATCAATGTTCATCATGTAATTATGCAAGTGTGTGGAAAGAAAATTTGTTGAAGCATATTAAATCAAAACACACAGGAGAAAAGCCTCATCAATGTTTATTATGTGATTATGCAAGTGTGGACAAAAGAAGTTTGTTAAATCATATTAAATCAAAACACACAGGAGAAAAGCCTCATCAATGTTTATTATGTGATTATGCAAGTGTGGACAAAAGAAGTTTGTTAAATCATATTAAATCAAAACACATGGGGAAAAAGCTTTACCAATGTTCATCATGTAATTTTGCAAGTGTGTGGAAACATTCTTTGTTAAATCATATTAAATCAAAACACACAAACGCAGAGCTTTATAAATGTTCATTATGTGAATATACTGGTGCAACCAAACATTGTTCATGCAAGTGTGAAGAAACATCATTTCATCATTGAAAGTGCAAAACCACGTATTTGTGTTTCACAAAATTTTACAGGGGAAGGTAAAAACTAGTTTATTGAAATTATAGAGATTCTATAATGATTTTTTTATTAAAATATTGGAGAATAATTAAATGTTATTGATTTATAATGTTTGTTTTGTACCTTTAAGGATTCTAAGTAATTTATTACTTTTACGAGGTTTTGTACCAAAAAAGTGGACAGTTTTTTTTTAAATACGATTTTTTGTACACCTTACTACAGTTAAGAAAGAGCAACTAGGTTTAAATGAAAGTAATGTTGTAATATGATTTTTTATTTATTTTGAAATACATAAAAACTGCTAATAATAGTTAAATAGCTAACTGAACACTTAAAATTATTAGGCTTATTCTTAATCAATGGGGTAAATTGTCATAAAAATCCCATTATTTTTATCGAGGACAGACTTTAAAGCTTGAAAATGGTCATATTTTTCTCATTTAATTTTCTGCTCAGACTTATACAAAGAAGAATCTTTTTTTATAAGCAACTATTGATACTCTTTGTGGCAGTAGTGTAAAATTATCAGAATAATTGATTTTAAAGTATATCTCACCCGATGGGGTATATTTGAAGCAACAGACATCACTCACTAATGGGTCTCCAGGTTTTCTGCCAGGGCATATGGATGTGTAAATATGGTTATTTTTAAAGTCTTTAAATTCGGACCAATTCATGTATTTTACATTGTAGAGTTGCCCCCGTCTTGCCTCTTTACAAACAGCAATATAATCATAAGGCAAGTAAATATTGCGATTCTTTAGGCGTCTTTCGATGGTACTATGCACCGAGTCAACTTCCATTTGGGTGTGGCCCTTCTGAAGATATTTAGGTGTTATATCAACTTTATGTTCCATTGAGAATTGGAGGATAGCATTAGCAAGTATAGCGTTTTTATTTTGGTAACCACAACCGTCGCTAAAAATAATTATTTCTTTTGTTAATTGATGATCTGAAATATAATTTCTGAGAAATTCGATCAACAAACTTGCAAAAATACTGGTGTCAAAGCCACCTTGAGACTCATCCCACAGAAAACATGTCACATCTTTGGTAATCATATTGAAGACTGTGTAGTTATGCACACAAAGTTTGGTTTTATAATAACTCGCACTTGCTTGTAAAACAGGAGATAATTTAACTGCTTGAATATCTATACAAAAAAGAGCTATTTTATCAGGTACATTGCTAGCTCTTTCTTTGTCTTCAGCTTTTTCGCGCCTGGCTATCTTTTTTATATTGATGTTTTTGATATTCTTCATCTGAATAATTTCCCAGCTTGTGTGAGATGCATAAATCACACTGGTCTTTACGGGGTTTATAAATTTTGATATTAGCCTTATTCATCTCTTCCAAAAAAATTGTTTTAAAAAGAGAGGTCTCTTGTTTTTCTTGGCAATAGTTCTTGTACTCTCTGTGCCTTGTTTTGAAATACCGGTCCCAAATATAGCTTGTTGGTACTTGCTCGGCAATAATGAGATTCCATTTTAGGAACAAGTGACAAAAATTCCTTAATGGTTTGTCTTTTTCCACCTGGCCCGTTCTTTTTTCTTCCCTCTATTTGTATGTTTTCTTGTGGCAAATTCATTCCGGCATCTTTTTTGGCGTATTCTCTAACCATCCATTCCCCTATACATAAAGTATTTAAAAACATTACTTTGCAGACCCTCTTTTTTTCAGACAATAATGGATAGTGCCATTTCTCCTAGAGTTCTCCACTTTTCGCTTACTTGGAATCACATCGACTATTGTACTTAAAAATGTCTTTTCCATGTCCCATGTTATTTGCCAAAATGATTCAAACATTTTTATTCTCTCCGCTTCGTCAAATTCAGACCAAAATAAAACTTTTGAGTTTCTACATTTTTGTGAAGTACATCCGGTTTTCATACTACGTTTATTCTTATTGTCTATCAATTTAAAATGACCATCAGTATCTTTCTTTAGTCCCAAATAATCGTTTCCTACCATTCTAGCTTTTTTGTTAAGATCCCTAGCTCTTCTGGTTTGATTACATTTTCTTTTTAAACTATTGTTGTTGTTTCTGAAGAAGCCACATTTAACGAAACGGTTCATATTATAATTATATAGAGTGAATATCGTAATAATTTGTTTTATCACTATATAATTATATAAATATTTCCCTTCATTATTTAAATTCTTAAAATTAGAATACAATAACAGCCTAAAATTCTTGCCTTTAACTTAAAAGGAAGGGATGTGTATTGTTGATTAAAACTGACTGTCCATTAGGCACGTAATCGCATAACTTCCATGATTTTTCTTTTGGACGCAAGCGATATTAGATCTTATTCATGTGCCAATACAAAACAAAACTTACTGCCACTGCCTATCCTCTCATGTGATCCTGATACTAGAGACGTGAAAATCGTTTCGTCGTTTCTACGATTTCTGTGGTAAAAACTTCATGTTAAATATTAAATGCTTCAAATTTGAATAACTCAATTTTCTATAAACTTAGAGAGTTTAATTTTGGTGTGTAGTAAGGTCTCTCCTAACGCAAGATATCTACCAAATTTCATTAAAATAACTTTGTAATTTTCGGAGAAAAAAAAAATTTCGAAAGAAAATTTAAAATTTGAATAACTCAATTTTTTATAAACTTAGAAACTGAATTTCAGTACGTAGTAAGACCTCTCCCAAGGCAACATATATAGTAAATTTCAATAAAACAGCTTTGTTACTTTCAGAGAAAAAAATTTTTTTCGAAAGAAAACTCAAAATTTTCCCGGAAAACCCCGTCCGATTTTTCTGGCCAACGAACTCATCCAAGCCATTAATAAAAGAAAATCACTTGCCAAGTTTAATCGAAATCGGTTAATTATTGTTTGAGTTATCAGACGGATACATATATATATATATATATATATATATATATATATATATATATATATATATATATATATATATATATATATATATATATATATATATATATATATATAACATATAAAAATTGAAACTGACCCCGGATATGGGTTCTAGGGGTCCTAGTTCGCACTCATTTGAAAGAATTTTGCAAAGTCTCACCATCGATACCTCTCTATTAGTGAATTTTTTTAAAAATTTTTTAATAAAAATGCACTAAAAAGAAGTACTTAACCTTCTGCCCTCAACCATAAATTTTCAAACAATTGTGCAACTATGCATTATAAAATGTGAAAAAGTAGATACCATCAAAGATAACTTTCTAGAAAATAAATGCTTAATAATATGTGGCTTCACTTTAAATCACATTTTTGTAATTAAAATATGGAATAAATCTTATATCAATCGATTTCTTTTATTAGAAAATGACCTTTTCATTAAGGTGAGTCAGGAATGAGTTTCATACATATTTACATATATAACAATCAATTACCCATAAGTATGTTTATTTGTATCTAATAACTCAACATATTTCTTTACACAAATAACTTTATTATGTAAGCCATTTTTATTTCAATTTCGCTTATATGTCATGTTTTGCAACTAAATATGAAGCAGAGATCAATATTAGGCTTCAGCCAGTCGGCCAGACAAATACTGAAAAAAGCGGTATTCTCGGTCGAATCGACGCTCTATTGTATTGTCGACTTTACGATCTGTCGGCAGAACGATATGACACGGAACCGAGTGGCCTCCGGTTCAGGGGCACACGTTCTTACCACTGAACCACCGAGGCTCTGCATCTCCTTTTACTGGTGCCTTTAAATGGTGAAATTTCTGAACATCAGTCATTTGGTTGTTTTGATAGATTAATGAACTAAAATGGTGAAATTCTAGCCACTGAGTGAAACGGCCATTGAATTTTGCAAGTGTAATTGTTGGAAGTTTTAAATGATTGAACCCTGAGCTGACATGTGAAGTTACGACCACAGAGTCACCATTGGAGGACTTTCCTAAAGGTGTTACTTCATTGATTCTGAATACCTCCAACATTATTCTTGCCTTTGCAAGTATGGAAAAATAGCCAGTCTCAAACGCTGAAATCCAATCTTGTTCAATTTGAAATGGTAAATATGTCGGCTTGAAATCTTTGTACTCACTCTAAAAATGGCAGAAGACTATCTACTCCTACCTACAATTGTATTTGTTCTCTTTAAGACAAACTACCCCTTTCTATGTTGCAATGAACTGATTATTGAAGACACATTTTTTCCAACGAAACTCTTTTTTGTACCAGAAGACTATAATGTTTCTTATTGTCAATCAAGATTCAAATCGTAATTATGACAGAAAATTGAGTAAAAATCGTGTGTGCAATCTATAATTGTTCGAATTATAACGTGCTAAATCTATCAAAGACATGTCACAGGTTTCCAAAGGATCCCGAAACGTGAGTATGATTTTTTGTGTTTTCTTTTGTTACCAGCGAATTTTTGCACAAATTCGCCTAATAATTGATATTAAACAATAACTATAACATGGATTGACGATAGTTTTATATTATAGATGCAAGAAAAGGGCACTATTAAAAGACACAAGGCGCATTTTATATTTCAATGTCACTTCCAAAAGATTTAATTTGTTGAAGCAGGAGACAAATTCAGAATTACTTTTATGCCAATATGTACAGGTTGCAGAAGAAAATGTATTTTGTAATATTTGCCATAATGTATTTATAGATAAACTTCGTAAACGGATGGTTGAAAGGTTTCAATCATAAACTTCCAGGGCATCAAAGAAAAGAAATATGAAGGCAAAGTTTTGCATTAATAATAAATGATAGTTTTTCTATCTTGTTCTGTGTTCTTTTTTATTTCAGTATGGCATAAATTGTCACATTTTTTTACTTTTAAAATTATTTTACTTGGTAATGCTTTTAATTATCTTTCGAAGACCAGTTTTTAAGGAGACAAGTAGAAATAGCAGATTCAGCCCTAGAATAGATTTCTTCGCGGAAGTACGAGTTAGTCTCACGCCTTTAATCAACACAATTTCTTAAAATACAACGCTTCAGACTCATTTATTTGACAAACACTAATTATCTACTAAGTATATTAGTTATATATTTCAAAATATTAGATTAATAAGACAGTTTTCATGTAGAGATACAGCAAATTGAGTACTGTGCTGTCATTTATACCTAGAACAATTATTTATAAGTAAGTAGAGATCGTAACTTAATATCGTCAGAAACAGCTCTCAGTATATTCCTATACCTACCCTTGAAATAGTAGTTTTTAACGACGGTTTCACGGTAGCATTTTAAATTATGATGAAATAAGATTATGTGTAAGAAAAATTTGCACAATTATTCATGCTGAATTTCATTTCGGTTTCAAGCTGATTGTTGATACAAATTCTATTTATAACTACATAATCAGATAATTTTCAGTGTTGTCGTGTACAAGTTTTTAAACTCACCTATAATAAACCAATTGTCTCAATAAAAAATACTCAGGTAAATATGTAATTCTAATTAAGCGCTCAGTTGACAGTACTTCACGTGAGGTTGCGCTAGTGTGCTTGTCACAAATATTACCAATGCTAAAGCATAGAAGTGTCCTGTATTGTCATTATATAGTATTTGATACAAGTCTGTGTGCATGGCGCCAGATTTAACTTCAAAATTACTTGTTAAAAAACGGGAAACATGAGTTGTGTCTATTACTATTCAAAGTATTTGCTACAAATGAATAGTGTTAAAACTGTTAAGGGATTAAAAGGATGTTAATATGTTGTTTGATAAAATTAAATATATCCGACAATAAATAAAATGTATGCCTAGATTGTTTTTGTAACAATGCCAACTATATGTATAAAATATATGTTATCAGAAAACAAAAGAGGTGTTGCGGACTAATGATGTCCGCTTGAATATCTTGCTGGTTCGTTTGAATTAGTGGACTGTATTTCTTGTTGTTTGAACACTGTTTAATATATTGAACTAATAATTTACCAATGATACACTTAATACTATGATAATACTGTTCTACACCTTGGTGTGTTGTTCTCTTGGATTCTGATCGATGAATATGTACTAGAAAAAAATACTCTGCCGGCTCTCATACTAGAGGTCCCTTCTACCTGGGGTACCCCTTCTTCTCGTGGTTAACTCTGCCGTCAGCTGGCGTCTCGAGCGTTGACATACCGCCGGCCTTGAAAGATGGCGCTTTCAAAGTGTTCTTCTGGTTACTCTGAGTGGATGGGAAGGGCACATGTACGTGCAGTGGATCGATTAACCTCGGAGGACCGGACTCTAACGCTGACCACCCTAATGGCAACATCTTGACCTGGATGTAGCCGTGTGATTCTGCCCGTCGGCCAGGACAGTGGTTGAACGTCGTCTTCCTTTAAAAGGACCAAAGTATCAATCTTCTGTTGTTCTTGGCAATGTTTCTTCCATTTTGTTCTTTTCTGTAATTCGGTTATATATTCTCTTTGCCAGCGTTTCCAAAACTGCTGACAAATGGCTTGTAAATGCTGGCATTTAGATAAACGATTCGTGGGCAGCGAGAATATGTCTTTCTCGGGTATGGCCGTCAATGGTCGTCCAATCAGAAAGTGGCCAAGAGTGAGTGCACTGTCGTTGTTGGGATCGGAAGACATGGGAGAATGTGGTCGGGAATTTAATATAGCCCCGATTTGGGCCAGTACAGTATAAAATTGTTCAAACGTTAAATTGATGTTCCCCAGAACCCTGATTTAGTGGATTTAATACATGCCTCCCAAAGGCCGCCAAATGTAGGCGATCTAGCCGGTATAAAATGCCAGATGATATTTTCCTTATTACGGTAATTAACGAAATCATGATTGCTCTCAAGTGACAGTCGTGAAAGTGTATTGTTTGCTCCAATCAAATTAAATGCATTGTCCGAAAAAAATATGGCGTGGGTTTCCGCGCCTAAAACAGACCGTTTCAAGCCTTGAATAAACGCGTTTGTTGTTAATTATGATACTAACTCTAAGTGTATCGCTTTTGTGCTGGTACAAACGAACAGGCATATATATGCCTTCAAAAGTTTCGCTCCGCGGGTTTCTCGATCCTTTACTAAAACTGGACCACCGTAGTCGACGCCTACACTATAAAAGGGAAAGGTCGCTGAAACCCTGCATTCAGGTAAATTCCCCATTTTGTACTAGAGAGTATTCGGTTTTGCTCTAAAGCACCGTATACATTGGTGAACGATTTTTCTTGCTAAGTTTCTACCGCGAATAACCCAATACTGTCGTCTACTATGGTACAAAAGCATTTGGGGTCTTGCATGCATCAACTGAGTGTCTAATTCTCTAAATAATAGAATGGTTACATGATGTGCGCCTAATAGTAGAATTGGGTGTTTTGAGGCCTCAGTTAATGCAGACCGTTGAATTCTGCCACCAACACGTAACACACTCTCACTATCTAAAAATGGTGATAACGATTGTAAGTTGCCTGTTACGTTAGAATTATTTTTTAATTGTTTAATTTTTGCTGAAAATGTTTGCTCTTGAGATATTTTTACTAAACTATTTAACGCTACGTTAAGTTCATGATGTGAAAGTAAACCAATTTTTCTTTGATCCCTTTTAATTTTTAAGTTATTTATAAATCTTAAGCAGAATGCTGCAATGCGCACCAGTTCCGAAAAAGATGAATATTTTTTTATCGAAAAGTCTTGTAGAGGGATTTTTTGCACAGCATAAGAATTATTTTGAACATTTACATCGGGTAAGTCCATTATTTGTAAAAATCCAAAATTTGACCCACCTAAAGCCAATGCCGGCACGTCTCTTTGATAATATTCTTGTGAATTTTGAAATGGTTTTTCCATCAATGTGGTAGCAATAAATGTTTCGCCTGTTATTTGTTCGGCCGTTGAAGATTTTTGGTTACTGTAGTTGCCCGGTACCTGCTTGTGGGTTATCGGTCCATTGTTACAAGGATTGTGTTATGAAGGTTTTGACAATATTTACATTTAACTGCCTGGCAGTCTGATGCCGTATGATTGTTACGTAAACAATTTTCGCAAAGTCTTAATCGCCTGACCTCAGCAAACCGCTGAACAAGTGGTAATTTTAAAAATTCACTACATTGATAAAGACAATGTTCACCTTTACAAAAAAACATTAATTAAATGACAACCTTTCAAATTTGTGAGCATTATTTGTTGATGCAAGAGAGTTTAACGATTGTTTGTTTCATGTCGTATTGTTATTAATAATAATACGGTCCCAATGATCTGTTGATTCCCTTAATACCTTTAAAGCTCTTAAATGTTTTAAGGTATTGTCATATAATTGTCTAAGTTCCGTGTGTGACTCGTGCGTCATGAAGTTTAATTCAAAAATACGCTTGATGTGATTTTGTATTATTAATTTTTTATTCTCATATCTGTGAGTAAGTAATTGCCAAGCCACTTGATAATTTATGGCGGAGATTTCCAGGGACTGTAAAATTTCTGCTGCATCTCCTTCGAGAGATGTCTGCAGGTAACAAAATTTTTGAATGTCTGACAAAAGCTTATTATCCTCTACTAATGCTTTAAAACTATCCTTAAACCCCATCCACTGTTCATATTTACCTGAAAAGGTGAGCATTTTTATTGTTGGTAATTTTACCTGATTAATGTTAGACGAATATTCATTTGTTTCACGCGTACTTTTAATTTCATGATAAGAAGTTACTTCAATCTCATTTAGATTTGATACAAAAGCATCTTTAACTTTATAATACTCGGAAAGAATAGATTTAGCTTGAGCTAATGTTGAGAAATAATTTTCTTCAAAACCGTCACGTTGAACATGTGATTCAGTTGGATCGATTTCATCTAAAATATCTTGAACTGATTCGAATTTTTGGCGACAAGAGGATTCCCCCCCCCCCCCCCACAAAACCACAAAAAAATAACAGAGTTATGCACTAGATACGTACTTTGACAATGAAGTTGTCTTTATCAGTAGCTGTCACTAAACTATATATAAACTAAAGATGATGTAATACCGCGGTGATGCAATACTGGATGATGCCATCTCGGACGCCTCAGTACCGGATGATGCCATCTCGGACGCCTCAGTACCGGATGATGCAACACCGGATGACGTAACACCGGGTGACGTAATCCAAGGAGTATTGCTGTGTCAGTGTCAACGCCTAACTAGTTGTCATGTCGATGTTGAAGCAACCATAGATTATTTCGTGCTATTTCAAAAAGTGTTGAATTGACCGGACCCATGTCTGAATTCATTAAATTTTGTGGATAGACTCTGCGTATATAAACTTGCCAAAGCATCTAACTTGCAATAATCGGTGGCTACTTACAATAACTTAAGATTACCTACTATTGCCTACTTTATGTCTCGAGTCAATCATATGTTGCGCAAGTCATTTTCTCGAACCGTTTTGTAAAAGCAAATTAAATAAAGTTAATTAAATAAATTAATAGCAGGATAAAATTTTGAAGCTGCACCGAACGAGTGTCAAGATTGATTTTCAGTGCAGTATATTCAATAAAAGGCTCTTTCCACCAGTTAAAATAAAATTGTAATAAAATTTAATTATATATGTGAAAATATTTCTTAGAAGAAATATCTTATATTCTACAAATATTTAATCATTCTACCATACCATTATCAAAAATAAATTCACAAAGTAAAATTATGGTCTCAGCGTGGGCTACATAAAACATAAGATAAAACATATAATCGCATCATATCTCACCCAGCAGAGATAAGATAAGATACATTCAGAAATTACCTGTCGGCAAAATAACTTCAATACTTACTGTAAAGATAATGGCGCCTCCGTGGCCGTGCGGGAAAGTCGATTTAGACTTTCCAATACGGACTCGGGGGTCGACGGTTCGAGCCCCACCGGCGGCGGATGATTTTTCAAAATCACTGTCGTCGTTGAGATCGAGCTCAAGGTGGAGGGTAGGTTAGTTTAGATGAGCAAAAAGGGTCAGCAATGGCCTAATTGCCAGTATGCATCTTACCTTTTTACTGTAAAGATAATAACACAACATAAGAAAATAAAAAAATAAAATTATTTCAGAAGATTAGACATGTTAAAAAAATGGGGCACTCAATAAATCAAAATCAAAAAGAAAAATAAATAGCGTAGCTACAAAACAAACATTATTTCATTCATGTTATCCTGTTATTAAACATTCTCAATAATAAAATGCAAATTAATTCATGTTAAACTAATATTTAATACGCATGTGATTTTCTTCTGCCTTTAATACAAATCCGTCATATATCTGACAGCCTCAAGAAACATACAAATAACTTACAGTATAGTACAAGCAATAGAGAATTTTTTTCTGCATTAAACTACAGGAGTTATTTTTTTTGATAGATAGGTTCAGAATTACGTACTGAATGTAAAAATACAAAATCCTTACAAATTAGGGGGGCGGAAGTGCCGCCATTTTGAGAAAAACCGTTTCGACCTATATATCCGTAACCGTGTACTTTAGACCAAAAATGGTAATGACCTTTATTGTAGATAATTACATTTTTCATATTTTTTGTTAAATTTTTTTTTTGTATCACTCTCCGTTTACAACTTATACGACTATTAGCATTCATTTATTGACTTTTTTACCTATATCTTTGTTAATAATGGTTTAAAAAATAAAATGCTTATAACTTAACTTTTCAATCGACAAATTTCCTACCATTTTTACTAAAAACTTTTTTTTCTAAAATCAACATTTTCAAAGACAACGCGTTAAATGTTGCACTTTTCAATCGACAAATTTTTCTGGAAATATTTTAGAAAAATGAAGGACAATGACGGTTGAAGCTAAGACTTCAGGCTTTGTAAAACATTATTCTTGAGACATTTTCTTTCCATAGCTTATATTAATTTCAGTTTCTTTGCGTAAATGTTGCCAATTTTGACGTTTTAATTCGCGACTTTGACGTTATGAGGAAAACCCCAATTTATTTTTCTTTAAATGCCTATAACTTTTTTGTCTTTGAACCTACAGACCTAAATGGTAGGTAATTTACATATAATGACATAAAACCATGTACCAAATTTAGTTGCCCTTACTTTGTTATTTCCGGAGATATGATTGTGCAACATTTAACGCGTTATGTCTTTGAAAATGTTGATTTTAGAAAAAAAAGTTTTAAGTAAAATTTCTAGAAAATTTTTCGATTGAAAAGTTAAGTTATAAGCATTTTATTTTTTAAACAATTATTAACAAAGATATAGGTAAAAAAGTCAATAAATGAATGCTAATAGTCGTATAAGTTGTAAACGGTGAGTGATACAAAAAAATTATTTAACAAAAAATATGGAAAATGCAATTATCTACAATAAAGGTCATTACCATTTTTGGTCTAAAGTGCACGGTTATGGAGATATAGGCCGAAACGGTTTTTCTCAAAATGGCGGCACTTCCGCACTCCTAATTTGTAAGGATTTTGTGTTTCTACATTCAGTACGTAATTCTGAACCTATCTATCGAAAAAAAAAAAACTCCTGTAGTTTAGTGCATTATGGACAAGAGTAACGGGCTCCTCTATTGCCTGTACTATTAGGGTCATGTGAAAAATATGGTATATGATCAAACACAATAAAAAACGGTTCAATATCTAAAAGGACGTATTTTAAAGCAGCCAAACTGATTGGAGACAACAATGATGTTACAGGGGACAACTAATAGATCTCTCTTAACTCTTAACAGCGCCAGACGATGTCTTGAGTGGAAAGTTGGCCGCTATGAGCATTTTTGTAGCAATTTTAACCTAAAATATAAATAAATATTGTTTTTTCTAAAATTAAAATTATTTGAAAAATGACAGTTTAATACTCCATATTTTGAAAACAGTTTACTGTAAAGCCTAAGCATTTTTTACTTTAAATAGCCAAACTATATTTGGTCTGAAAGTTTTGGCAACTGTAGTACACGTATACAACGTATACAAGTGACCTTACCTCAGGGACACCTGACACATGTGCATAATCAACAATCAACAGCAAGCCTGCTTTAAGTAGCTAATGATATAATAGAGCAGTGAGATAGAGTGCTGTAGCATTAAATCTATGTGTACAATAGTAGTAGGTACCTACTATGACAAACTATTAAACACTAAAATGAAAGATATTGGTCTGCAGTCACACCATAACTGCAGTACTTATGACAATCAAACCTTATCATGATTAAGGAAAAATTAAAACACTTTCACTACCAGACAACTGGTTTATTCCTAACCCTACGCATTTCGACCCATTATTGAGCCATCTTCAGGGGTTTAGACTGATTCCTGTCTCAGTTACAGAAAAGTGCTATATGAAATGTTGCCAAGTTTTGGCTTTTCATCCATTGTCTTCAGGATTCCAAACTAAAACTGCATAAAACAAGACAGCAGGAACATAACATGACTTGAAGTAATCAGAGAAGATGAATGTAAATGACGCTTATTTTTTAGTTTTTAATTTAGTTTTAATGTCAAGTGCAAATCATCTAAACTTTGAAGTTGTCGGCGGGAATTTCAATTTTTTATAAAAGCTTTGTATAGGTTGACGAGAAGCTTTAATATAATAATCTATAGAGCATAGAGCCTCAGTGGCCCAGTAGTGAGAACGTGTGCCTCTGGACCCAAGGGTACTGGGTTCGATTCCCAGGGATCCCTTTTCACTTTTTCAGTACATACTATAAAATTAACATCAATCGAAGTTGTGGCATTGTATTTGAGCAAGGTGAATGTCTGCACGTTCCGCACTTGCGTAAAGCCGTCGGTCTCGTGTACCATGCGGTGTTGGACAGGTTAAAGAACCCCGCCCTTCCTACAGAAAGACAGGGATTCGGCAAAATTTCCAGGATAGTGGGGTGAAACTGCTCCGTGGCGTCGGTGATTGGCCAGAGCCGCGGAAATAGACCGACGTTGAAGAACAGAAAAAATTTATGGTGCATCAAAATCATAAGTAAATTGCGGTTTACCTTTGGTTATTAAATTTTAAAAAAGTAACCAGAACAAGAATTTATTTATGAAATATCAAAATATACATTCACCAGCAACGTTAAAAGAATGCAAAACTAAATATTTTCTGTTTACAAGGAAATATTTAAAATATACTTTAATATAAGATAAATCATAAACATTTTGTGCCTGTGACCTGACATCTATCATCTTTTCTCTATTATCTATCCAAGCAGGGATGTCGAAATGTCATTACTTCTCAGGGATAAAATAATGTTCGTCTATGTTACTTCTGAACAAATAAAACTTTCGCGAAAGTGAATAGTTTTACAGCAGAGTTCGTTTTTTCGATCGCCAAATTGGCGATTTTTAGAGAAAAAAGGAGCCCAATTTGGGACTCGCCGGTTTCTTTGAAAAAGAAATCGAAACAAAAGATAAGATAGCCCAATTTGCGATAAATCACCTAATCTGGCAATACTGTATGCTGATGTATTATTAACTGTCCTCTTAGCAGAAGATGATCAAGTGATTTACTGACTCTCAAAAAAATCTGAACACCCAGTATGAGTCTACCAATTGATATATGATAAATATGTCTTTATACTACTCTGTTTTGAAAAAAATGATAACAAGATTAACCAAAATTTTTAACAGGTGTACACTTTTTAAATTTTGGTTTATCGAAAAATTTTCTCTTTAAATTTGCGTTTTCCTGTTTGAAGCAATATTTCGTAGTGATTTGTGCTCAATTCTTTATGACTAAGCGCCGCTTACGGAATAATTACAATAATTTAAGTGAACTCGAAAGATGGCGCATTGTTGGTATGCGGGAAGCCGATTTTTCAATCAGGCAAATTTCCGACCGCATGGACGCAGTGTGTCAACAGTGTTACAGTGTGGGTCCAAGTGGTCTGAAGAAGAAACTCATAACCGTCGTCATAGATCCGGACGACGTCGAGCAACTTTAGCACGGGAAAATCGTAATTTGATGATTGAGGCTTCACAAGTCAGAGTTTTCACAACACCATCGATTGGTAGGCTTGGTTGGGATTTTACAACAAAGAGTCTCTATGGCAACGAAATACCCCAGAATACGCGTTTTTAGACTTCGTTCGTATACACCATTTTTATTACTCCCGCTGACACCTCGACATCGTGCTGCTCGGTAGTAGTAGTGTAACGGGCATATCAAATGGGGATGCTGAATTGAATCGTGTTGTGTTCTCTCACGAGTCCAGATTCTGTCTTTGGGTTCATGATGGTCGCAGAAGAGTAAGACAATTGTGCAGAGAACGTAGAAATTTATAATTTGCTGTGGAACGGCATACGGTGCTCACACGGAGGATGATGGTATGGGATGCGATAGCATACGGTAGCAGGTCATGTCTAGTTTTTATTGACAGGAATTAGAATGCAATGATTACATACGAAACGTTATGCAGCCTGTTGCATCGCCATACCTACGAGGGTTAATTCAAGCCCCTTTCCAACAAGACAAGGCACGCCCTCATACGACAAGGGTTAATACAAGGTTCTTACAAGAAAACACCGTGACCCTGCTTCCATGATATTCTCGCTCCCCAGACTTGTCACCAATCAAATATGTGTGGGGTATGATTGGCAATCGATTGGGCAATTTACCCCAACCACGAAATAACCTAGTTGATCTTCGTCACCGAATTCAAAAAGCCTGTGATTACATTTCTCAGTATACCATAAATCATTTAATTTCAAGCAGGCATCAAAGAGTTATCGAATGCATAAGAAACTGCGGCGAACGCACTCATGATTACATAATTTTGTTATTTTTTAATATTTCAGTTAGAAAATGCAAGACGTTCTTGTGGGTTTTATAATTAATTTTGTTTTGCATTAGGTGCTATTTAAGGAAACATTTCCTGAATTGTTCTTAGCGAATTTTTCGTAAAACGAAAAATTTCACTAATGAGGAGATCTGTGGGGAAAAGTTTGAGTTTTCTTTCGGAAAATTTCTTTTGTATCTTCGAAAATAACAGAGCCATGACAACAAAATTTGGCACATATGTTTTTACTACCAAAATTACGCTACATACCGAAATTCAGATCGCTAAGTTGAAAGCAAAAAAAGTTAGACATTTATAAAAAAAAATATGGTGCCACTGGTGATCAGAGGAAAGCGCAAGAACAAAATATTTTGTGTGACTAACAAAACAAATTAAATATTACATACAACCGTTATGTTTTCTTGACGCAAAAAGGTCAAGATAAGTAGCAGAAAAATATTTTGAAAATTTTATTGTTAGTGAATTTTCTTTAAAAAAATGCACTAATGAGGAGATCCCGAGTTTTGAGTTTTGAAAAATTTTCTTCAAATGGGCGCTAATTAGCCCCCCTAGAACACCTATCCGGGGTCAGTTTCAATTTTTATATGTTTATATATATATATATATATATATATATATATATATATATATATATATATATATATATATATATATATATATATCACACCGATAACTCAAAAAATAAAGGCCCGATTTTGATAAAATTTGGTGAATACCTTCCTTTTGCAAGTGGCTTGGATAAGTTCGTTATCCAGGAAAATCGGCCCAGGTTTTCCCGGAAAATTTTGTGTTTACTTTCGAAAAATATTTATATCTCCGGAAATAACAAAGTAAGTGCAACCAAATTTGGTACACAGGTTTATATCATTATAGATAAATTACCTACCAAAATTTAGCTCTATAAGTGAAAAGACAACATATAGGCAAAGAACTTGTAACTAATGGAACCTATGGAAAGAAAATGTCTCAAGAAGAATGTTTTACAAACTCTGAAGTCTCAGCTTCAACCGTCATTGTCCTTCATTTTACTAAACTGTTTCCATAAAATTCATTTCAAATAGACCCTTTCTCTGATCCTTTGGCAGTAGTCTTCGCTATAGAGTTTATCGTTTAACGGTAGGTATATAATTTTTGTCGAATTTTCGTAAAAAATCAATAAAGCTCAATATATCCGTTATTATACAAGATACGAAAAAAAATGTATACATTAATTATACGGTGTCTTGAGCTACATCTAAAAAAATTATTTCTACAATCACAGGGTGGCTCATAAGTCGTTGGTGATACAAATTTTCTTTTTTTTAATAGAACACGCCTTATTGCATTTTTGCATTTTCCATCGAAATATAATGCATCTTTGTAAGAAAAAAAATTCTGGACGCAGCAAGTGCGTTAAGGTTGCGAATTTGCATTAAATGCATCAAATTTGAATAGCTCAATTTGCTATTAACCTATAAGGTTGACCAAGAAATCAACTTTTTCCGGAGCACTTTAAGTTTGCTTTCGGAAATTTTGGTACATTTTCAAACAATAAAGTTATTTTGATGAAAGATGGCACATTGTTTCTACTATATAGGTTATACTGGTAACCAAATTTGATACCTGCTTTCTTAAAAAAAAAAACACACACACACATATTTGGTATTAAAAACATTTTAATGAAAATTCACTACCATAACACACTTGCTGCGAGCAGACTTTTTCTTTTTGAAACGTCAAAGTCGCGATTTGAAAGTCAAAATTTGCAATTTTCAGACAACGAATTTAAAACAAATACGGATTATGTAGAAGATATGACGTAATAAGTGTGTTTTACAAAGCCTTAAGCTTCAGCTTCAACCATCATTGTCTTTCGTTTTACTAAAATACTTTCGGAAAATTCATTTCAAATAGACCCTTTTTCTGATGCTTCTGCAGTAGTTTCAGCTATAGAGTTTATAGTCTAATAGTCTATATTTTAGCAAATTTTCGCAGAAAAAAATTGATATTGAGAGGATCGTGACATGAATTTTAAAAAGATTTCTTCAAATGAGCGCAAACTAGAACCCCTAAAACCCATACACGGGGTCAGTTTCAGTTTTTGTCTGTTTACACATATACAGGGTGACGCATTTCTACGGTAAAGCTTAATATAACCGTTAATATACAAGATATGAGAAAAAAGTATATACGTAAATTATAGGGTATCTCGAGCTGCATCTTATAAACCTACTTTGACAGTCACAGGATGGCCTGTAAGTTGTTGGTGATACACACTTTCTTTTTTTAATGGAACACCTCCTTATATTATTGCATTTTTGTATTTTCAATCGAATTTAAATGCATGTTTGTAAGAAAAAAATTGTTACCGTTCATCGTTTTTGAGTTATTTCAATTGTTTTGCAACTTTTCACGTTCTTGGCACATATTTCCAACACATCACAAATTGTGATACGGAGTTTTTCTCAATAGATAGCGGAGCCCATGGAAATTACGCTTTCAGAGAGCTTTTTGTTTGTATTACTCGTCGAAAAAACCTAGCTGCCGTATTCAGGCACTCTCAAATAGTGGCTGAATTTTAAAAGTTTTCCCAGAAATGATTTTAGTGTTTCTATAGCAATTATTTTTGTAAGATTTTTGTGATATGTTGGTAATTAACAATAAATGTTTAGTAAATTATTGTAAAAAAAAAGCGGTCGAATTTTTGTGAAAAATATAATTTAGTGTAACATTACTGAAGGCAATTTCTGTCAAAAAATGGTGATGTATTGTAAAATAAATTATTGAAAATTTTCATAATTTTTTTTTCAACTTTGATCCTAAAGCTGTTTGTGAATAATGATATCTTGGCAGGTGTGTAAATAGCTTGAAGAGGCTCGCTGGCCAGGAAAATCGGACCAGTTTTTTCTGGAATTTTTAGAGTTTATTTTCGAAAAATGTTTGTACTTTTTGAAACCACAAAGCTATTTTAATGAAATATGGTACATTGTTAGTACTACATAGGTTATACTGCCAACCAAATGTCATTCTTTTAAAACAAGACATATTTTCGTTAAAAACATTGTTACGAAAATTCGCTACCATAACGCAGTTGCTGCGTCCAGACTTTTGTTCTTTTTATTGTTGTCTTGTGGACGTACATGAACCCGTGTCATTTAGGTAACATTGTCCTGTTTTATTCTTAATATATATATTATATATAAAAACAGATCAAACGAGTTTCATTTCGTCGTTTTACAATAAAAATTACTACCGTAAAATGGGGCCATTTGGCAATTGAGCTGTTGGTTATCTGGGATTCAACAGAAAAAAGAAGTTTGGCAGCCCTGTGCATAGTATATTTAATGTAGGTGAGTTGCGACCACGGCAACACGACTATCATTGGGGCGTTAGCATCTTGTAAAATTGTTCATAGACAACGATCCTAGTGCAGCCAGACCTACGTCGTAGTATTAAACCTAAGATTGTTTTATAGGTGTGTACCAGGGTCGTGCGGTCTACGTAACCACTGCTTCCCCTAAATATTTCTAGTAAAATTGTATTTTTCCTTTTATTAAGTTTACATCTAGTTGTAGGTAGATATTTGGAAAATGTATGGAGCTTGGCAATGTCGCAAACGCCAGACAGACGCGTCGATTCTGCATAATATGCAACAGACACAACCGCACAAATACGATAATCGGGATCGCTTATTTCCTACTGTCTATATCACTGCAGTCCGTGCGAAGATTGTTGGTTTATCTATGCACTTTATATCGTCTCCAGTAAGCTATTTAAATTCCGCTTACTCGTGTCAGTATTGGTCCATGCGTGATATTTAGAGTAAGGTGTAATAGAATTCCCTCTCCCTGGCCCGTCTACGAGTGGTGCCCTGGCGCCGTACAAGTTGTTGGTGATACACACTTTCTTTTTTTAATGGAACACCCCCTTATATTATTACATTTTTGTATTTTCTATCGAATTTAAATGCATGTTTGTAAGAAAAAAAAATTGATACCGTTTATCGTTTTTGAGTTATTTCAATTGTTTTGCAACTTTTCACATTTTTGGCACATATTTCCAACACATCACAAATTGTGATACGGCGTTTTTTCTGGAACATTTAGAGTTTAGTTTCGAAAAATGTTTGTACTTTTTGAAACCACAAAGCTATTTTAATGAAATATGGTACATTGTTAGTACTACATACTGTCTACTGTGTCTGTCTATATCACTGCAGTCCGTGCGAAGGTTGTTGGTTTATCTATGCACTTTATATCGTCTCCAGTAAGCTATTTAAATTCCGTTTACGCGTGTCAGTATTGGTCCATGCGTGATATTTAGAGTAAGGTGTAATAGAATTCCATCTCCCTGGCCCGCCTACGAGTGGTGCCCTGGCGCCGTACAAGTTTGTGAATGTGTTGTATGTAATTGAAGAAACCGAATGGTTTCGGTTTATCCTTTTGTGGAAAAACAGAAAATAATAAATGACGGTCGACGAACGCCTATATTAAAATTACCGAAGGAAATGAAAAGTTTTAAACGTTACTTTAATAGCAGGGGTTAACGGGTTGTGAAACAATTTCCAAATTCTTCTGCTGGCCCTGTCTTGTTTTCATGGACGAAAAGAGAAAAAACCGTAGAATACGTGGGGGTTTTCGGACTTCAAAATTGTTAAAAGACATAGCAACACCAAGTACCACTTGGAATCGTGTTTTAAGCGTCTAAAACCTTTCGGTTTAGTGAGTAAATCAAATTCCTAACGATCTTAGTAATCTTGCCACTATAATCTATTTCTTCACCTATTTAAAAACCCACCGCACGCCCTTGGTGTGAACTTACTAGGTTAGAACGTGTGGGTATTAGCTATCTTGAGTCAGGGTGGCTTTGGCAGGTATCTGGTACACTTAAGGGCTGAAAAATGGTGCTTATCTACCTTAAGCATAGAAGCACGTTTTATAGTATGTGCTACGGGGCAGTATTTTATTAGCGACCTACAATCAATACTGCCAGACGCTTTCGGCGGCTCATAGCTTTTTGACAGGCGTTTTAAGGCTCCATAAATAATCAGTGCAACTACGTCATAGTTAAAGCTGAATTTTATATGTGTTATTCAGGTGACTATTTTATAAGTAGCCAGACCGATCCGACGGGTCTATCATCCGCCCAGGCACGGTGAAAGTTCGGCTGTGGGTGCGAGCGTGAGGGCAAGATCGGTACATGCGAGCGCGAGAGGGCAGCAGATTGGTTTTCGAATAGTCTTTAGTGGCGTGTAATATGTACTCATACCAATACTTGTTATGTTCTCCTCGCAGAGTTGCCAACTGAGGATAATTTTGGCTTTTTTAGGGAATTTTATATACATTGTGGAACAGCCAAATTTTTTTTGTTCATATTTCAACAACACACCACTAGGGCTTACAGCCTAAATGCTATCGTACCGTGGGTGTCGACAAGGAGGAAAGAGCCAACTTGTTAATTCTGGACTTGAAGGTTTGGAGGTTCGGAGGAAAAGGAAAAACATGTGCCGGCAAGGAATTCCACAACTTAGAAGTCCTCGGGACAAAAGAGCGGGCATAACAAGATGTTCTATGTCTGGTGACCTGGACAGTAAAAGGGCACATTCGCTCTGTTCCCCTGGTAGATCTGTTGGGTGCAGCAGGTAGAGGAACTATGGAAGAAAGCTCCTCTGAGCAGTGTCCGTGCAGATATCTATAAAAGAGAGAGATGTCACCAACGGTACGTCGGTGGGAAAGGGATGGCAGCTTTTAGGTGAGGGCAGGGTCACCGATGAGACGTATAGCTCTCTTCTGAATGGAGTCCAGGGTAGCGAGTGAAGAAGCGGCAGCGGTACCCCAGATCTTCGAGGTTTGGCCTTATTTGTGAAGTATATAAGGTATAGAGATTAGCTGGTGAAAAGTATTAGCAAGTCCGGAAGAGGAAACCTACTTCTTAGCAGCCGCTTCTGCAATTGATGTGACATGTTCGTGCTTATTGTGATTTCGATCCACAGAAATTCCAACAAGTGAAAAGGACTCATTACTTTGAATAACTTGGTTGTTCATTGTGATGGGTCTAGGGCTGGTGTATCTCTTATGAGAAAAAAGCAAGACTGAAATCTGGTCGCGTTGAATTGTACAAGATTTCTACTTCCCCGGTCTAATATTTTTTGGAGATCCACGGAGACAGAGCCCTTTATGAGTCAGGCTTAGAATAGTGTATATTTGAGTGGAGGGTGCTGTCGTCTGCGTATCTGTGAATTGGGTTTGATGTGCTAGAGATGAGGTCATTGATGTGAAGAAGAAACAAAGTAGGGGCTAAATCTGAACCTTGAGGAACTCCTGCATTAATTGGATACAGTTTAGAGGAATGGCCATCCACGACAACAGACATGCTCCGGTTGGAGAGGAAATTTGCTGTCCACGTACAGAGTTTCGGTGGTAGGCCATAGGCCGGAAGTTTATTAAGCAGCGGTGCGTGCCAGATCTGGTCGAATGCTTTGGATATGTCTAGAGCGACAATTTGGGATTCACCGTGTAGTTCCATAGACTTGTTCCAAAAATGGGTGACAAAGGAAAGGAGGTCGGCAGTCGATCTACGTTCACGGAGTCCATACTGCCTGTCGTGGATTAGACTGTGTTTTTCAAGAAATTTTAGCAATTTAGTGTTTATATACTTTTCCATCACTTTAGAGACGACTGAAAGGAAAGAAATAGGCCTGTAGTTGCTAGGCAGCGCCCAGAGAGGTAGAAACAATTTCATCCCCTGAGACAACGGGTGGGAACTGCTCTTGCAGAAATTATTCCCAATAGATTTAGCTAGAGTCCAGAAGGGTTTGATGCCGTTGGAGCTTAAGAGGACTTTATTTTTTATGTGGTTATTAAACGCGTTTTTTGCCTCAGAAATAATGCGGTCATAGCGGTTTCTTGCGTCGTTAAATGCTTGACGGTTTTCTTAACTGGGATTATGTAGAAGCGTTTTGTGAGCTTTGACCTTTTCAAGTCTGGCCTTGTCACAGGATTTAGAGAACCAAGGCTTTTGAGTGGCTGAAGAGGTTTTCTGTGTACGTGGAGTAAATAATTCCATGCCGGCTTGGATAATTTCGCTGACGTTTTGTGATATATCAGAGGGGTCAGAATGAGAGAGGCAGACAGACGCCCACGAAAATGAGGAAAAGTAATCCTGCATTTCGTCCCAGTGCGTGGAGTTGTTGTGCCAAACGATACGTGGGTGTGATTACTGTGTGACCTCGGGTTGCATTGCGCAGGAAGCAGCGACCAAGGGGGGCGGTGACTCATATCTTATAGCATTCCGGTTTTGTAGCAAGGAGATCCAAGGGATTTCAGCTGTGTGTTGGGATGCGAGGAAAGTAAGTAGTTGCTGAACCATATTGACTAAAGAATTGCCGACTGCAAAGGCGTCCGCTGCTCTCCTTTGTGGGTCGGTTTTTGAAGATCCTAGCCATTCCTTATTATGGACATTGAAGTCACCAAGAATATTGACCTCAGAGGAAGGATATTCATAAATCAGATGGTCGGTTTTTCAGAAAGGTAGTCGAAGAGCTGGACAAAGTTGTTGTCAGAAGGTGGCCGGTAAATGCAACAGAATTTAGTTGCAGCCCTGAGAGAGAGTTTTATCCATAGTATGTCTTTTCTTCCAGCTTCTAAATTGGGGAGTCTGGTATAGGGTAGACTGCTACGGACGTATGCGCACACGGCTCCATGCAATCTAAAGGAAGTAAGGAGCTCATACCCCGGGAAATTAAGGTGATTAGGGGCTGCTTTGGCACTGATTTGGGTTTCGGTGAGGAAGAGGAGTTGGGGCCTATTAGCCTGGAGGAAATAGTGGAAGTTCAGGTTAAAATTTAGGCCACATATATTGGAGGATATGTTAAATCTTGATGCTGGCGCCTCCTGTACACCCTTCTCCCGGAGATCCAAATGGAGGGGTATTTTAC
The DNA here is from genome assembly GCA_964006375.1 of Tillus elongatus. Taxonomy (NCBI): domain Eukaryota; kingdom Metazoa; phylum Arthropoda; class Insecta; order Coleoptera; family Cleridae; genus Tillus; species Tillus elongatus. Next base: position 54,835,236 of record OZ023270.1, read on the forward strand.
CTCCGGAATCTTTTGTACAAGGGGAAGCCATCATCATTTTTGCATAGAATAAATTCAGCATCGTAATTAATGTGCATATTTATAAAAAATCCCAAAACAATTCAATTTTAGATTAAAAAATGATATCCTGCAACGTGAAAACTCCCACCCTTACATTCACCCATTTCGAGAGACAGTTGCAATTCCCAAATTTTTAAATGGGAAGTAGTGGCTTCCGATACCTTATTTGAAAAATCTCTTCATTCTCCATTCAAAAATGCTATAGTTTTGAAATGTATTGCACAAATTGACGGTAAAAGAAAGACATTTATTTGATTAACGAACTTCGCTAAACACACTAAAAAATTAATGATCGCGTTTCATTCTTGATGAGAAAAAACAACAAACACACCAATCTTACTGTAGGAGATCTTAGAAAGGCATGCCTTGAACGTCTTGGCAGCTTCATAATCGCAAATAAACATTTTCTAACATTAATCAACATCTGAGACCTGACCGACCTAATAGCAATCGTTATTCTTCTTAAAGAGAGTTAGCGACAGCTTTTGATAAAGACAACTTTCGAATTTTTGTTCTTGCTAATACGGCGTAAAAAGTCTCCAAACACACAGAAAACTTGATTCTGGAAAGAATTTTTTTGTATGTCGTTGGTATCTAGTTAGCATCCGACAAAGGAACGCTTTGAATTGTTTTTAGGTAAGATCGCTTCGGTGGGTAGGGGATGAATGACAGGTAATTTGGTGAAAATTTCCATTTTCTCGTTAAAACTCAACGTTTCAGAAGTTTATGGGGACAGGAATACGAATATTTTCTTTGCGGTCAAGTCATGGACCCTAAATTCATTTTCAACAAATTTTGTTGTCTGTTCGTCTGTCGGTGGGCTGGTCTGTCAGCCTATACGTCTGTTGTAGTAGGCGCAACTACTTTCGAACGAATTGAGATATCAGCTTTAAATTTGGTATCCAGTTAGCACCCGACAAAGAAACGGTTGAATTGCTTTTGGGTAAGATCGCTCTGGGGGTAGGGAATAAATGAGGGGTGATTTGGTGAAAATTGATATTTTTTCGTTAAAACTCGAGTATGAAGATTCTTAAACAACTTTAATGTAATTGAAAGTTAATTTATTGACATAATTTTTTTATAATAATAACATGTGAAAAATCTAAAAGTATATAATTATGCTCATTGTCTTAATCAGTGTTAAAGATTTCCATGTCATTCAGGAATGATTCAGAGATCCAATGCCTTCAAATATATTGGGCGGTAACCTCTTCTGTAGATATGCAGCTGCTTATATATACAAATTTGAGCAATTTTTTCAAAACTGTTTTGTTTTTTAATAAAGTTTTGTGCCACATATTGAACCAATAGGCACATTTTCTCCAATAGCAAAAAATCTGAGATTTATCTAATTTCACTTGATCTATTCCTCCTCTGAAACTTATCATTGACAAAGTTGCTTCATTAGAGCCATATACCTTTGATACGGTACACTGCTTTTTGCAAAAAAAGTGAAATGTGGTAAATGTTTTTAAGGCGTACTTTAAAAACAATAGGTAGGCCTCGGTGTATACATTCTTCTATTCGCCCAGAATTACTTGCGTACTTTTTAATTTGTAATCTTAAACAGATAATATAAAATAATACTCTACGGCGATACACTTTCTAATACGCGGGTTACATATTCATATCAGCACAACCACTTTCTTGTCGACAGTTTCAACATTCTATATGTTAAGTACACTTGGAGAACCCAACTCACCACAACACCAATTTCAGAGAATGAATAATTATAATTAAGAATTTTCGTCCTCTGATGACGCCAACTTGGTTAGTGAAACGATTGTCAAGTTTTTAAAATGTGTTGTGGTGATTTGGGTTCTCCAAGTGTACTTAATCAGTGCTCATCACAGGTTCCAGTCTTCACTTAGTATTGTTTCTTTTCCCAAAAAGAACTTTTGCGTTTCTTGCAGTTGTGCAATGGTTTTTACCAAACACGTAACTGCATATATTTCTAATCAATTCATTTGGCAATCGCGGAAGGAGAGAACAAGCGTCAGATGCTACTAAATGGCATATACATTGTAGGGTGCATCATGTAACGTGTAACTTTAAAAATGAAAAAGTCTCAATGTCGATATTTCCACTTGAACTGCTCATATTTTTAACAGCCGTAAGCTACCAAACTAATAAAATAATGCACAAACAGTGCGAGTGCAACTAGTAATAGTGGCTACTAGATTACCAAAATGATTTCAGCACAGAGCTGGCTGCTGAAAGTATATAATATACATACACCCTCGTCACCAACATGCCTCGGTTTAACGTATTATAGAAGACAACTAGACAACAGACAACACTCCATACAGTGCCATAACTCATATAACTGTCGCCATTGTGTAAAACTTCCCCAGATTGGTGAAATTTTACATCACTTGCTGTTTGAAGGTTTTTTTCGACGTAATTAGAAAATATTAGCAATGAGCCCACAATATAAAGGCAGTCTACGAAATTCGCTAAAATTTGACTTTCTTCGTAAAAAATCCCCTTTTCCTTTGAAAACTAAAATTCCCTAAAAAAGGCAAAATTCTGCACACTTGGCAACGCTGCGAGCACATAAGTATTGGTATTAGTACATAATACACGCCACTAAAGACTATTCGAAAACCAATCTGCTGCACTCTCGCGCTCGCATGTACCGATCATGCCCTCACGCTCGCACCCACAGGCGACCTTTCACCGTGCCTGAGCGGATGATAGACCCGTCGGATCGGTCTGGCATGCGAGTCTCCTAAATAAACTTCTATAATTTAATCATCCTCTCCCTCTGATTCTGCTAATCAGGTCATACCTGCAACAGAGGAAGTACCAGGTCAAACATCTGAGAGCCAGATCTAGAACATACTCAGCCACGGCTGGTCTCCCGCAGGGTTCTGCTATCTCCCCTCTGCTGTACAATATATTTGCCACAGACATCCCCCCCCCCCCCAAACGTGACATACGCACTGTACGTAGACGACACTACCATCCTCAGCAGCTCCACTCAGCCGAGGATAATAACCGAACGACTTCAGACCGCCATAGTAGAGCTGCAAGCATGGTATAGGAAATCCCTTCTAGCCATAAACCCCGATAAACGTTCAGCAGTCCTATTTTCCAAGAGACACACACACCTCACGTACACGTATCATTAGACGACCGTCTAATTCCCTTAACACTTAACATGGCGCCCCCATGTCGAACACGCCTGACGAAAAGCCTCGATGTTCATCTCGAAGCTGTTCCCACTTCTAAATAGAAATTCCAAATTGTCCATGAACAATAAATTGCTCATGTACAAAGTCATCATCCAGCCAGCCTTGACCTATGCATCCCCTGCATGGGCCACCGCGGCCGCAACACACATCAAGACCCTTCAGATCATCCAGAATAAAATTCTGAGAATGGTTACCGGAGCGCCATGGTTTGTCAGAAACGGTCAGATTCACTCTGATCTGGAAATGCCTTCGATACTTGAGTTTATAACTCAACTATCCACAATTCAGTTCGCAAAAGCCGCTTCTCACCCAAATGCTCTTCTCCGTAGTGCCACCGACTACGATGAGCAACTTCCATATAAGCATAAGCGTCCAAAGCTTATACTTACCCGCTAACGCCCCCGCGGCAAAATCAGAATGGAAACATTCAAACTCAAAAGTCATTGTGTGTATTCTTTCCGACGGATGTATGGACTAAGGTCCGGTACTCCTAGGGAGGGAGTTTTAGTAAGTAGGTGTACTAAGAGTACAAGTCTCACAGTACCTCCATATCCCACGGCACTACAGTGTCGTGAATGAGGTCTGCATGATACATCTCTCCCTCCTGTTACAAAAAATAAAATCGGTCTGGCTACTTATAAAATAGTCACCTGAATAACATATAAAATTCAGCTTTAATACTATGACGTAGTTGCACTGATTATTTATCGAGCTAAAGCGTCTGGCAAAAGCTAGGCCTCGCGGGAAGGGTCTAGCAATGGTGATTATACGTCGTTAATCGGTAATACTGACCCGTAAGACATATTAAAAGATGCGCAACATGTTTTCAATCCTTGCTGCCCAACAAACACGTTTGTAACCGTTACATGGCATTGGAAGCTCAATAAAGTATCACCGTAACATTACACTGTTACCTAAAAATGACACAAATGTACTTTGCAAATGGAGCACATTTAGGTAACAAATGAAATAATGCATACCATCAAGTATTATAACACAAAATCTATGTAATATTTTTATGTAACATACACATTATACAAATTTCATGGCGTTCTATAGTTTTAAAGCACACATTGATAACAAGGTAATCTTTTTATTTTACATTAAATAAGATAATTATCAAACCCAGCTAATGAAATGTGAATTAAGAAAACCTGTTTACCGAAATATGATGTAAACTTTAAACTTCGTCAATAATTTATTTTGTTATTATAATTATATAAATAAAATAAACGGAAAATAAGTGGAAATACAAATTGACACCTATATGTTCCAGGCATTGTCGTCGTTTTGTTCGGGCAACTGCGCAGAGCGAGAGCTAGTGTTGAGTCTTGATCTTGATTCTTGATGTTATTGTTTGCTAATAGATGAGTTATGAGGTTATGTTTACTTTGTGCTCGTGTTTGTGATTTATACTGTTTTCTTGTTCCTCATACAAAAGGTAACGTGAAAATTTTGTGGTAAGTATTGGATTTTATTTTTCTGTATTTCTTGAAAGATTACAGTATTTATGTTTTGTACATGACTTTATCAACAAAAGTAACGATTCATTGTGAAGAACTACATTAATATGTGTGTTGAATTCTTATTGGTGTTTCATGTTAAAAAGAATTATATTGTACATTTTGAATCTGTGATTGTGTTATCCTAGTGTTTTATGACGGAATGCTAGTTAACCTATATGTTTCAATTGCAGCATCGTTTCTGATCATCATTATCGAAAGGCTGGAAATGACTACACAGCGAATTTACACAAAGCTATTCACTATAACAAGGTCAGTATTGATGCCAGCTAGATCAACCCAAAAAATATAATAAGGTCAGAAAGCTCAACGTTTTAAACATTGCCAAAGATAATTAGTAGTACTTAGCTAGTTTTACATGATCATCTGAGTCATCTGAACTTATTGATTAAATTTGCAACTGTCGTTACCTACTTATATAGCCAGTTTAAATTTACAGGAGCTGAGTTTTTGACACAAGCAATGACGACAGATTTGTTAAATAATTACAAAAGCAATTTTAATATGGATGACACTACTCTAGTTACAATTTAAAGTTGCAGTTATATTTAATTATACAAAAAAAAATCAACTGATGTTTAGATTTAGTTTTGAATTTCAAATTATGCATAACTTTGATTTAAATGTGAACATTATAAACAATTTTAAAATTAAAATTGAATTTATAAACATTTTAATACAATAAGAATGTATTATATTATATTGTTTTCTTACAAGTGTTTAATAAATTATGTTTTCAATAATTTTCTGTTTTGTTTTTCTAAACTATTAATATGTGTGGTTATATAGACAAAGCTCTACTCCTAACAACAAAATGTAACATGTAATGTTGATGAAATTGTCAATAAATATATCTGATATATATGCCCAACTATGTTACATAGATATATCACGAGAGGAACTATATGCATGACATTTCGTGTTACATGTAACTTACAAGTTCATAACAAGTTACATAAATGATACTTTTGTAAATAACAAAATATTATTTCAGTTATGTGAATGTTACATAATTGTGTTTGTTGGGTGGGTACCTGCCAAACCACCTTGACTCAATCTAACTAATACCCTTTGACTATATACCTACTTTCTCTGATATATAGTCAAAGCTAATACCCATACGTTCAAACCTACTATAGTAGGCATCTATAGAAAAATCTTAGGTTTCATACTATGACGTAGGTCTGGAGACAGACACCGTGAGCTTACACTATCAGCTCTTATTTAAAACTGTGAGAACGTATATATATATATATATATATATATATATATATATATATATATATATATATATATATATATATATATATATATATATATATATATATATTGAAAAATAATCGAACAAAAATTCTGAAAAATGAAAGTGTCCAAAATTGTGTTGTATGCAATAATCCATAATAATTAAAATGTTGTTGGGGTAAGTGAAGTACTCGTAATGCCTGGCTTTCGAGTCCATATATAGTCATCATCACACACACATAATACTCCTAATCAATTCTTACATATTTCTAGCTAACCATAACATTCTTTCATTAAGTTCGAATTAAGGTTAAATGTTTTATTACTAATTGTATGTAATGAGGTAATTTGGGACTAAAGAGCGAGTCTATTTGGGAGAAAGACGTGGCTATTTAGAACACCTATCAAATTGCAATTTTAGTTATTACAGATATGGTATATCAATATATGTTTTCTTGGATATCAGAAAGTACAGAAGGCAGTTGTCCAGCTGTAAAAATGGGCATTTAAGCCGTGCTTCGCTTCTTCCCAAATCAATTTAAAGAAAGCTATTGACGACATTAGCTGCAGAAAGTACGATATCCCAAAATCTAAGCTAGGGAGACAAATTATCAATCAAAATCAATTACCTGACCGACACCCGACGAAGAAAATGTGTTCATCAAACATCTCAATTTGGTAAGTTCGTGGATAAGCTACCCATTTGATGTTATTTGTAATAAAATTTCTAGACAGGAAAGGTGTTCAAGAAAGGAGACTGACAGACAACTTGCCGGGAAAGGATTCGCCATGAATGTTCTTAAACGGCATGAAGCTCGAATATCAAACAGTTTTCTCGCAAACACAACCAGGAAACGAGCTGCTCTTTTTGAAGAAATGTTGGGTCAATCCTTTACGAATGCATCTGACATATTACCGAACCTCTACTTATAGTTAACCGCGATGAGACAAATCTCACTGATGGCCAAAGGAGAGGCACAAAATATGATGAGAGGGTGATAAATACTACAAAAAACGGCAGTAAGCTAAATGTATTCAGGAACAGCAGATGCCCAGCTCCTACCGAATTATGTAGTCTATAAGGCGGAACATCTATGAGCTTCTTGGATTTCTGGAGGTCCTAAAGGCACAAGGTTCACTTGTTCCATAAGTGGGTTGTTTGATGCTTCCTGCTTTGATGATTGGTTTTTCACCATAATAGCTCCATTTTTCTGGAATAAAGAAAAACAGAAGGTAAGTTAAATATGATTATTTGAATAGAATATGAGTTGCCTTACATTTTCAGATTTTAATTGGGGACAACTTGTTAACTCACTTTTCACCAAAAGTGTTGCAGAGATGCCAGAACAGACTATTACGTTTCTATGTCTACCGCCTAACGCTACCCACATGATGTAGCCACTTGACGTGGCCTTCTATGCACCTCTTAAAAGTATTAGACAGAAATCCTAAACCAGTGAAAAAAGATATCTGGACGTGGGCAGACTTCACTGAACAAAGATGTATTTGCAGGTCTCTTGTCAACGCCGCCAAACAAGTTAGAGCAAGGTGGAAGAGGATCACAGAACTTAATGTCGGCGTTTTCCAAAACGCAACTGTATCCATTAGACGCTTCAAGACCAAATGATGGATTGACTAGGAACAGTAATGTAAAATTACCGTAATTTATATTTTTGGTAATTTACGGGTTTGAATTACCAAAATAAATTACCGTTGTAATAAAATTGTGTCGTAAATTACTGCGGTAATTTACTTTAATATATTTTTACTTCCACATCGTCAATAAGTGTCGAAGTATGACATCGGCGACAAAAATTAAAAAAAATATTCTCGCTTAAACCTAGTAAAAAGTGTCAAAACATCTAGAAAACATGATTTGGGAACGATTTTTGTGTCTGTTGGTCTGTAGCCACGATAACTTTAGAACGAATCGACATATCGTCTTCAAATTGCGCACACAGTTAGCACCTAACAAACGAAGGGTTCAGATTGTTTTTGGGTAAAATCGCTCCAGGGGATAGGGGATGTTTTGGTGAAATTTGACATTTTTTCGTTAAAACTCTGTTAACAGAACGTTTTAGATTTTGTTTATTAGAAAACTTTCAATTTCATCAAACATCTGGTATTGTTTTTAAATGAAGTTAAGGGTTGAATGTATGGGGGTGGAATATGGGTGACAGAAATTTCGAATTTTTCTTGCTAAAACGGCGTAAAAAGTCTAAAAACACATAGAAAACTTGATTCTGAAAATTTATGTACGTCTGTCTGTTAGTAGACGCAATAACTTTCGAACGAATTGATATATCAGCTTCAAATTTGGTACCCAGTTAGCACCCGACAAAGGAACGCTTTGAATTGTTTTTAGTAAGACTGCTTGATGGGGTAAGGGATAAGTGAGGGATGATTTGGTAAAAAATTGAAATTTTTTCGTTAAAACTTGAGTAATATAACGTTTCAGAAGTTTATGGGTACAGGAATACGAATATTTTCTTTGTGGTCAACTCATGGACCCTAAATTGATTTCATGAGAATGTCTTTCTGATTACAGTAGATTATCACAGCTATGTGGATGTTATAATTCAATTTGCAGCACTATTTTAATTAATAACATCAAATTACCGTGATTTACCGTAAACTGCAAGTAAACAAATAACGAGTTTCATTTGTAAATAAGTGCAAATTGAATATGTCTGTCTGTTAAAAATTTTAATTTGAGAAAGGCAGAAACACACTCAGCGTGCACCTTTTTTGGAAGAAAATAGTTTTTCCAAAGGAGTATGTATTAAACAAATATTTTTGTAATGGTTTTTCAATCAATACATAATATGGACTTGTAAATGAAATTAAGGTGTGTAAGTATCGGCGTCGAACATATAATTGTTTCATTTGTTATTTGTCATCCTTTTTGAATAAAAAATAAAACGAATCGGTTTCTCTTAAATATTACTTTACGTATCCACTACCCTATGTTATCAAAACATCGACTGTGACGACTGGCGAAATGTCTTTACCCAAAGCGAAAATATCGCGTTTTCAACGATGTGAATCTCCGACAATGGCCTAATTATCTCCGGCGGCCGGCAGTAGTTCCCCGAACCGATCGCATATCGCTGACGAACGTCGCTTTAGAAAAAAAAAAGGTAAATTACAAGATAACCTCGTAAATAACTGTAAATAACGCAACATTTTTACCACAAAAATCGGTAATTTATCTGGTAAATTACGAGAATTTAGTAATTTATTTCTAGCAATAATTTACGGTAAATTACTGTATATTACCGTAATTTATCGATCATTTACCAGTTCACATCTCTGACTAGAAAGCAAATGACGATACTCCAACTCCAGCGTTAGTTTCCAGATGTCTTGGTCAATATATGATGAGATCTGGAGACAACAAGAACGGAAATAAAGCTAGACGCAAAAGGCTCCATGTAGAACCCAGAAAAAGTGTGACCATGGAAGATATAATCACAACTTCAACATCGGGTAAAAAGTTAGAGAAATCCGAATGTTTACAAAGTATACTCAATCTGAGTGACTACCTTCAGGTTTCAGGGAAGAGAAAATTGAAGTTTTCAGGAATGCTAAAGTAGACCTGTCTGATAATGGCGAAGAGATTCCTTCTGACCAAAGTAGTGAGTATCTGCCACTAACAAGCTTTTGAAAACCGAATGAAGAATCTAATGACACGCCAATAGTTAATGGCAGGGTAATTGTGGAATGCGAAACAAAGAAAGACATGGAACATTTTATAAGCCAGTTAAAAAGTACATCCGAATGGACTCTGTATGTAGAGTTTCTGAAAAAATCTCTAAGCCAACGGGTTTGTAATTTCTACCACAGTAGAATTTTGAGGATATTAGCGTAGAGGTGTTTGAGAACGTGGAAACACCTATACATATACACACACACATAAATATATATATATATATATATATATATATATATATATATATATATATATATATATATATATATATATATATATATATATATATATATATTAAAGCGAAAAATGCAAATAAATATGTAAAATTACATCATAAACTGAATAGGTAGGCACCAAGGAAAACCAATAAAGTAAGTAAAATTTTACATTTACGTATTCAACCAAACCGGTATTAAGTCGAACTACATAGGTGATAAGGAAACGTTTAAGTAGAAAGCCGATTTTGCTAAAACTGACAAACAAATGAGTCGCAAACAGAAAAAAATCACTAAGCTAAATAAAACAAAGTTAAACTTACATGTAAGTTAAGCATAATGAGGTTCTTAACCTGTTTTAAGAAAGACCAAATCCTACCATAATAATAAAACATGTCTAGGGTATTCTTATTACTTGAACACATGAAATACAAAAATAAGGGACTTAAGGAGGTTTATTTTGGGAACGGCAAAGGAAAAGTGTAGTGTAATTGTCGGGAAAATAAGTGCCCAAAAAGCCACTGCTAAATAAGCATAGGGGCTTTTTCCTTGCATAAGCAAATATAAAAAAGAAACATTATATAATTTAGAGATGAGAAATGAAAACGGCGTAGAAGCTCATCTAAAAGATAGCTTGCCTTCAAAATAAAAAATATATGTTACAAATCTAAGTTGTATAGATTTTAATGGAATCTAACATCTTGATGAAGGATAGTGACAACATAAATGAAACAGAATGATCCCAAAAACAATAAGACAGTTAAGCACTAGATACCTAACCAACAGTTGGCAAGAGCTACCGATGAGGAAAACTGTCGAAATACGTATCCAGATCATTCCTCTTGTTATTTTTGTGGACGGAGATTCTGCTTTCTGTTTCAGATTCCATCGACAGTCTCCAACATCAGCCTTTGGCAACATAATATTGAAATGGAGCCTCGGGTCATCCTTTACTTTCAGATCATTACGATGTGTTTCCTTCAAAATCATCATTTTACTTAGGTATTAAATACTTAAACTGAAGCTAGTTGATTTTTTTTAGTAAAAGACACTACTTACATTGCCAACACTTAATATCATAATACTATCAATGCATTTTTTGCATAATTTGATAAACATAATTTAAGCTAATCGATAGGAATATCTGGAGGTCGTCAGCGAGGAGTCGTGATGTATATACAAGTCCAAAACATTAAAAAGGCGTGATTACAAAACTGAACTTTGTGAACCTGACGTCACAAAACAAGAAACGGGTGAAGGACAGTTAGCACACCACACATAGCTACTGATGTCTCGGAAAGGTAAGACTCGAAGCACAAAGCTATCTGATAAACTAAACAGGTGACGTTTAGAAATAAGCAATCCAGTGAGTCCTAAGTAAACTTGACCATTTTGATACAAATACAAGCATACAGAGGTTAGTAAGCGACTTTTTGTAAAAGCGTGCTGATTTTGGGAAAATAGTAAGAAACGTGGGGGCACAACTAAGCAAATAAACTATGTTTGAAAACTTTGGCAAAGTTACACATAATTATCTATAACTTGTCTAGTTTTTTTTACGAAAAACTTATCACTGTATAACTTATATAATGTAAGAGATAAACAAGTTTTCAGATGTCGGGAAAGTTGCGTGTTTATCATAAGGAATTGAACATAAAATAGATATAACGGTTTAGCAAATAGCATTCTACTATACTACAATCTTTAATCAAGCAACTAACTCTGTTACGAGATCTGTATGAAAGCATAGGCTTGAGTTTTCTTGCAGAATTAAGGATGTCGGACAATTTAAATAAGTTTAAGTAAAAATAAATATAACTAGGCCCTGTCTGATGCGCCGCCCTTTTTGAATAACAAAATTCAATTCATTTTGATTCAATATTATTATTTAAATATAATTTTTATTTTATTGAAATATAATTACAAAACAATACAAATAAATATTTAATAAACTCTAACGAAATAAATAATAAGCATTTTTCTTAAATTATAATGTATTTCTCAATTTTTAAATCTTTTCTTTCTGGCTTTCGTCTGTGCAAAAACATCAACTATGTCGTCATAATCAATGTTTTGAAGTGGTTGAGCTTCAATAGACAGTAATGCCAAAGCATTAAGTCTATCTTGGCATATACTTGCGCGGAAATAAGTTTTCGCCGTTTTCAAGGTGGAAAAAGATCTTTCTCCTGAACAATTCGTAGCGGGAATACTCAAAAAAAAAAAACCGTAGAGCAATATATACATTCGGATTAACATCTCGAAGATTCCGAGAATGCAATACATTGCACATTTCTTGTGCAGAACGTACATCTTCCGTATTTGCTAGGGAATCTTTGAGTTGATAATGTAAATGAATACATTCATTCCCAAAAGTTTCTTCCAAATCACCAGGATACTTATTAAATAGTTTATTTGGAAGATTTTTCAATTCATTTGTATCTATTTTAGATAAATTATCAAAAAAATTGAAATTTTCGTAAAGCACTTTTACGTCCGGCCAATTGTACACTCAAAGTATCTAAAATTCGGTAATACACATTGGTGCGAAAATATTCTTGTCCAGATATAGGTGTTCTTTCATTCACCGGTGATTCATCTGCCTGAATTTTTCTGGTTTTCTTGCGACAGGTATAACGATAATAATCTTGAACTGCAGATAGGGCTTTGGCTCTTTCTTTATATTCGGAGAATTGTTTATCTCTCATGTCTTGCAGAAATAATGCCAAAGAATTATAGATTTGCACCACAGATGATAAATCAGCTTGAGATTCCTAAAGCTTCTTACTAGCAGCATTAAAACGATATAAAATAACATTCCAAACAATGACTAGAGTTGCTGTTTCTAGATGCTGTAATTTTCGCTGCAATCCCGTAGCTTCACATCGCGTAGTCGGTTTTTCGTCGCTGTTTTAGGAAATAAATTCCAGTGTATCAATTATTCCAGGCCACCTTTTTTCTAACGCATAACAAGCATCATGTCGAGCACACCAACGAGTTTGAGAAGACCCTTAAACCTTAAACTTGTATATTGCACCAATATCTCCCAACGATGTGTTAATATAGTAAAAAAATTATAAAGTTCTTGCAAAGTATAAAAAAAGTCAACTGCTTCGGTTACGGATTCAGCTGCACAAGTTCCTACTAAATTTGACGAATGGGCAGCACAAGGAACATATTCTGCTAATAAATTAATCGTAATTTTAAAAGCTTTACATGTGTAAGAGTAATTTAACTAAAGACACAAACAGTAAAAAAAGGATTTATACATTAATAGATTATTTCTGCTCTAAAATTTTGGCGTTCTGAAAAGTCTGCCGCCCTCCAAATCGTGCCGCCCTAGGTCCAGGCCTCACGGGCCTAGGCGTAAATCCATCACTGACTAGAAAATAAAGAAATAATGTACATTTCACTGGCATGGTAAGTAATGTTAAAAAAATTAGCAAACTTCTTACAGTATCTTCTGGAGAAGCATGTTTGATCCTTTATAGACCATGAATGCATGTGGGTATGTGTGTAAGTATCTATGTTTTATATACAGTCAAAATTATTATTTACTTTGCCTACAGATAGATCGCAAACTAAATACTAATAGAAGGAACAAAAATTAACATTAATTTAATGGTTAAACTCTTATAACCTGTTACTGATTTTGATTTGTTTTTTTCTGTTTTGGAGAGTGTTCTCAGTAAGGTCTGTAGAAAGTATGAACAGGTTGTTATCACGGGCGATCTCAACATTTGCAGTATGAATTCTCAATCTACAGAATCTAAGAGACTAAACGGTCTGTTGGACTGTTATCACTTAAAATCATTAGTAAACACACCAACAAGGGAGGGTAGATATCTGGGAATACTGGTTCGTTCGTCGATAGACTATGTTATCACCAATATTGCAGATAGTGCTGCAACCGTGTTTGGCCCTGCAGTGTCTGATCACAGTGCTCAAGAATTATTGTTTAACATACACATGATTGACCTTCCTGTAGCGGGTGATCGGTCTTGTTTTATTAGGCGTAGAGTGTTTTCTAGCCGGGCCGCTGACTTATTTGGTAGGTTTGTGAAAGAATATCCTATTCAGGTTAATTATTCGGAGAGGGCTAATATGGATCAGGTTTTTGGTGATTTTTTTTATCAGTTTATTACATTGTTTAATTTGGCATTTCCGGTGAGACTGGTCAAACTAGGGAACCCCCATGATAGAATGACCAGGTTTCAGTATTCTCCGGAACTGAAGAGATGTTCTGAAAATTTAAAATTGTTTACTCGACTTAGAAAATTGTGCAATTCAAACGATATAGATGAAAAATATAAGGACTTGAAAAACCAATTTAATTTGCGCATTCGAGAAGAAAAGCAGCAATTTTACTTAAGCTTGATAGAAGGCTCGGCTAATAAGACAAAAACTTTTTGGTCACTTGTCAATAATAATAAACATACAAAAAATGGGCCTAATAATATCAAAATAAGACATAATGGTCAGACTATTTCCGATACAAAAACCATAGTTGACTTGTTTGGTCATGTTTTCTCTTCGGAAGTTCAAAATCAGGTGAGATCTCAGTATGGTGGTCAGGCTTTCGGTGGCACAACGGGTAGAGTGAATAATCGGTCAATTTTTGTAGAACCGTTCACTCCTTTTGAAATTGAAAACATTATAAATAACTTAAAAAATAAAAAATCATCTGGTATTGATGAAGTTCCCATCTCGCTAATAAAGCGATATCCAGAAACAATAGCCGGTTGCATCTGCCATATAATGAACTTGTCACTTGTCACCGGTGAGTTTCCAAGTCAGCTAAAGCAAGCCAAGGTAATTCCATCTGCAAAAAAGGGAGACCAACAAGACATTTTCAATTACAGGCAACTCTCAATACTTAGTGTATTTTCTAAAATAATGGAAAAAGCGATGGCTGTACGATTGGAGAACTTCTTGGGAGATCAGGCAATAATATCGAAGTGCCAGCACGGTTTCAGGCCTGGACTATCAACGGAAACGGCTGTTATTGACATGGTGCAGTACATATACGACGAACTTGATAGGGGTCAGTGCGTGGTGGCTTTTATGTTTGATCTCTCTAGGGCGTTTGATACGCTAAATCCGCAACTGCTTGGGAAAAAGCTACAGTGCCTGGGTGTTCGGGGCCCTGTTTGCGACTGGCTGCTCTCGTTTCTAACAAACAGACAAATGGTATTATCGGTGGATGGAGTGCAATCACGACCTTTTGATGTACAGCTTGGCACTCCGCAGGGAAGTGTTTTGGGCCCGTTGTTGTTTGTCTTGTATGTGAATGATCTACCTGAACATATTGGGGAGGGGAGGTTGTTCATGTACGCGGACGATACGACAGTGGTTGTGTCGGGGTCGGATACACACGAGGTTAGCCGGAAGGTTAACTTGTTACTTGAACAGTTCGGTAAGTGGTGTGAGGCCAACCAGCTCCTTATAAATTACAAGAAAACCGTATTTCTTGAATTCAGAGCCCAGCAAAAGCAGAGAATTAACCTTGATTTTCAGGGCACTGTAGTGTCTCAGGCCACAAGCGTGAGAGTATTGGGGGTAACTATTGACCAGCATCTTTCATGGAAACAACATATTGAGGTTTTGTGCGGTAGGCTTAATCAGACCCATTTTCTAATATTTCGATTAGCAGAGTTCCTTGAGACCAAAGCTCTGATGACTGTCTATTACTCGGAAGTTTATTCCTTGATATCTTACAACATTGTTGCTTGGGGACAGTCGGTTGAGGTGGAGAGTTTTTATACTGCAAAAAAAGAATAATAAGAGTGATTTTTGGTATGAGAGTAACACAATCTTGTAGGGCGCTTTTCAGGGACGAAAAAATAATGACGCTAACATGCGTTTACCTATATAAACTTTTAAATTATATTCATGGTATCAAAGATGGGCTAACAAGGCAGTCTGAGATGCACTCTTACTCCACTCGCCACGGGAATCTGTTTAGGAACAGGATGTTCTGTAAAATGATGTACAGAAAGTCGCCCTCTTTTGCGGGGGTGGATCTATATAACAGGTTGCCGGAAACTATAAAAGCAATTCAAAATGTGAACGAATTTAAAGCATCGCTGAAATCATACCTAACCAATAATTGCTATTACTCTATTGTGGAGTATTTGTCTGATACCCGTGGGGCACAGTGTTGAGACGAACGAAAATTTTATTGTGTTTGTTTATTTGAAGTGTTTTCTAGCTTGTTTTTTTACATTTGTTATCATAGTTTTGTTTTTATTTTAATAATTGACGTGCTCAACCATTTGTAAATGGAATTAAGGCAAAATAAATTATTGACTATTGACTATGACAGTTAAATTTAATTAATATTATCAGTGTGTTAAAAAGATTTTTCTTATACACGGACTTTTCATACATTAGCCCCACAAAACACTGGTATGGCCAGCAGATACAAAATACTTTTCGAAGCATACAATACTTTTACACTTTTTTGGTATTTAAAGCAATTGCTTGACAACTATTATTATTATTTTACCTTAATACCCTAGCGCTCCAATTAAGTTAAAACTGTCATTGTCATTTTAAATCATACTTTAAGTATTCTAAAAACAAAGAAACATGGAATTAATAAAATCGAATCGATGTGGGTTCTACAGTCTTGTATCTTGAAGAAGCCATATCGTGACCAAACATCTGCCTGTGATATGGTGTAAATCTTACATTCATTTTTAAAACATTTTAAAGTAAAATGTAAAGAAAAACGGTTCCGATTGTACCTCATTTTTGAAATATTAAATATTTTTAGTGAATTTTCGTCGAACATTTCTTCAAATGGGAGCGAACTAGGACCCCCGGGGCCAGTTTCAATATATATATATATATATATATATATATATATATATATATATATATATATATATATATATATATATATATATATATATATATATATATATATATATATATATATATGCACAGTGTGGCCCATTTTCAATGGAAACACCCGTGTAACTTGTGTATTTATTATTCGATTTCGATGAACAAAACATAAAAAGATATAAGATGTAAAACTTTATTAATGCTGTGAAAATTGTTCTCTATGTCACCTGACCAAGGCATACTAATGCAGTTTTTTTATGTCAAAAAATGGGAAAAAGGTTTAGGGCTACTTTTAGAAAAAAAAAACATAAGTAGGCCACTGCATTCGGCATTCCTCAAAATAGATATATGCCAAATTTCATCAAAAAAGAAGAATTATTAACCATTTCAGCATTTCAGAGAGCTTTATTTGTGTGACCCTTCTCATATGGAAACACCCCTGTAACTTGTATTTATAACGTGATTTTTTTAACCAGGTCTCAAAAGATAGAAAATGAAGTCTATAGAACCTGTGAAAATTGTTTCTTATGCCATTCGATCACGGCCTACTAAAACTACTTTTATGGAAAAAAGAAGTGCCCCACTGGATTCCCTATTCTTCAAAATTGTTACCTAACAAATTTCACAAAAAAAAAACTATTATAACGGAACTATTTATTTATTTATTGATAAAAATCATACAGTATGCCTATACAATAAGTCTGAGACTTCTGCTGTACATTGGCATAATTTTAAAAGTTATATCTAAAGCAATGTGACAATTATATATCAAATTCAGCAATCTTCAAATTTTGACAAACCAGGTAAAAATTTTTCTTAACTTTTATTTCTTCAGTCTAATACTTCACCCATTGCCTTCATTTATGATAGATCTAAACCACTTCAATACTATGAAAGTCAACAATAACATCTCAAAAGCTGAAGAAAAAAAGTTTATAAATGCTGGGACATGAAAATAGTTTTAGTAGGCCGTGGTCGAATGGCATAGGAAACAATTTTCACCGGATCTATAGACTTCTTAATTTTACATCTTTTGAGATTTCGTTAAACAAAATCGCGTTACAAATACAAAAGTTACAAGTTACGGGGGTGTTTCCATATACAAGGGTCACACAAATAAACCTCTGAAATAGTTAATAATCGTTCCTATTTGATGAAATTTGGTATTAATCTATTTTGAGCGATGTCGAATGCAGTGGCGTACTTATTTTCCCCTAAAAATGGCCTTAAACCTTTTCCACATTTTTTTGACATAGAAAAACTGCATTAGTAGGCCTTGGTTAGGTGAGATAGAGAACAATTTTCACAGCATTGATAGAGTTCTTTATCTTATATCTTTTGTTCATCAAAATCGAGTTATAAATACAAAAGTTGCAGGGGTGTTTCCATTTCAAATGGGCCAACTATATATATATATATATATATATATATATATATATATATATATATATATATATATATATATATATATATATATATATATATATATATATATATATATATATATATATATATATATATATATATACACCACACAGGTAACCCAAAAAAGAATGGGCCGATTTTGATATGATAAAATTTGACAGGTACCTTTCTTTTGTAAGTGGCTTAGATAGTTCGTTAGCTAGGAAAATCGGACTAGGTTTTCCGGGAAAATGTTTGGTTTGCTTTTGGAAAAATGGTAAATTTGCAGTTTAACTCCCAAACGTTTTTCAAATATTTTTTTTCAGAAACGTGCCTAGAACCCCCCTAGATGCACAACTCACAAGAAAAATTTCTTGTTATCATCCCCCAAGGAAGTTACGGAACCAGGAGTGAAGAGGGGTGCTGGGCGGGGTAGGTAGTAAAAAGGAAATATGAGCAGAAAATGCGAAGAAAACTGCTTGAAAGCTGTCATTTTCACATCCTGACGCCATATCCCCCCTAAACCCTGCACACCGCCCCTATTCATGCCAGGTCCCGTAACTTCCCAAGGGGGTATGAACAAGAAATTTTTCTTGTGGTTTACGCAACGGGGGTGGGCGACCCATAAGTAGACGGGCCCCGTCATTTCATGCATTGCGAGAGCGGCATTGCCGGACAGTGCTTATTGCTGTAGGGGCCTGCCTGACCTGACCTACAGGGCAGGTCAGGAAGGTCAGTTCAGGCAGGCCCCTAGAGCAATAAGCACCGTCCGGCAATGCCGCTCTCGCGATGCATGGACGGGACCCATCTAGTTAAGCATCACCGAACATTCCATAGCAAATACCGCGAAACGATCGAAATTTACACAAAAGAACAACAAATTTACCTTAACATCTCAAGCAAATAATGTAGGTCCGGCCCTTGTGTAAGCAACCTGACTAGACCTTGTAATTTGACGGCCTCAGACATGGCAATATCATAACAAAAACAACATAGGAAACAAATAACACGTCACCGACCAAGAAAAGGGCCACACGTGCACCTTATAAGCCACTATAATACCACTGGTCATTAACTGAACTAGGTAAACAACACACAATTTCAGAAAAAACGTTCGTAATACACGAATGTAGAAGAAAGCGTGCAAAGGGTACTGGTGTACTAGCGCCGTACTGAAAGCGATGTGTCAACTGTCAGTTATGTTATAATGACAATGTCCCATATTTCCAGAATATTCTAGGGATTCCCAAACACAATGTAAACCTTATGTCAAATGTAATGTTTAGGAGGGAAGGAGAGGCCACGTGACAAGACCGTACTGGGAAATTATTAAAAAACTGTGTAATATGTAAGCAACTTTAAATGCGAATAACTCGGGAAATAAGGGAGAACAAAAGGAAACATTAGCGTCAGCGTGCATTTAAGACACTAAACTTTATCTATCAGCAGTCGATGTTTTGAAAATCGTTCGGGAGTTAAACTGCAAATTCACCAAAAAATGTTTGGTGCCAGGTCATTTCTATGAAAATTCACTACCATAACGCACTTGCTGCATCCAGACTTTCTTTAATCTAGGTAGGCACCCGACAAAAATCTTATTAAATTATGTTTATTTTAGATTAACTTACTAGGTACCTAACAGTTACATTAATTTTTATTTTGCAATTCGCTTGTTTTGGATGGCTCACAGCTTCTGTTTCACATATGTAAGTAGGTATGTACCTAAACTGAGTTATGATTGTACCAGAAAAATATAATTGGGTAGGTATAACTATTTATTTAAACTAAAAAAATAATAAATTCAATAGACATTTTTTAGCCATAAAGTACCTACTACATATAAGAATTTTATTACGAAAATTCGCTAAAAGATTACTAACCAAATTATCAGTTATACATTTATCACTTTATAATAAATTGGAGAACTGTAAATAGGTATAAATAAAATGTTCTTGTAAATTATTACATTACGTAGGTGCTTAAATCAATTTTGTGAAACATTGTATAAAAATTTACCTGCATATTATAGAGACCAGAAAGAAAACAATTAAGGTGTACCTAACTAATAACTTAGTTTCTATAAGCAAGGGCGAGATTATACCTTTTCTCGGTGGCAAAACTAGAAACACGAACAAAAAATGTTTTTATGGTGTTGTCTTGCATATTAGAATAATTTATGTTTTACAGAATCACTACAGCAGGATGTATGTAGGTACCTATTTACCTACGAACTTACAACTTGTTTATGAAAACTCAGGTCCATTATAAACACATTTTACATGATCGGCACTTCTTATCTTCAATTTTTTTTATAACCAGTGTAACAAAATAATACCTACCAAAGAACATAACCATCTACGTAATACGCCAGAAAAAACATAAAGCTGAGCTTAGATAAATAAAGGACGCTACCAAGAACAACAGCTAAGTATAAACTTTTTTTATAATTAACTGGTAAATAACCGTAATTTGCTTTCAAACTACGTACGTATATCATAGTTAAAACAATTATTTAGTAAAAGTCAGACAGAAGACAGAAATAGGATCAATGTTTGCTATTTACGTCAATACTTCAAGGGCGTTGTAGCTACTGAATCATATTGAACGAAGAAAATGGAATGGCCCACATTCACTTGCACTGCACCATGCGCAAATTGACACGAACGCGACACACACTTGACACGAACGCGACACACACCTACCTACAATATAATCGTTTGTGAAGTTGCGAATAAAATTTACCAAACGAAACACCTAACTTTGTTTAATATTTTTATAGACACGTAGACTTATTGGAATAGCAAATCATTTATGAATCACATAAAAGATGAGCACAGAAAACTGACGTAGATATTGGCTGACGATTTTAATCACACTTTCAAAAGGTCAAAGGTACCTACCGATAATACGTTGCTTTAATAATTAGCCTTTCGCATTAATTGTAACTAACAACGGGAACAAAATGAGATAATTAATTACTATAATATACGTTTAATAGTGATTTATCTACACAAAAAATACAATAGTTTTAGTTAATATAAAAACACGATTTGTGTACCTATGTAATCAAATTTTCTACACAACACTTATGTATGACCATATGCTGTTCCCATAATAAGGATGAAAATATCTGCGTAATCACTTGTGTTGATTTTTCGAGGTCTTCATTGTTGTATTGTTCATACGTAAGTCATGTTGTATTGTTCATACGTAAGTCAATTAGAAACCTACATGCTGATTTACTCACTACCTACCGTGTTCATGTTTATAATGCATTTAAATGACGAAGTGAATAAAAACTGAAGTAAACTAAACACAAAATTTGTTTCCGTCTCCGTAACGGCAAACCACTCTCCCAGCCAGCTATCCAGTATCCACAAGAACACACTCACCATTCAATCTGCTGCACACTACGTTTACAAACGACTAAGTCTAACGACTAACGCACGACGGACGACGACACACGAAACCGAAACCGAACCAACTACGTCAGAGTCTGTGGTGACGAGACGAGAGACGTAAGGGCCAAACACTACATAGCATTATAGCATACACATTACAATCGTGGAAATTCGCCACAAATCGTAACAAAAAGAATTGAACCGAACAGCCAAACACTGGCCTATGCTTGAATTCTGATGCCTGTGAGAGAATAGAGAATAAAGAAGCAAAAAGCGTTAGTTGTGTTTAAGTATTGAAGGTTTGTTAGACTTAATTATTAACAATTTACCAAAAAATGCCCATTTGGTACAGTGATTACTACAAATGCGTGATAGACTTGTGCTAAAAGTGTTGGATTGATCACATTTTGATTTCAATTAAATTGTTTGAACTGAAGGTAAGATTTAACGGCCACCTGAACATCTGCATAGCGGATAGCGAACGTACGACGGAGTTCAAGTCGATGTGCCGCCAACTAAATACTATCGTCTATCGTGGTTGTCGTCCGCCCAAAATGGCTTCTTTTACGTACTTAAGTTTTAATACCGATTGTACCGTATCTCGTGTAATAACTGAGCTGAAATATAACAGTTTAGTAAGAAATAGTTACGGCTTCGTTAAAACTATTTTCGAAACCAGGATTTTTTAATAGACTAAAAATCATGTACATTACATACTGTATTATAGTTTGTGGCAGTGAACAATTGCGTCATAGTTTAAAAATGTTACCTTTATACTATTCGTTACAGACATGACCATAAAATGGCAAGTTAGAAAAGATAATTCCTTTACCTAGTTAGCTAATGGTCTTTCCCATTTCCCGGGTAGCTATACCTAGTAAGATATAAAAAATATTTTAAAAATATGATGTGTTACAATTTTAATACTTACTTGAACGATTGTAGCAACCAGTAATTCTCAGTGGTGTGAAAATTAATTACGGAAAACAAGATGTGCTTTTGTATTATTAGAATAGGTACATTTGTAATTAATATTTGCATAGGAATCAAAGTAAATTTACCGGATGGTACGTTAAAAGAATACATATAGGTATGTCGTGCAAAACGCATAAGACATAGGCGTACAATAATGTACCGTAGGTGGGTAAGCAAATTTAAATTAGTAGCATTATTACCGATTTTTGATTCAGTTTTCGGGGTTCTTGTAAAGAAATTCGCTTATTTATAGAAGAACTACGCACAAATTAAAATGTATGTGCAGCATAGCAGGTTGATTAATGACTATTTTACTGTCTATAGCTATTAATTATATATATATATATATATATATATATATATATATATATATATATATATATATATATATATATATACAGGGTGTTACTTAATGATAGGGCGTAATTTCAAGGGCGCGTTCCTGAACAAAATTCAAGTAGAAAAGTTCATATAAACATGTGTCCTGAAGAGTCTGGTTTTCAAGATACAGGGTGTCAAAGTTTAAAAAAAAAATTGGTTTTTTATTAATATCTTAATGATTCTTTTGCCCATTTTGTTGAAATCTGGCAGGGTTATTCACTGTAATAAGGCGCTAAGTTGGCACTAACTAAAAGATAATTATAAATTCCAGTGGCGTCTCGAGAGGCAGTCTCACGAATAATATTGACTTAAAAAAAATGTACGCTACTGAATTTTTTTAATTTTAATTTTTTTCAGATTAAGCACCTAAAAATAAAACTTTTTTGCCTCTTAATATTTTTTCGTATATTACTTCCTTTTCGAGGAAAAAAATGAAAACGACTTCATTGCATGTCGAATAATTGTTAAAATGAAATCAAGTTAATTGTGAGCGTTGCTAGGAAACGTTGTTTTGACATTATGAGCATAATGTTTTTGACTTTCTGTGACAGTTTGTTATTATTTTCCCTCTGGTCAAAAGGTTAATTGTGCTATTAAAAAATGGTAAATAAGTATTCTAATTTGGAGATGACACAAATGCATTTCCTTTATGGTCTTGCCAATGGTAATTCGGCGGAGGCCCGGCGGCTCTATCAAGAAAGGTATCCTGATCGTGTCCTTCCAGGTAGACAAATATTCATAAACATTCATCGTCGTCTGACTGAATCTGGCAGTTTTAAACATAATACCTCTGACGGAAGACCTCGTACAATTCGAACTCCAGCAGTTGAGGAGGCTGTCCTACATGCGGTCGAAGAGAATCCTGCAACTAGTACCCGAAAAATAGGTAGGGAATTAAATATTTGCTATAAAACGGTATGGGAAATTTTAAGAGAATCCCTGTTGTATCCTCATCACGTACAAAGAGTTCAGGCACTTCTGCCAAGAGATTTTGAACCGCGTACGCAATTTTGTAGATGGTATCATCAAAGACTTTCAGAAAATCCTCACTTTGATTCCATCATTATGTTTACGGACGAAGCGCATTTTTCCAGAAATGCAATAATTAATTTTCGAAATAATCATAACTGGGCCCAAGAAAATCCTCATGCTATTGCAGAGACACAGTTTCAGGAACAATTTTCTGTCAACGTTTGGATCGGTATCCTAGATGACTATTTGATTGGGCCATTTTTTTTACCACAACGTCTTAACGGACAATCTTACAGTCATTTTCTACAAACTGATTTGCCACTGCTTCTTGAAGATGTCCCTTTATATTTACGTCAACAACATTGGTTCATGCATGATGGTGCTCCTGCCCACTTTAGCATATTGGTTCGTGAGTATTTGAATGGAGCTTACCAAAATCGGTGGATAGGTCGTGGAGGACCACAATTCTGGCCACCTAGATCGCCTGATTTAAACAGCCTAGATTTTTATTTGTGGGGGCACCTAAAAGCATTAGTTTATGTTACACCAATCGAGACAGAAGAACAACTAAGGAATAGAATTGTTGACGGATGTGAAACCATACGTAACACTAATGGAATTTTCGAAAGAGTTCGTCGCTCGATGAGAAGGAGAGCACAAGCCTGCATAGAAGCGGGAGGTAGTCATTTCCAACATTTTTTGTAAATAGTTATTACTTTTCGTTTGTTAGATTTTAAAAAATGGCTTAGAAATAAATATTCTGAACGATCACAATTAACTTGATTTTATTTTAACAATTTTTCGACATGCAATGAAGTGGTTTTTATTTTTTTCCTCGAAAAGGAAGTAATATACGAAAAGATAATAAGAGGCAAAAAAGTTGTATTTCTAGGTGCTTAATCTGAAAAAAATTAAAATTTAAAAAAAAATTCAGTAGCGTACATTTTTTTTGTCAATATTATTCGTGAGACTGCCCCTCGAGACGCCACTGGAACTTATAATTATCTTTTAGTTAGTGACAACTTAGCGTCTTATTATAGTGACTAACCCTACCAGATTTCAACAAAATGGGCAAACTGATCATTAAGATATTAATAAAAAACCAATTATTTTTTTAAACTTTGACACCCTGTATCTGGAAAACCAGACCTTTCAGGACACATGTTTATATGAACTTTTCTACTTGAAATTGGTTCAGGAATGCGCCCTTGAAATTACGCCCTATCATTAAGTAACACCCTGTATATATATATATATATACAGGCTGTTTCAAAAAACATGCACCATCGCTCGTGGGGCAATTCCTTACTAAAAAATAAGAAAAAAAGTTCCTGTGCACATGGGCCTGGAAACGCATAGTTTCCAATATACAGGGAGTTGAATTTTATTTTTTTTTTTAATTTTTTATAAATAATTTCAAAACCACTAGATTGATTTTAATGAAACTTGGAACTTGAAAGTGTATTATGAAAGTGCATATTTTCAAGTGAAAATCTACTTACAACTGCGTCAGTGGCGTGCGTACGGGGTAACTGTAAAAATTCATTTGGGGAAAAAATATGTGCGCCACTGTCTTTCCAATTTTGATACATCAGTTATGAAGCTTATTACATAAGCCACAAAAGCTACCTCTTGGTATTTTTTCGTTCAGGGTATCCCTTAGGAGATATGATTAATTTTATAAAAAGGGGCAAAGTACCGATTCGTTGGAGTAATGAAAACAGTAATCGTAAAGTGCCATGAAACTATAATTTTTGACAGTTCTCTAAATTCTACAATTTTGAAGTGCTTTGTAGGCGTCAAAAGAGTTTTCGTGTTATTCTTTAAATTTTGATACGGTGCAGTATTTTCGTTTTTAGTTATTTGTTGATACTGAGCTGCTCATTAATATTATTTCCTCCTCTCAAGATGGTTTTCATTAAGTACACTTCAGCGGATTTGACTGATATGTTGTTAATTTATGGACAAGAAATCAAAATGCTAGACAAGCTGTGCGAGTTTATCAGGAAACTTATTTGCAAAGAAGAATTCCTGACAAAAATATTTTCCCACGTATTGTAAGACATTTGAGAGAAACTGGTTCTTTAAAACCTTTAAAAGCTGACTCTGGACGCAGAAGATACCGCCGAACTGTACGAGTTGAAGAGGCAATATTAAATAGAGTTGAACGTGATCCTAGTACAAGTACGAGAATTATTGCCACCGAACTGGGTAATATTTAGGCATCATCAGTTCACAGAACTCTGAAGGATCAAAGTTTATATCCCTATCATTTTACACGTGTCCAGGAACTTCTACCTAGAGACTTTCAACCAAGGGTAATGTATTGTCAGTGGTTCTTAAACAAACTTAGGCACGACCAACATTTTTCTAAACGTGTACTATTTACTGATGAGGCGTCATTTACGCGAAAAGGTATCGTAAATTTTCACAATTTACATACATGGGCCGATGAAAACCCACACTCTCTAAGAGTTGCAAATTCGCAGTATCAATTTTCCATCAATATTTGGGCTGCTATTGAAAATCACATAATTGGTCCTGTTGTTCTACCGAATCGTCTTGACCATGAATCATATTTAAACTTTTTACAAAATGATTTGCCGTTGTTACTACCGCTTTTTATGAGAAATGGTACAATGTGGTTCCAGCATGATGGTGCGCCCGCACATTTTGCAGCAGTTGTAAGAACATATTTAGCCAACACATACGGTCACCGATGGATTGGTCGTGGAGGTCCGGTGTCATGGCCACCTCGATCTCCGGACCTGAATCCTCTCGATTTTTATTTGTGGGGTCATTTAAAAGAAATAGTGTATAAAACACCAGTAAATACACGAGAAGAATTGTTGGGAAAAATATAATATGCATTTGACAGCACTAGAGAAGATCAAAATATTTGCAAAAGAGTAAGAAGATCTTTGCGCAGAAGGTTAAATAATTGCAACGACGCTAATGGTGGTCACTTTCAACATTTTCTTTAGCTTTGTATTAAAGTCAATTGAGTAATGTACAAAAAACAAGAGTTTAAAAAAATCATGGTGTCTTTACGATTACTTTTTTCATTTTTTATTTTTATTTTTTATTTATCATTTTTTATCAATGTTTGTAATATTCATTTTCAATGTTTATCACCAATAAGTTTTACGTAGGTTAGTTATTTGCACGTTTATTGCTGTAATGTTTACTGTATGTTTTGTTTTTCATATTCTTATGGTTGCAGTAAACATATATTATTATTACGCCGACTAATCGGTACTTTGCCCCTTTTTATAAAATTAATCATATCTCCTAGGGGATACCCTGAACGAAAAAATACCAAGAGGTAGCTTTTGTGGCTTATGTAATAAGCTTCATAACTGATGTATCAAAATTGGAAAAAGACAGTGGCGCACATATTTTTTCCCCAAATGAATTTTTACAGTTACCCCGTACGCACGCCACTGACGCAGTTGTAAGTAGATTTTCACTTGAAAATATGCACTTTCATAATACACTTTCAAGTTCCAAGTTTCATTAAAATCAATCCAGTGGTTTTGAAATTATTTATAAAAAATTAAAAAATAAATAAAATTCAACTCCCTGTATATTGGAAACTATGCGTTTCCGGGCCCATGTGCACAGTAACTTTTTTTCTTATTTTTTAGTAAGGAATTGCCCCACGCGCGATTGTGCATGTTTTTTGAAACAGCCTGTATATACGATGTTTCAAAAATGATATATATATATATATATATATATATATATATATATATATATATATATATATATATATATATATATATATATATATATATATATATATTTGTGTCTTAAATGTAAAGCAACATTTCACAAAATATATCAGCGACAGTTTTATAATTTGGTGTTTTAGCGCATCTATCTATCATTATTATTTCTACATGGATAACCGATTTAGTAACTTATTTAATTACTAGGAATTTATGAAAAATTAACATTGTGAAACGCCGTACAGTTTATATTTGATACTGTGAAAAGTTGAAGTTTTCCTTAAATTATTTTACGAAACAAAATAAGATATTAAACACGTTACCTTGGTTTTATTTTCATTCTTTTCTTAATGCTGCCTCACTAAATTTTTTGTGTAAATAATTTTGTATTCATTAATTAACGATCTACGAGATTATTATATTATATAGTGGTAGTAAGGTTAGATGTATTTTGACCATCATTAGAAACATACAGTGAATGAAGATTGGAACCTGTGATGAGCACTGATAAGTAAAATTTGGTGAACCCAGTTCATCTCAATACAGTTTTTAGACCTGACGGTCGTTGCGCTAAGTTGACGTCATCAGAGGGACGTATAAACTTTATTTATTTATGTATTCTTCCCTCTGATGACGCTAACTTTGTTAGCGAAACGATCGTCAGGTCTAAAAACTGTATTGTGATGAATTGGGTTCTCCAAACTGTACTTATTGGAAACATACAGGCTTCGCTATTAATAAGCTCGTCAGTGTGCTATACTTACTATACCTACTAATGTTTATTAGAACCGTTAAAACAACATGGTTCCTAGTTACGCACGAGATGGCGACTGTGCAATACATCTCACATGCCCAGTTTCACCAAGCTCGATGAAATATTTAACTGACTGTTAGTTAATCATTGTTTCAGACGACCAATCACATACTATGATTCGGGTTGTTGCCATGACTACCAAGTATTTTAAACTTGTGAATATTTAATCGAGCTTTGCGAAACTGGGTATCTATCACATATAGTGTTAAATTAACGATAAAAAGATATAATTTTAAGATAGGCATGTTTAATTTCTAAAAAAAAAGGTACTTTTTAAATAATTTAAAAATACTGTACTTTTCAAATAATGTAAATTCGAGGCACGCTTGGCTATTGACAATTAAATTTAGGATTGTGGTGAGCAATATTAAGTACATTTTGAGAAAACACGATTCGCCTCGACTGCATTTTACGGCTATAGTAATCATTTGGTCAAAAAACTCGGAATTCAGAAAAATAATGCTCTAAACTAGTTTAATCTTACCATACTGCTAACTTTGTCGACGAAACAATTGAGGTTTGTTACAATAAGCTCCGGGCGACTTAGGTGCCGCTTCATGATGCCTTAGTACCCAAATAATGAAAATAGGAAAACTACATATATATATATATATATATATATATATATATATATATATATATATATATATATATATATATATATATATATATATATATATATATATATATATATATGAGCAATGAAGCTACGTGTGGCAAAGTTTATTGTTTTACAGTTTTTTTTAATGTACTTATTTTTTATTTCAACAACACACCACGAGGGCTCACAGCCTAAATACTATCGTACCCTGGGTGTCGACAAGGAGGAAAGAGGCAACTTGTTAATTCTGGACTTGAAGGTTTGGAGGTTCGGAGGAAGAAGGAAAAACATGTGCGGGCAAGGAATTCCACAACTTGGAAGTGCTCGGGACAAAAGAACGGGCATAACAAGATGTTCTATGTCTGGTGACCTGGACAGTAAAATGGTGCATTCGCTCTGTGCCCCTGGTAGATCTGTTGGGGGCAGCAGGTGGAGGAACTATGGAAGAAAGCTCCTCTGAGCAGTGCCCGTGCAGATATCTATAAAAGAGAGAGAGAGAGGTTACCAACGGCACGTCGGTGGGCAAGGGATGGCAGCCTTTGGGTGAGGGTAGGGTCACCGATGAGACGTATAGCTCTCTTCTGAATGGAGTCCACGATAGCGAGTGTAGAAGCGGCAGCGGCAGCGGCACCCGAGATGTGGGAGCAGTATTCGACGTTTGATCTTATTTGTGAATTATATAAGGTATAGATATTAAAGGGTGAAAAGTATTTGCGAGCCCGGAAGGGGAAACCTACATGTTTGCTAAAAGTAAAAATAATATAGGATTATGTCATTTTATTCTCTGATTTTTAACTTTACTTCATGATTTTGCAATTTAGTTGTCATACCCACAGTTTTGTAGACGATGTGCTGCTCATAACAAAATCATATTTTACATAAAGAAAGGCAGTGCTTATCAAAAGATGTATTCATGATAGCCGATTTAAAATTATACACGAATAATATCATAAATTTAAAAGTGAACTTTTGAGAAACCGTAGATATACCTATTTAATACCATTATTTCACCAACAAAGTTAGACTTGCCAGAGAGTGAGTAAACAAATAGGTACCTACATAAAATGACTGCATAGTAAGAGTTAGCCGGCGGTACAGTTTAAATTTCTCGACGTTCTGTATTTAGAAGCTAAACAACATCGAACATGACCAAACTTTGGGTGGGTGACCGCTCTGTGATCCCGTGCAGATATTCATAACCACAGCAATTCGTCGAAATGTTAAGCAAAGCAATAAACTTCAAAATATACCTACTATCAGTACCTACTATCAGTAGTATAATTAACTCATAATAAAGTTTGGTCACATGTAAAGTTTGTCGGATATTATGGTTCGCCTGAGATACACAATCACTTGTCAATGCTTACCAAAGGTACAAAATTCACATTGAAAAATTCTAAAAGATGCCTAATTGCTGAAAGTGATGTAAACGTGAACAAAACAGACCCTGCTTAAATTTAGAGAAAGATGCGGAGACAAAAAATTAATTTATTATGGATGATAAATTTTAAAAAATTGCAATTTCAAAATTGACTGGAAATAGCATGTATGTTATGGTTTAGTATATGTGAAAAGAAACGTAGCTTGAAGAAGTCATGAAGCAGCAAGTGCGCGTTATAGTGGAATTTAAATTTTCCGTTTAGTTCAGGATTTACATTTTACCACATTGTATAAAGGCGACTTATGTGCCAGTTTTCATCAAAATTTGAGTTGCGCACATACA